>CM067375.1:13978666-14418666 GCA_034401795.1 Chaetoderma sp. LZ-2023a
TTGAAGAGGACAATAGCCTGCCAGTAAGTATCTAGATATAGATACTGTGTTATGCTACATACACAACAATGGACTTCTCCAGTGTATCCATCCATCATATGACGTCATAATCAACTACGTGACGTGTTGAATGACGTCATAATCAGTGACATCATGAATGACGTAGATAAATTCGTCAACAGCGCATAATTGATGACGGACTAAGCTTTGTTGTACGAATTGTATGTTTTTACTATTTAACAAACATGCCGTTGAATATTTTGAAACTAATTTCACTGGGCGCTGTTGCTGCCATAGCACACAGTCAAATTTGTTTCAATGTATTTAACAGGTTACCTGTATAGTTTTCTGGAAATTGATGGTCTGGGCGACCGATCGACCACTAGCGTGGGTGGAGCTTAACTAGGGATGGGCGGGGCATGGCTTTAACTGGAAAGGTCAATTATAGGTGTAAACAAATAAAAATAAACAATTGTAAATTTGCATGCCTGACAGTTTGCTAGGCCTCTCAACCGAAACGCATGCACGCACGTACACACGCGCGTGCGCGTGCGCGCGCGCACAGACACACACACACACGCACGCACGCACGCACACACAGATACACAGACACACACACGCGCACAGGCACACGCACATGCACACGCACACGCACACGCACACGCACACGCACACGCGCACACGCGCACACGCGCACGCACACGCGCACACGCGCACACGCGCACACGCGCACACGCGCACGCACACGCACACGCACACGCACACGCACACGCACACGCACACGCACACGCACACGTACGTACGCACGCACATACATATACACAGACACACACACCCAGGCACCCGCACATGCACACGCACACGCATACGCACGCACATACTGGCTCGCTCGCTCGCTCACTCGCGCACACACGCACGCACGCACGCACGCACGCACGCACGCACGCACGCACGCACGCACGCACGCACGCACGCACGCACGCACGCACGCACGTACAACATCACTCTCTCACTTCGTTTATTTATTCAATCGTTGAAACGCTCAATCGGTCTGTAGGTCAGGAATTTGGTTGATTGACCAGATATTCAATCCGACGATCACTCGTTCGTTCTTTCGTTCGTTCAATCGTGCGTTCGTTTGTTCGTTCGTTCGTTCGTTCGTTCGTTCGTTCGTTCAGTCGGTCGGTCGGTGGTTTATTCCTTTATTCGTACATTCGTTCTTTCGTTCCTTTATTCATTTCTTCGTTCGTCCAGTCGGTCATTCATTCGGTCGGTCAGTCGGTTAGTAGGTTTTATTCATTTATCTATTTATTTATTTGGTTCTTTGTTTGTTTGCTGATTTCTGTGTTGATTTTACATTTGATTTGTTTATTCGTTGCGCTTAGCCGCTCACTAATTCGACCATTTATTGACTCACATGTTTGTTTGTTTGTTAGGTGGGTGGTTAAACTATTCAGCCTTTTATGCGTTCGTTAGTTCAAACGTTGTAAGCTTTGTTTCTTTGCCTGCCTGTCGATCGGCCTGTGTGCCTGCCTCCCTGCCTGCCTGCCAGCCATCATGTGTGCCTGCCAGCCTGCATGCCTGCGTGCCTGCGTGACTGTCTGCCAGTCTGCCAGTCTGCCTGCCTGCCACCTGCCACCTGCCTGCCTGCCTGCCTGCCTGCCTGCCTGCCTGCCTGCCTGCCTGCCTGCCTGCCTGCCTGCCTGCCTGCCTGCCTGCCTGCCTGCCTGCCTGCCTGCCTGCCTGCCTGCCCGCCTGCTCGCTCCCTCACTCGCTTGCTTGCTTGCTTGCTTGCTTGCTTGCCTGCCTGCCTGTCTGTCTGTCTGTCTGTCTGCCTGCTTGTCCGACAACCTGATCACCCACCCCACCCATCCATCCACCCACCCACCCACCCACCCACCCACCCACCCACCCACCCACCCACCCACCAACCCACCCACCCACCCACCCACCCACCCACCCACCCACCCAACCAACCACCCACAGACCACCCCACCCCTTTTCTCTCCCATCTCTATCCTCTCTCTCTCTCTCTCTCTCTCTCACACTCTCTCTCTCTCTCACTCGCCCTCTCTCTTTCTCTGTCTCTCCTTCTCTCTGTCCCTCTCCATCTCATCTTGCTCGGCCTCGCGCTTCCCCTCATCCTCCCCTACCTCAACTAATTAACATATATAATTTGATTTGCAAATGCACAATGTCTTTGACAGACATACGCTCTTTGATTCATTTTATGCGTAAAATATCACCGCACCTACCTCCACCCACCCTTCACAAAAACAACGGAAATCCATAAAAAAAAAACCCCATATTTAAATAATTGAATATATTTTTTGAAATCTATATTTTACGGTTTCGCGAAACAGGACGATGTCCGTAAATGTATGTATGCACATCACGCTCGGTAAGACATGCCATTCTACAAGTGATAGGATGTCTGCTCCAAATCATCATCACCATCATCATCATCATCATCATCATCATCATCATCATCATCATAATCATCATCATCATCTTTACTGCCACTACTACTATCATCACCTCATTTATCTAAGTGTTATATTCTCTGGTAACGCTTACAATATTTGCGTATTTATCATCATATGTAACCGCCATAGTTTGTATGTTTAATGTATATATGTTCGAACACTTCTGAAGAACTTACCGAATAAACATGAAATTGAGAACCTTGTTGCGGATCCTGCCCATTGTAACTAACCCTTCAAATGATGACCCATTCACTCTCCCATCTGTCTTCCAATCCCACGACGTCTTTGACTCTCTGTGCACAATCCCTTTCCCCCGCCCTCCATCATTCTACACTTGTTCTGTTCCGCACCATTCTTCCCTCCCGTCTCTCTCTCTCTCGCTCTCTCTCTCTCTCCCTCCCCCCCCCCCCTCTCTCTCTCTCTCTCTCTCTCCCCACCCTCGACCCGCTCGGTATCTGTCTCTGCCGCTCTTTCTCTCCCGCTCTCTCCCCCTTCCGCCATCCCTACCTCCCTTCCTCCTTCCATCCACCCTCCCCCACTCCCCACCATCCCTACTCCCCCCCCCATCTCTCTCTCTCTCTCTCTATCTCTCTCCATGTCTCTTTCTCTCTCTCTCCCTCCCTCCTCTCTCTCTCTCTCTCTCACTCTCTATCTCTCTCTATCTCTCTCTCTCTCTTTCCTCTATCGTTCTCTCTCTCCCTCGGTCCTGTCTGCATCTGTCTCTCCATCCCTCCCCGTCCCTGTCCCCCCCATCCATCCATCCCTCTCTCTTCCCTCCCTCTCTGTCTCTCTCCCATCAGCCCCTCCCTCTCTCCCTCCCTTCCGCTCCCTCTCTCCCTCTCTCTCTCTCTCTCTCTTTCTCACTCACTTTCCCCCTCTCTCCCTCCTTCCCCCTCTCTCTCCCTCCCTCTCTCCCTCCCTCTCCCTCCCTCCCTCCCTCCCTCCATCCATATTTCTCCCTCCCTCTCTCTCTCACTCTCTCCCCTCTCTCCCTTTCCCCCTCTCTCCCTCTCTCCCTCCCTCTCTCTCTCTCTCTATCTCTATCTCTCTCTCTCTCTCTCTCTCTCTCTCTCTCTCTCTCTTTCTCACTCACATTCCCCCTCTCTCCCTCCTTCCCCCTCTCTCTCCCTCCCTCTCTCCCTCCCTCTCCCTCCCTCCCTCCCTCCATCCATCTTTCTCCCTCCCTCTCTATCTCACTCTCTCACTCTCTCCCCTCTCTCCCTTTCTCCTCTCTCCCCTATCTCCCTCTCTCTTTCTCTCTCACTCTCTCTCTCCCCCCTCTCTCTCTCTCTCTCTCTCTCTCTCTCTCTCTCTCTCTCCCTCTCTCTCTCCTTAAGTAACCCATGATTCATTACATGAGCGAGATGACTTTATTTCTATATTTAAATGACTTTGAAAAACTAGTGTAATTTTAGAAAACGGCATTTTGGCATTTTCGTGTAGGACTAAATGGTAAAATATACATACACGTAGGCTTTTGAAAGTGATAATAACAAGTCGCGCAGATGTCACCAGAAAGGCAGGCGTATGGCTAAAACTAATAAAGATTAATTTGCACAACTTTTCATGAAATTAATGAAAGGAGCTCCCATTTCCTCTCCATTGTAGTCAAATCGAATATAGGGAGTTCAACGGATGTCGGCCATGCGTGTTGTCGGGATGTATTGGGCGATGGGACTGAGGACATGCATGCGCAATTAACCGTTATCATATTAAAATATCTTGATATGATTTTTAAACACAAACGGTCAACTTCTAGCTCGTGTGAATATCTCTTGTTCGCATGAAGATATATTTGGGGTTATTATTCGTCTGTTTAAGTTCCTGACCAGAGGCTCCTTGTTGTGTGGAGAAAAAGGTTCTCCGATAGGCGAGGTTATTTGAAGATTATCTAATAGTGGACTACATTTTCTTCCATTTGTGAACCGTTTCTATGTTGGTGTTTTAAGAAGATATTTAATAATCGGTTGTTACGATTGTATTAAGTCAATCATAATCAGATTTATATTTATAGTTAGGTATACGCGTCATCTACAGTAAGTCAAATATTAAATTAACTTAACAAGCCTTCAACCCCTGAATTCCCAGAGTCTCAATTTCGAGGTAACTATATAGGTAAACTGTTGAATATTTTGAGACTAATTTGACTGGGGATGTTGACGCCCTCAGCAACAGCTCACAGTCAAATTAGTTTCAAAATAGCCAATTGAATGTGTAAAACCCTCTAAGACATCCAATTCGTACTATTATTATCTTATACAAATAGGTTGTTGACTATGTAGAAAGTAATTCGACGAGAACCCGGTTTGCACAGTGCAGCAACGGCTTCCAGTCAAATTTGTTTGAAAATATTCAACTGAATACTTGCTAAATTTAAAATAAGTTTTTGAATTCGTATTTATCGGGGTTCAAATGGTTTTACTAAAATTGAAAAAATTTATGATTTGATCAATATTATAGGCCCTATTGATTATTTTTAAACTAAACTTTCTTTGAATTTTTGCTGACCAGTTGTCTTAGTGTTCATATCAGAATGTTACTCCGCCGATGTATAATGTACTTTCTTATCCCTGTAACCATCAAATTTGCTCAAGATAATTTTAATCTTTTCTCATAGAAAATGTCAATTTGCAGACCAAGAGAAGATTATTTTTTAAGTTTATCACTGGAATGACTGGCTCGGTTATCGAGCCAGTCATTCCAGAGAGACAATAGCAAAAAATAATCTTCCAGTCCGCAAATGGACATTTCGCAGGAAATTTACAGAAACCGTTTCTGGCCGAATTGAGTGATAAATGGTTACGTCCACTGGCTCTACAGTTTAACGGATTCGGAATAGTTATTCCGACGTATGGGTCTACCAGTAACTGTTGAATAATCTGAAACAAATTTGACTTGTGAATATGTTCAATTCAGTTTCTCTTTGTGCATTTTTCAAGTGTATGAACTGTATATCACTTATAAATCAGCAATTTAATGACTTTCGAATATTTTGAAACTAATTTGGCTGAAAAATACTCAAGTTACCATCTCTTTGTGCCATTTTCAAGCGTACGATTTGAGTCACAATCTAATAGCTGTTGAATAGTTCAACCTTTCTCCTTGCGCTACTTTCGAGTGTACGAATTGCATTTTGTTGAAAAATTTATAATGAATATAATTATGTATATAAAATCTACCGTCATGCAATATATTGTCAACTGTAATGTCTCATATGCCTATACAAGGCCTAAGGGTAATAAAGTGAACTTGAACTTGAACTTGAACTTGTATTATAAACGCGACACATTTCGCATAGACATCGCTAGGGGGCGCACCTTAGCCATAACTATACACGATCAACCGCAACGCCCTCTAGTTCGTGTATGGCCCCCATGTTTCTACAAGGGTGGTGTACACTAAAAGTGCATTTTCACATCAAAATGCATGAAAATGAAATAGCTAAAATTATATACTTTTACAGGCTTAGGACGTGTTCACACTAGAGACTACGGCCGTGTTCTCACTAGAGACTTAACCGGCGTAACGCCATACTGAAGTATGGCGTTATTCCCGATTAACTCTCTAGTGAGAACACCGCCTTAAATCGCGAATCTGACGTAATTAGGAACTAAATGATAAAATATGTTGATTTCGTTCTGGATAAATTAATATAATGTTCCTAGTTGTGAAGTTGAATTAGGGATAATTTAGAGTCCATAATTTAATCATTTCAATTTCAAGTTAGTTTGGTAGCTTCTTCAGGAGTGCACGAAACACATACATCTTCATCGTCAAGTTTATTTCGAAAACTTCTGTTGAAGTACACGAATATATAAATCAAAATATAAATGATAAAATTATTCGGTTTTCAGATACACATAAAATACAAATCATCCCTGTATATTACATGATGCGTGCATGCAATGGCGGTTACATACGTTAATAAATGGGCTAGTTAAATCATATACCGTTTACAGAGACATATGGCACGTATATAAATGAGTAGTTATGACAGTAGATGATGATAGTGGTGGTGGTGGTGGTGGTGGTGGCCGTCGTCGTGGTGGTGGTGTTGTTCGTGGTTGTGGTGGCGGTAGTGGTGGTGGGATGGAGTGGGGTGGGGTGGGGTGGGGTGGGGTGGGGTGGGGTGGGGTGGGGTGGGGTGGGGTGGGGTGGGGTGGGGTGGGGTGGGGTGGGGTGGGGTGGGGTGGGGTGGGGTGGGGTTGGGGTTGGGGTTGGGGTGGGGTGGTGATGGTGGTCGTGTTGGTGGTGGTGGCGGCGGCGGCGGCGGCGGTGGTGCTAGGTGTGATCGAGGTGGTGGTGTTGATGGTGGTTGAGGTGATGATGATGATGATGATGATGATGATGACAGCGAGTAGTAGATTAGAGTTAGACACGGATACAGTGAGAGTACAGTATAGGTACTATTACAACTACTGCCGCCGTCACTCGCTGAGACGCACATAAATGTGTAGGTGCAATGGATATAGCTAGATATGCAAGCGTTACATGCCGAGACATTTTGTTTTTCTTTACCATTAATCCAATGGTCAGGACCACCAAAAACGGCATCTGTAGTGGTCATGAGGAATGCCCGTGTACAGGACAACACAAAATTATTATTTGTGTAAATTTAAGTGCGAAAATTACACCTTTCTTGGAAAAGATCTAGACCGTTAAAGGAGTAATTGAAATTAGTTGCACTTCGAGCGCTTTGGGCCGCTGTTGAGACATGAGGGGTTAATGGGCGGCGATCGTCGCGGACAATCACGGACTAGTGCCGATTTTTACGTGAATGGAGCTCTGTTGCTAAAGTCTATTACGTCATAATCAATGGACGAATCCAGTATTAGCTATATCCCGCCGATCTCTAGCTAATCTCCGCCCACACTTCGCCCGCGTTGGGATATATCGATCCCCGAGCTCTCTGATTCTCCATTACCAGAAACCTATCCAGGTAAGCTGTTGAATATTTCGAAACTAATTGGACCGGGTGTTGTTGCTTAGCTATGGCACCAAAAGCACCCAGTCCAATAAGTTTCAAAATATTCAACAGCATGTTTATTAAATAGTGAATACATACAATTTGTACAACAACGCTTAGTCCGTCGTCAATTAAGCGCTCGTGGCGAACTTTTTTTATGTCATTGATGATGTAATCGATTATGACGTCATCAAACACATCACATATTTGATTATGACATCATATGATGGATGGATAAGCTGGAATCCTCCACTACGTCACTAGGTAGGTGACGTCACAGTCATAATGACGTATATCTCCGTCATGAAAATCGGAAAGTCCCTCGCTAGTGTATGAATTCTATGCTTTTGATGAATAACCGTATATTTTAATAAACATTCTGTTGAATATTTTGAATCTAATTTGACTGGGAGCCGTTGCTGCCATAGGCAGCAATGACTTCCAGTCATATTGGCTACAAAATATTCAACAGAATGTGCTATGCATGGGAAAGAATTAAATTTTTCAGGGATTTGCCGCTGAAATGGTTAAATCACGTAGGCCTACGGTCATGGAGTATATTTTTGAAGCGCATTGAAGCGTTACCGAGTCCATTTCTCTTTTAGATAACTATGCAAAGGGCTGCAGATTCTATCAAGACATTTTTTTCTTTAAATATTTCTGTCTATTTGTGCAAGGAGAATTTTAAACGGTTTTATTCGTGTATCGAGCGAAACAGTGCGCAGGAAATGGAAACCACTTAGGGCGATTCTGCATCCGTTCAAAATTTAGAAAAAAATAAACAATTAATACGCTATACGGGGAAAATCAATTTATGCATATCCTTAGACATTCGATATCTTGTGCTAGAGGTACGAACGTACGCACGGATAGACAAGATTGTCTCATAAATTGTAAAAAATTAATTCTGCTTTGTCATTGTCTGGTTGAGATTAAATATTTAGATGTATATATCATAAGAGCAATGAAGAAGACTGTGTATGGTAATAACGGACCTTTCCAGTTTATCCATACATCATATGACGTCATAATCAACTACGTGACGTATAGGATGACGTAATAAACAATTACTTCGTACATGATGTAGATGAGTTCGTCAAGAATGCTTAATTGATGACGGACTAAGCGTTGTTGTACGAATTGTATGTCTTTACTATTTAATAAGCATGTTGCCATAGGCAGCAACAGCGCCCAGTCAAATTAGTTTCAAAATATTCAACAGCTTTCCGGGATAGCTTCCTGCCAATTGAGAATTAGAGAGTACAGGGATCAATCCCAACACGGGCAAATTGTGGATGGAGATTAGCTAGAGATGGGCAGGATATAGCTAAAACTGGATTCGTCCAATATTGCGTGGAAGAATTAGACGATAACAATCTAGCTATGTCCTCCCATTTATAGATAAACTCCGTCCACGGCGCACACGTTTTGGAATCGATTTGAAACTTTGAAAACTGAATTCCGAGAATCTAAATTTCAAGTTAACGATAACGATAACTATTCCCTGAAAAATCGGTCACGTGCGAACTGTTTGAAGAGCTATTTGTGTTGCCCGATAACGATACGATCACTGTAAATTAATGTGATTGACAGGAAATCGCGATTTGTTTTCTGTCAGATGTATGTATCTGACAAACCTATCCTGAACTATAATCGCTATAGGTTATCCCTATCGTGTATAATTATCGTTATCGTCAAGGTTTTAATCCGACGTAAAACCGAGTGAAGGTTGCTCAGAATCTAATGTTTTGCATTCCCACTAACACATTGCAAGTCAGGTATCGAGCCCATTAAATGAATCGATTCGGCGTAGCAAGCAGATATCACAGCTGACATAATTCACGCGATAACGATTCCTAATGATCGTTATCGCTATCGTTATTTGTTATCATTTGACGACGATAATCACCAACGTTTACCCTGACAACGGAGCTAATTCCGGGGAAATAAGGCCTGGTATAGCGGCCCAGTAAATGGCATTATCAGGGTATCGTTATCAATATATAGGACTAGTTAAGGCGTAAAACTGTGGTCACACCATAGTGATACGAATAAGCGATATCGATAACTTATACCCATAACTAGTTTCGTACAGAGTGGTCACACGAGAGCGATATATATTACTGATAAAAATCACGATATATCAATCTCATGTTTACACGATTTGTAACATTCTCGCACGACATACATCTCATTATCAGTAGACTATCTCTACATTGTGACTAGAGTTTAATGGACCTTTGCAGATTATCCACCAATCGTATGACGTCATAATCAACTACGTGACGCATAGGACGACGTCGTAATCAATTACGTCATGAATGGCGTAGATAAGTTACTCACGAACGCGTAATTCACCTTTCCAGAGTATCCATCTATCATATGACGTCATATGATGTCATAAGCGGTGTGTAGGATGACGTCATAATAGTTACGTCATAAATGTTTCTATTTGGCCAGTCTTCAACACTTAATAATCCAACACGTTGTACGAATTGCGTGTCTCTACTATTTAATAAACATGCTGTTGAATATTTTGAAACTAATTTGACTGGACGCTGTTGCTGCCATATGCAGCAACAGCACCCAGTCAAAGTATTTCAAAAATATTCAATAGCTTACCTGTATAGTTTTCTGGAAATTGATCGTCAGGGAATTCAGAGATCGATCGATCGCAACAGGAGCGGTGTATGTATATAGCTTAGCTGGAGATGGGCGGGGCATAGCTAAACATGGAAAGGTCAATTGATGACGCACTAAGTGTTGTTGTACGAATTGTATGTCTTTACAATTTAATGAAAATGCTATTGAATATTTTGAAACTAATTTGACTGGGCGTTGTTGCTGGCATAGGCAGCCATATGCAGCAACAACACCCAGTCAAATTAGTTTGTGTATAGTTTTTTGGAAATTAATAGTTAGTGAGCTCAGGGATCGATCGATCCCATCACGTCGACGAGTGGGTGGAGCTTAGTTAAAGATGGGTGGGGTATAGCTAAGACAGGATTCCGTCATTGCGATTTTAGCGTTGTTACTGCAATGCAAGCTTCCATTCTGTACGTCTCGGCACCGTTTATGTTGGCATTCAGGTTGATGAATATGGTTGCTGGTGAATGTGTTGTTAAGTTCGGAACAGCAACAACAAAGTTCCTTCGTTCGTTCGTTTGTTCATTCGTTGATTCGTTCGTTGGTTCGTTCGTTTATTCGTCCATTGGTTCGTTGGTTGGTTCGTTGGTTGGTTCTTTGGTTAGTTTGTTGGTTGGTTGGTTGGTTGGTTGGTTGGTTGGTTGGTTGGTTGTTTGGTTGGTTGGTTGGTTGGTTGGTTGGTTGGTTGGTTGGTTGGTTGCTTGCTTGCTTGCTTGCTTGCTTGGCTGCTTGGTTCTTTGGTTCGTTCGTTGGTTCGTTTGTTGGTTGGCTGGTTGTTTGGGTGGTTGGTTGATTGGTTGGTTGGTCAGTCGGTCGGTCGGTCGGTCGGTCGGTCGGTCGGTCGGTCGGTCGGTCGGTCGGTCGGTCGGTCGGTCGGTCGGTCGGTCGGTCGGTCGGTCGGTCGGTCGGTCGGTCGGTCGGTCGGTCGGTCGGTCGGTCGGTCGGTCGGGTCTGTTGATTGGTTGGTTCGATCGATCAATCGATCAAATGATCGATCGTCCATCCGTCCGTTCGTTTAATCGATCTATCTATCTATCTATCTATCTATCTATCTATCTATCTATCTATCTATCTATCTATCTATCTATCTATCTATCTATCTTTCGTTCGTTCGTTCGTTCGTTCGTTCGTTCGTTCGTTCGTTCGTTCGTTCGTTCGTTCGTTCGTTCGTTCGTTCGTTCGTTCACATTCTACAGGTTTCGTTAAGTTATTACAGAATCGCTATAATTAGAATGTATTTATTATCTTCCAGGTGAGTATGTGGATGCAGCTGGCGTTCAGCCTGTTAGTGGTGGGCGCGTTGCTCCCCAAAAACTTCGTTAACAGTTATAGAGTAAGCGACCTAAAAGCTAATAGAATCCAGGAAACGAACCCTTTGCGCAGAGGTAAGTCTGACCACAGAAGTTAATTGCTATAAACAATAATTTGTTCCAAATAATGTATTTCATGAGGGCGCAGAGAAAGTCTGAGATTTGTTTTGTGCGCAGTCAATGAGATTTTTTCGACTAATGTCCAACAACAGGCAGAATCAACGTTCAGTCAAATCGTTTTGAAAATGGTATATCAATGATGCTAACATGTTAGTAACAGAAAGCAAATCTCGCACTTTCCCGTTATCCGAGTAAGCGATACGCCACATTCAAAATGATAGCCAGGCATCATGGCGATATGTAAATTAGGCGATAATACATCGCCGATAATTCATAGCCGATAACTCCGGGCCGGTATTATGAAATTATATGCATGCCTATAGATCAATCCCTAATTATGTTTCGATTCATGAGATTCTGGTGTCTCAATTTTCATGTTCCGTTCAATATTTTGAATGTAATTTTAGGCAAAAAACGGCTTCCAGTTAAATTACTTTCAAAATATTCAACTCGATTCACATGAATATATCATGTTGAATGTAAGTCCATAATGGACCGTTCCAGTTTACCCATCCATCAAATTACATCAGATGACGTCATAATCAACTAAATGACCTGTAAGATGATGTCATAATTAATTATGGCATGAATAACTCTGATTTATTCTGTCTTTAGCACTTAATAGCCCGACACGTTGTACGAATTGTGTGTCTTTGCTATTTAATAAACATTATTTTGAATATTTTGAAACTAATTTCAATAGGCGCTGTTGCTGCCAAAAGAAGCAACAGCACACAGGCAAATTAGTTTCAAAATATCCAACAGCCTACGTGCATAGTTTTCTGGAAATGGATAGTCAGAGAGTTCAGGGATCGATCGATCCCAACACGGACGATGCGTGGGTGGAGCTTAGCTAGAGATGGGCGGAGCATAGCTAAAACTGAAAAGGTCCATTGGCCGTCTTTCTAACTGTTGATGTAACATATTTGATTATGCAATACCGCCACACACCCCCCCCCCCCCACACACACCCCTCCCCCGCCTCCCCCAACCCTACCCCCACACCCACAAATGTGATCTAGATAAAATCTCGCGCCAACATTTACACTATCCAGACCATGTCTTGTTGAAATAAATTCCCCAATAACCCATGCCACGATTAATAAAACTGATAAATTGTAACTTATTACGTTTTATGGACTACGGTCGTGTTCTCACTATAGACTTAACTGACGTAGCGCAATGCTGAGGTATGGCGTTATTCCCGATTAACTCTCGAGTGAGAACACTGATTAAGGCCGTATTCTCGCTAGCGATTTAATCAGGAATAACGTCATACGTCAGTGTGGCGTTGTTCCTGATTAAGTCTCTAGTGAGAACACGGCCTGAGTCTAGGGTCGTATTCTCACTAGACACTTAATCCGGATTAACGCCATACTGAAGTATGGCGCTACTCCGGATTAACTCTCGAGTGTGAACGCGGCCTTAGAACCATCAAAGCATATGACTACTTGTAAATAACTGGTCTGAACATCTTCCTGGAGGAGAAAACGTGTCACGCTCCTTCTTTTCTAAACCGCGTGAATTAGGCCGTGCTCCCACTAGAGACTTAATCCGGAATAACGACATACTGAAGTACGGCGTTATTCCTGATTAACTGTCTAGTGAGAACACGGCCTAAAGCAGTGTTCTCACTGGAGAGTTAATCGGGAATAACACCATACCTCAGTATTGCGGTACGCCGGTTAAGTCTCTAGTGAGAACACGGCCTTAATCAACATCTGTCATTTATAGAGGATAGGAAAAACTAATATTTCGAAAACCGCCGTTTTCTCTTCTTTATTCGTACTGAGTAACCACGTGTACTGTTTCTTGTACTCTACAATTTCGTATACATTTTATGGAAATTAGATGAGTGTCAGAGTGGTCCTCTTTCGATGTGAAAGAAACAAATCAACGTTTCAAAACGTAATTTTTAATTTCTAAGCATGACTTTGTGAAGGTGTGCGAGCGAAAGTGATTGTATGAGTGCGTGCATCCTGGTCTCACTCCTCGTTTTTCTTTCGACCCGCTATTTCGAAAACGAGGAGTGTTGACCTTGAGTGGTTTATATACTTAGACCGGATCCCACTCTTCGTTTCCCTTTCGACGTAACATATTTGGAAACGAAGGGTGGTGATATTGGAAATGGAATAATGCTGTCTGAGTGTGGGTGAGAGAGAGAGAGAGAGAGAGAGAGAGAGAGAGAGAGAGAGAGAGAGAGAGAGAGAGAGCGAGAGAGAGAGAGAGAGAGAGAGAGAAAGAGAGAGAGAGAAGGAAAGAAGGAGAGACGGAGATAGAGAGAGAGAGAGAGAGGGAGAGAGAAAGTGTGCTTGCGTGCGTGCGTGCGTGCGTGCGTGCGTGCGTGCGTGCGTGCGTGCGTGCGTGCGTGCGTGCGAGCGTGCGAGCGTGCGTGTGTGTGTGTGCGCGCGTGCGTGTGTGTATGTGCGTGCGTGCGCGCGCGCGTGTGTGGTGACATTGTTTTCGTTTATCAGTATCTTAGTAGCAAATCGGGCTATCGTGTGACCACCCTCGGTCTATTGATGGACTACGGTCGATTTCCGTGGACAGCACACCTGAGCATTTGATAGCCCCAAATACCTAGGTGTCCCTTTGTCTGCTAAGGAAATCTACCAGTGGTTCATTGATGGATCCGCGGCTGGCGCGGTGGTCCAGATGTATATGAATCAAATTAGCCTGCGAACATTACTGAATAAATAACATATACAATATGAGACTGAATATGTTCTTGCAATTGTAATGCGCTTAGTTGATTTGTCCGCAATATCACGTTACGTGTAACCATTTGCACTCAAGGGTCAAATGGCCTATTGTGTGAATAAATCTATCTATCTTATGTCAACTTAACCCGTTAAAGGATAATTAAACCCATCTCTTGATAGCTATTCAGGTGATCTAACACGCCGGTCATAAACTATCCAGGTAATTTTAAGCCTTTTATCACGCCGCTAAGGAAAGATATTCAGGATTTAGTAGTTAAATGTTGGTACATTTCTACACCCTATGATGGCTGTCATGATTTACTTTTCAACCAATCAGAAACATCCTAGTGTGTCTGCCTCGGTATATACATTCAGTCATAGAGGCTCCAGCTATAGTTTGGCAAAGTGGTATAAAAGCAATCCTACAGGTAAGCTGTTTAATATTTTGAAACCAATTTGATTGGAAGTTGTTGCTGCCATAGGCAGCAACAACTTCCAGTCAAATAAGTTTCAAAATATTCAATGAGACGAGCATTACATAATAAAGAATGCGATACATTGGAGCTTACATGACATCACACACAATAGCTTGAGGAGACAAAATGGTGTCGATCACTGTTTAACATTTAATCGATATTACAAAACAGATAATTGCTATCAGGGAATGTGAGAGGATATGAATGATATGGAATCTATAAACCATATTCTATCGGTGCAATGCAACATTTGAGATACGATTAGCATCGCTTTGATGGTAAATTTGGTCAAAAACGACCTCTGGAGTGATCTTGAGAAATGTCAAATTGCAACCTAAAAGAGGAACGGTTTTAAGCCAGTCATTCCAGGTGTAAATTCTCCAAAATACTCTTCTTGATCTACAATTGGACATTGGTTAAACAGAAATTCGAATTTTCTTGATCATTACACTTTTGATGAATGCCCATTTCAAGGATAACAGAAATTAATTTTTTTCCTAAATTTTCGTTATAAATTTACAAAAATACTCTTTTTGGCTGCAAAAATCAGAATTTCTTTGAAAAGTATTTTGCAATTGAACGGCTAATTTAAATAAATAGTATTTTGCGCGCTTTAATGAGCTGTTGCCTCAAGCGATGTAAAAGGGTTAATAATATTAATGTATGTTGATGGATGTTGCTACCATGACAGCTGACATATTGTCCATTTCTGAGAATAGCTGAAATGCATTATGGGAAATCTTTAACCCTTCTTGTGTCACGTTAACCTTTCATGGTCAAGCCGGCAAGAAACTCCCACTGCAATGGTCTTAATAATGTCCAGTTGCAGGCCAAGAGAACAGTATTTTTTTAATTAACACTGGAATGACTGGCTCGGTAACCGAGCCAGTCATTCAAGTGGTAAATTGTCAAAACTACGATTCTCTTGGCCTGCAAATAGAGGCTGGATAATAAAAAATTGAATTTTCTGAACAATTTCCCCAGCTAGTCAACCACGTTCTCTGTAGTTGTCTTAAGGGCAGAAAGCTATTTCTGTAATTTTCGGTGGTAAATTTACCAAAAAAATAGTCTTTCCTTGGCCATGCAAATATTATAATTTTATTGAAAAATCTTGACAATTAAACAGTTAATTGGTACGAGTTGCGTCCTGGCCTGACATAAGAGGGGTTACGGATGAAAAAAACATCGCGCCCAGTGTCTCTCGTAACAAATTTAAAGAAAAAATTAAAGATTTTGTGGAAGTCCCAACTTGAAATCCTGGGAGCCAAAATTGAAATGTGGGTGGCCCTAACTGAGATCTGGGATTCCCATGCGGTCTTTCTCATCTATGTTAAAATTAGAGAATACCAGGGGCTCACTACTACGGAGTATATGGGTCCAATACTAGACAGTGTTGGTATGTTTGTGCAAAATTTATATTAAAAAAATTCATATTTACCAATCATGCAAGATTTTGACAGGTCCCATGGGACCCAGTGCTACTACCTTTAAGCGTCCCAGGTTGTATTTTGGTGGTGAATATATTATAAGGTTACGAATTTGTCACAGGCGCGACCATCTTGGCTTGCCTCGACTCTGCTTACGTTATCCCCTCTTGAGGCAAAGAGCTGAAATTGTTACTTGTATCAATTAAGCCTTTAAAGGTGAATATTCACAGCAGATTGGTTCAAAAAATAATTGTTAAAATTATATACCTTTAGAGGCTTAAATTATGTGCCTAGATGTAATGAAACGAAGAAAATCTTGACATATGATGATTTCATTACGTATAAATTAATATCATTTTTTAAGTTGACAAATTGAATTAGAGGCACGGGTGCCTCTCCGCGTTCTCACTGGAGACTTAACCGGCGTAACGCAATACTGAGGTATGGCGTTATTCCCGACTAACTCTCCAGTGAAAACGCGGCCTCTAACTCAAATTCACAACTAAACTTACGAAATGTATTTATATGGAATGAAATCATCATATGCTAAGATTTATTTCGTTACATTACGCTGAGCTGACCAATTTAAGCTTCTAAAGGTATAAAATTAAAAAGTTTATATTTTAAAGCATTTTGATGTGGCTATTGCACCTTTAATTTGGTAAGATCTCTCAAGAAAGTTAAGATTTTTGCTCATTGAATGACCATTTGCTGACCAAGACAAGACTGTTTTATGTAAATTTACCACTGGAATTTAGGAAAATTATTTAAGATGTGTTATTGGCCGGCATGATGATTAAATGTTTAATGGTCAAGAAAGCAGAATATGTTGCTTAATCAGTGTCCATTTGCAGGCCAAGAGAATATTATTTTAGAAAATTTGCCGCTGGAATAACTGGCTCGGTTACCGAGCCAGTTATTCCAGCGGCAAATTTTCAAAAATAGCGTTCTTTTGACGTGCAAATTGACATTCCTCAAGAGCTCTACAGAAGCCGGTTTTGTCCGGGTTTGCAATGAAAGGGATAGAGAGGAATATTCACAGTTAACTGCTTGAGAATCAAATAGTTAAAATTGTATACTTTTAGAGGTTTAAATTATATACCTTAGTGTAATGAACCGAAATTTTAAAATAATTTTAATTTTATTTTCACACATTTTGCTGTGAATATGTACCTTTAAAATTGTAAACTTTTAGAGTTTTAAATGGCGTGCCTCGATGGAATGAAACGAAATAAATCTTAACATATGACGATTTCAATCCGTATCAATAAATCTCGTAATTTTAGTTGTTAATATGAATTAGAGTCACGAGTCCCTAATTCAAATTCACAACTAAAAATACGAGATTGATTTATACGGAATGGAATCGTCATACGTTAAATTTTATTTCGATTTATTCCATCGAGGCGCGCGCTTTACGACGACAATTTTAACAATTTTATTTTCACGCTTTTTGCTGTGAATATGTACCTTTAAATATTGGTTGGTCATATTGATCGCGTATTTGACCGATTGCCAGCATGTCTTCGTGATTAAAAATTGCCAATAACCAGACGATTAACGGGGAAAGCGTGATATGGTGGGGGTGGGTGGTGTTGTTATACTTTTTATTTTGTAAACCTGGCCCCACTCCTCATTTCTCTTCCGTTGTTTCGCGGAATCCACAACAACAACAACAACAACAACAACAACAACAACAACAACAACAACAACAACAACAACAACAACAACAACAACAATAACAGCAATGACGCCAACAACAGACAATGACAACTACTACTACTACTACTACTACTACTACTACTACTACTACTACTACTACTACTACTACTACTACTACTACTACTACTACAACAATAACAGCAATGACGCCAACAACAGCCAATGACTACTACTACTACTACTACTACTACTACTACTACTACTACTACTACTACTACTACTACTACTACTACTACTACTACTACTACTACTACTACTACTACAACAATAACAGCAATGACGCCAACAACAGACAATGACTACTACTACTACTACTACTACTACTACTACTACTACTACTACTACTACTACTACTACTACTACTACTACTACTACTACTACTACTACTACTACTACCACTACTACTACTACTACTACTACTACTACTACTACTACTACTACTACTACTACTACTACTACTACTACCGATACTCTCGCGAATTGAATTGCCACATTGTTTCCGGATGCCGCCAACTATACTTATAAACAACGGGAAGCCACCCAGCATGATGCCGATGGCCGAGTAGGCGACTTGTCACTGAATGGGAATGTGGGTGGGCGCGTAACTGAAACGTGAAACTGAAACTGATATTATTATAATAAGCAGTGTATAGCTGAACATTTAATGTCCGACATCAACCCCACCCCCACCTCAACCCCTACCCCCCGTCCGATGACCTCAATAATAACTATTGTATAATAATAATAATAATAATAATAATAATAATAATAATAATAATGATAATGATAATGCTGATAATGATAATGACAATGCTGACAATGATGATAATGATGATAATGATGATAATGATGATAGTGATGATAGTGATGATAGTGATGATAGTGATGATAATAATGATAATGATAATAATGGTAATGGTGATAATAATAATAATTACTATTATTGTTGTTGTTGTTGTTGTTGTTGTTGTTGTTGTTGTTGTTGTTGCTGTTGTTGTTGTTCTAGTTGCTGTTATTACTATTATTATTATTATTATTATTATTATTATTATTATTATTATTATTATTATTATTATTATTATTATTATTATAATAATATAATGTAGTAGTTGTGGTTGTGGTACCGTATTATGCTGGTATTATGTCTGTTCACATGCACATATGTTTATCTGTTCCCCCACATACTTGTAAAAGTCTGGGTGTAATAAATGAAATGATAATAATACGCGTATCCCTGTATTTATAATGGCCTGCATAATGGAGGGATATGATCGGCCACTAAAATATCTGGCCATGGTTAAAATACGCCACTTTTTAGCAGCCTGAAGTCACACTCAAAATAAGGCTGGTTTGTCAAAAAAGTCACGAACATGTTAAATGTCTCTCGCGAAGGCATCTTGTCAATTTCCAATTTAACAAACAGTCTGTTGACTATTTTGAAACTTATTTGACTGGGCGCTGCTGCTGCCATATGTCTATGGCAGCAACAGCACCTAGTCAAATTAGTTTCAAAATAGTCGACAGAATGTTTATTAAATAGTAGACGCAATTCGTACCACGTGTCGGACTGTTAAGGGTGTAAACAGACTCAATCGAGTCATTCATGCTGTAATTGATTATAACGTCATCATACACGCCACGTAGTTGATTAAGGCGTCATATGATGGATGGATAAACTGGAAAGGTCTATTGAGTTAACAAAAGTGCCACTGAATCATTAGAAAATTGATAATTTAAAAGCCAACTGACCGTCCTGTCTGGAAACACGGGAGATGCCACCTGAAAGCATCTAGATTTCAAAATTTTATGAGTGGTGGAGGTGGGTTGGGTGGGGTGGCCAAACAGGAGTCCCTTTCTGGTTGGACTTTCGCTCCACTCCTTTCTCATTCTAAATGGTGCTTCACCAATCTTAGGGTACGTGGGCGTGGCCACCCGAAGGGATGTTTCGATTCCGGGATTAAAAGTTCAAACGTTGAGGCCAAGATAATCGAAACTCGAGTAAACTTGGGTGGCTGGTATCCCTTCGTCTACCGAAGAAATTTGATATAATCATGAAGTTCTGGGATCGATCGATTCCAACACGGGCGAAGTGTGAGTGTAACTTAACTTGGGATGGGTGGGGAATAGCTAAAACTGGAAAGGTTAATTGACTTTTGTTTCCCGTGCTGTAACACTGCATGCCCACCAGGATGCCAGCCCACCCGCTCTCCCGTCTGTCTGTCTGTCTGTCTGCCTGCCTGCCTGCCTGCCTGCCTGGCTGCCTGCCTGCCTGCATGCATGCCTGCCTGCCTGTTCGCCAGCCTGCCCACCCATCTGTCCGTCCATCCGCCCGCTCACCAGCCCACCCGCTCGTCCGCCTGCCCGCCCGCCCGCCAGCCCGGGTCATTTATGACATAATTGATTATGCCGTTAACCTACAAGAGACATAGTTGCTTATGACGTCATATGATTGACTATGCATCCGGGTTCATCAATCGTAGAGGAAATCTATTGATATTTTGAAAATCATTCTACTGGAACATTTTGCTGCTTATAAGCAGTACAAGCCCATAGACAAATATGTTTCAAAAAAATATTCAGCAGAATATTCGTCACGCCTTCAAGTGATATGTCGTTTCGGGTCAATAAGCCCCGAAAGTTAAATTGCTGCAAGATTGCTAACGCGGATTACTGAGCCGGTAATGGCCCAATACTGGGCCATATAGGCCCCGTACTGGTTCAATACTGGCCCAGTAACGTGCGTTATCATTGATTGAGTTTATTTTCTTCTCATAGCTCACTGTGTGTTCGCTATCGGGTTGGTTTCTACCAAACAAATATATTCATTTATTCGTAATAGGCAATAACGACTCATAATTGGCCATCGCAATGAAGCACCATCCACTATTACATCCGTTCATTCAGTGCGGGGAAGAAGTGATCACGATGGTCGTAATTGTGGTGCTGGCGATGATGATGATGATGATGATGACAATGGTGGTGGTGGTGGTGGTGGTGGTGGTGGTGGTGGTGGTGGTGGCTATGCTACTGGTGGTGGTTGTGGTGGTGGCGGACCATACGATGCTAATGACGACGTTACGGACGACGACAAAAGCGATAAGCTATGAAGTGACTTGTTCTCAAGCGATGATTTTTCTGCTTGTTTCCATCCAGGCGCTCGGTCTACCTCCTCGGCTAGCAGCGTTAGCAGTGTTAGCAGCTATAGCAATGTGGGCTACGGCGTTCTACGAGCCCCTCCAGCTAGAGCGCCACTCGCCGGCAACAATCAGCAAGGGCGAACAACAAGACCGCGACCAACATCCCGAGTACCAGCAACAACCCGACCACCTACTGCTCCACCAATCGTAACCATAACAACGCCCCCACGGCCACCAGCACCACCAGCCACGCCACCAACCACACCTGAAACGAGTCTAGGGGGTAATGGAGGAGCGGGAGGTGTAGCTGTGGGAGGTGGAGACGGAAGTCTGCCTGCTCAACAAGAAGGTGGGGGCAGCCAAGGAGGTGGGCAGGACGGAGGTAGCGACGAGCAGGGCACACAACAAACAACAGCAACAACAGTAGCAGTACCAGCATCCCCTCCGCCAGCGAACGCCCCACCAGCTCCACCACCACCAGTAGCACCACCATCTATACCTGAAGGCAGTCTAGGGATTAATACAGGGGGACAAGGGGGAGAGGGAAGCCTAGGAGGAGGAGGGGGAGGAGTGGGAGTGGCAGGAGTCGGAACAGGAGTTGGTGTAGGTGGCGCTGTCGATACCAGCTTCGGTGGGAACAAGAAATAGAGGATGATAAAATTTCGTCTGAATCACGCAGACAAGATAGGCCTAATCCAAATTATTTACGATTAGAAAATGCTTATGCTGAACATTTTGAAAGTAATTATACAAGAACCTGTTGTAGCACCAACACAGTCAAGTCAAACTGCTTTCAAAATATTCAGCAATATTGTGGGAGATGTCATTTTTTAAATGAACGCGTATTTATATCACTATTTGAGTGAATGTAAAAAACCTGATGAAATTATGAGGAAAGTTTAAAAAGCCCAATTAAAGAAGTGTTTAATTATTCATCAGTTTGCCAATACAGTGAATGTGGGGAGTGTTCAGCGGATAATTCGGGGAATGTGAATATAGAATTAATTAAGCTTTTAATTATCTTTAATAAACTGTCATTTGTTATTTGGAAACATACGATTGAGTTAGGACAATAACAATGTATTACCTAGGATATTACACCTCCCCCGCCACCCCCAAAGCCACCCACCCCAACCACCACCGACATCACGAACCCACCAAGGCAAGGTTTAGAAAATTCTGAATTATAAATAGAATACTGAAATATAATTTACGTTTTTCATAATATGTTTACAAACTATACTATATATTATTCATTATTATTTGCTACAATATCGCGTATATATGTGTTAATTTATTTATTCTTTTTAAGTTTCTGTAAGTAGCCCAAATTAAAACTGTGTATAAAAATATATTTATTTAATTGAATTGTTTCGCGAAGACCACCCATTTTAAACTGTCTGACTGCCGCTGCAATCCACCAGACAATAATTTCAACTAGGCTTGCGCGATTAAGTGATTAAATCGAAAATCGCGATTATGTTTTAAATCGTGAATTTATATGAATAAAAATTAAATAATCGAATAATCGTGACTATTTTCTATTGCATAAAATATTTCAAGACCTAACTTTCAATTATTTTTTATGCGATCGGTCATGAAAAATTACATTTTGTTTAGTGAATATATGTCCATGTGCAGGGCAGGAGAAGACTAATTTTTGAAAATGTTTTATTGGAACGCCTGGCTCGAGAATCGAGCCAGGCATTCAAGTGATACATTTTTAAAAGTAGTCTTCTCTTGCCCTGCAAATGGACTTTTCTAAACACCATTGCAGTTTTCGTCAATGATATTCTTTTGTTGTTATGTCTTGGTAATTTGTATCCAAGCTGATTAATCGAGTAATCACGATTATTTTTTAATACTCGATCGCGATCACTCAACGCAATAATCGCACAAGCCTAATTTCAATATGCAATAACTTCTGGACATGGTGTATATTTCGAAAACAATTTGACTGAAAAATGTTGGTGGCTTAGCCACCAACACCTTTAAGTCAAATTGTTTTCAAAATATTCAGCAGGTCCAAAGTTAAATCCCCTGGAAAATGTGGTCTACAGGAATCGAGAAGTCGGGCAGTTAATAACGCATCATCGTATTAGTGAATAATTTAATGTCATTTTGTATCCTTTAGCCACCATTTAATCGTCATTACAGGTCAAATAAGACAAATTCTTTAATATTCAAGCGATACTCTGCTGAAAATTTCGAAACTAGTTTGACTATCAGCTGTTGCTGCTATCTTGACAGCGCACAGCTGTCCAGGTAGTCTAAAAATATCCATCAGTATGGGCATTGAATTGTAAATTCAACAGTGAAATATAATTCGAACACGTTCGTGACAAATATGAGACATTTTGATTCTGATGATAACTAGCAAGGGGTTTTAGCTATGTCACAATATAAACACCGTACCTTTCCATTTTAGCTATGCCCCGCCCATCTCTAGCTAAGCTCCGCCCACACCTCGCTCGTATTGGGATCGATTGATTCCTGCAGCCCCTGAATCTCAATTTCCAGAAAACTATACCGGTAAGCTTTGAAAATTTTGAAACTAATTTGACTGGGCGCTGTAACAAAATATTCAAAAGCATGTTTATTAAATAGTAAAGATAATACAATTCGTACAACAACGCTTAGCCCGTCATAATTTACGCGTTCGTGATGAACTTATCTATTCATTGATGACGTAATTGATTATGACGTCATCCTACATGTCATATAGTCGATTATGACGTCATATGATTTATTAAAGAACCGGAATCTGCCACTGATGTATTTGACTATGATGTCAGATCCTTAGCTAACAGATCGGATATCTCTCTTAGCATACCAAATTTTTTCTTTACAAACCCGCCTATCTTACTCTCGATATCTCGAGAAAACTTTTGGAATTTTTAGGCAATATTTTCAACATTCTTTCCATCTATCAATTTTTTGCAGACAAATCCTTATCACTCGGAAGTCCTCAGAATTTTCTGTAACTCTTATTGGTCAAGCCGATTAAAATGGCTTATCAATGGTAATGAGAAAAGTGCAATTGCTGCCCAAGAGAAGAATATTTTTGAAAATTACCTCAGGAGTGCTCCATTACAGAGGTAAATTTTCATAAATAGCCATCTCTTAGCCTGCAAATGGACACTCACTGAGAAAATGTTTTGGATTTTCTTAATCAATCTTGACGATGGACCTGTCCAGTTTTACCCATGGCAGCAACAGCTCCCAGTCAAATTAGTTACAAATTATTCAACTGAATATTTATTAAATAGTAAAGACATACTATTCGTATAGCAATGCATAGTCCGTCTTCAAATATGCGTTCGTGACGTAGGCCTCTACTTATCTACGGCATTCCTGCCGTCATAATGGCAGCATTTATTATGATGTCATTCTACACGTCACGTAGTTGATTTTGACGTCATATAATGGATGGATTAAGTGGAAAGGTTCATTTATCGGATAAAGGATCAATACTGTAATAGCGTACACGTTCTGAGATTTAGGCAGTGTTCTCACTAAAACTTAATCGGGAATAACGCCATACTTCACTATGGCGTTATTCCTTATTAAGGCCGTGTTCTCACTAGAGACTTAGGCCATGATCCAACTGGAGAGTTAATCGGGAACAACGCCACACTTCATAACTCCATAATGATGTATGGCGTTATTCTCGATTAATTCTCTAGTGAGAACACAGCTTTATGTCGTGGTCTCATTTGAGACTTAACCGGCATAGCGCAATACTGGGGTATGGCGTAATTCCCGATTAACTCACCTGTGAGAGCTCTAGTCTCAAGTGAGAACACGGCCCACCATCTTTTCCCATCTCCGATAGTGTGCTTTGGGTGGGAATTTTCGGAAAACAAAATATTAAATTTGTCTGGCCTTATTGCTGAAAGCGCAATAGCTCAAAGTTAAAGCATCGATATAGGTAAACGGTGAAATATTTTGAGAGAAAATATCCTGGAAGCAGTTGCTGTAGATAAATCATGGTAACCATCTCTAGCAGATTCTCTTTTAGTGAGTGTTCAGTTCGACGGCTTAACGGTTGTTACCCGATTTTGAGAAACGTGTGGAATGTAATCAAAGCATTAGCTGCAATGGCCCGTTCCGGTTTTAGCTATGCCCCGCCCTCTCTAGCTAAGCTCCACCCACACCTCGCTCGTGCAGGGATCGATCGATCTCTGAACACCCTGACAATCAATTTCCAAAAAACTACACAGGTAAGTTGTTGAATATTTTGAAACTAATTTGACTGGGTAGCTATTGCTGCAACAGCACCCAGTCAAATTAGTTTCAAAATATTCAACAGCCCGTTTATTAAATAGCAAAGAATTACAAAGACATACAATTCATACAACGTGTCCGACTGTTTGAAATTTGATGACGGTCTATAAGGAACCCTTTGCGACGTGATCATACACGCGCTGACCTGATTATGGCGTGATACGATGTCAGATGATGGACGGATACTCTAGAAAGGTGAATTGAGCGATCCAATCTGTTACTCTTGAAAGTATCTGACGTCATCATCAAAATACATCACTTGTTGTCTTACGTGACAGTCAAACTGACGTATGTCCGTCATGAACTTGAAATGTCTGTCACGGAAGTGTATAAATTGTATATTTTTGCTAAAGTTACAATTTAATAAAAATTATGTTGACTATTTTGCAACTAATTTGTTGCATCTATAGGCTGCCACAACATCCAGTAAAATTATTGTCAAAATATTCAACAGCTTACCTGTATAGTTATCTAGAATTTGAGGTTCTGGGATTGCATGTTTTAAAATGATAAAATCGGCTCCACCATGCTAGAAATCTTTGGGACATAGCTAAAAGTTGATCCCACTACACGTAAAGTTTGTCAAAAAGTGTTATTAACTAAACAGCCTAAATTACTATCTAATATTTTATAAATGTAAGATCTGTTCCTGCACATAAACATTTATGCTATTGCTGCATAAGGTGGTGGTTTTATGACACAGGTGGTTTTTCGTGGAGCCAGGTCCGGATATAGTCTATTTGCTGTCTGGGCCTAATTGGTTGTGGGGCCCCGTATCATGTGGTCCAAGGAAGGAATAGCGGTTACTACTACTGCTACTGCTACTGCTACTACAACTACTACTACTACTACTACTACTACTACTACTACTACTACTACTACTACTACTACTACTACTACTACTACTACCACTACTACTACTACTACTACTACTACTACTACTACTACTACTACTACTACTACTACTACTACTGCTACTGCTACTGCTACTGGTACTACTACTACTCCTACTACTACTACTACTACTACTACTACTACTACTACTACTACTACTACTACTACTACTACTACTACGACGACGACGACTACGAGGACGACTACTACTACTTCTACTACTATTCCTGCTACTACTACTACTACTACTACTACTACTACTACTACTACTACTACTACTACTACTACTACTACTACTACTACTGCTCCTCCTACTACTACTACTGCTACTGCTACTGCTACTGCTACTGCTACTGCTACTGCTACTGCTACTGCTACTGCTACTGCTACTACTACTACGACTACTACTACGACGACGATGACGACGACGACGACGACTACAACTACTACTACTACTACTACTACTACTACTACTACTACTACTACTACTACTACTACTACTACTACTACTACTGCTGCTGCTGCTGCTGCTGCTGCTGCTGCTGCTGCTACTACTACTACTACTACTACTACTACTACTACTACTACTACTACTACTACTACTACTACTACTACTACTACTACTACTACTACTACTACTACTACTACTACTACTACTACTACTGTGAAACTGGTTTCATATTATTCAATAGCCTTCAGGTTCAAATGGATAAAATACGATGATTACTCTTAATTTCATGTCCCTTATTTTTCGAGGCCTCATGGCTCTAGCGCCGTTAGTCCTGGCCTTAATCCGGTGCAGCGTTACTCTAAGGCCGTGTTCTCACTACTGAGTTAATAGGGAATAACGCCATACATAACTATGACCGTACGCCGGTTAAGTCTCTAGTAAGGCCGCGTTCTCACTGGAGAGTTAATCGGGAATAACGCCATACCTCAGCTTTGCCTTAGGCCGGTTAAGTCTCTAGCGAGCAAACGGCCTAACTTAACTAAGGCCGTGTCCTCACTGGAGACTTAACCGGCGTAGCCAGTCATTCCAGCGGTAAATTTTTAAAAATATTCTTCTATTAGCCTGCAAATGGACATTTCTGAAGGTCACTGCAGAGGTCACTCTTTCCAACTTGACCACTAAAGGGTTAAGCCGACGCAAGAGGGGGTACGTCTCTAATAAGAACACTCACTAGAGACTTAACTGGCGTAGCGCAATACTGAGGTATGGCGTTATTCCCGATTAACTCTCCAGTGAGAACACGGCCTCTGTTTAATATAAAGTAATGTTGTTGTAATTCTAATGCTAGCTTAATTTATTTTAACCGGCTCATTATACGATGTCGTCTTAATTTATTAACGTCTTTATATTGGCTTGTATGTATTTTTATTGCTTAATAAAATATTGATAATGTATATATGCATATATAAATTGAAAATATAATTTGATAGAAAATAGAAACCAAGATCCATGATGCCAGAAAGGGGATGGGCGGAATACCTGAATATGGACCAAATATTTATGTAAGATGAAATAAGTATTCAATATAAACCTAGGCTATCCAGACAATGCATGTTCATACACATTTGATAGAACACGTTTCTTACGGGAGATAATAGTTATCCAGTTATCGCTACGTGTAAAGTACGCTCTAAGCACATAATACACTTCAGAGGCGATGTCGGATGTAGCCAACACAATAAATCAACATCTCGTTTTCGAATGATAAGCATGGTGGTTTCACTAAATACTAAGCACACACTATTTCACGGGAAACTCCATTTTCATGATTATTCAAAATCGTTATCAAAATCAATTCACCTTTCCAGAGTATCCATCTATCATCCTACGTCAGATGACGTCATAATCAGCTAAGCGGCGTGTAGTATGACGTCATAATAATTACGCCATAAATGATTATATTTGGCCAGTCTTCAACACTTAATAATCCAACACGTTGTGCGAATTGCGTGTCTCTACTATTTAATAAACATGCTGTTGAATATTTTGAAACTAATTTGACTGGACGCTTTTGCTGCCATAGGCAGCAACATCGCCCAGTCAAATTAGTTTCAAAATACATGTATGTAACAGCTTACCTGTATAGGTTTCTGGAAATTGATAGTCAGGGAGTTCAGAGATCGATCGATCCCAACACGAGCGATGTGTGGGCGGAGCTTATCTAGAGATGGGCGGGGCAAAGCTAAAATGGAACGGTCCATTTCAACACATGAAAAAGTGGGCGGTGCTTAGCAAGAAATGGGCGGAGCATAGCTGGAAATGTGTTGCTTCGTAGTTAGATCATTATGGCATGTGTTTATCAGGAAAGATTTTGAAATATATTACATTACGATCCTGTCACATTTATTCCCATGTTTATGGATCAACTACACAGTTTACCAACATCTATGTGCTAACATTCAGTTCTGAATGTGGTAATGCCTACACAAATTTAGTCCTAAGAAGATCCAAAGAAATTGCTCTCCACGATAACAGCATGTTGACGAATACATATCTGTAAAAAATAAGCATCTTTATAAGCTTGACACGATGTGTTTATTTTCATATGTAATTTAGGCCGTGTTCTCACTAGAGACGTAATCAGGAATAACTCCATGCTGAAGTATGGCGTTATTCCTGATTAACACTCTAGTGAGGCGACGGCCTTAGGCCGTGTTTTCACTAGAGAGTTAATCGGGAATAACACCATACCTCAGTATTAACCGGCGTAGAGCAATACTGAGGCATGGCGTTATTCCCTACTAACTCTCCAGTGAGAACACGACCTTAGATACATGTATTTGTACATTTGTTTCACGAATGCTTGGAACTTTTTTATTTCATTCACCCAGGCATTCAGTTTTCTATCAATATTTTATTCAGTTTTTCTATTAGTTGTAAAGTCAGCTGCGCACGCAAGTTGAAGCAGACTATAAAACCATGGCCTATGCCTATATACCTATACCTATTAATCTTGCTTATATTTTGAGCTTGATATTGAAATTGTAAAACTTTTAAAACTTTCTATTACGTTTGCTAATACTACCCATTTTCCATAAAAATATTTCAAATATGATACCATTTTTAATTAAAGGGGCATATTCACACCAAAATGCTTGAAAATAAAGTTGTTAAACTTATTTACGTATAAACGTATACATTTATAGGCTTACGTTGTGCACCTTCATGTAATAAAACGCAATAAATCTTATCATATAAACAAACTTTCTAGCCCGTTCCATATGTTTCGATATGAGCACACGTGCCATATTCAACGGAGTATTTTCATTGACTGTTGACCCATTTAAATCGACCAATTAAAACATCGATTGATGTGAGCGTGACGCGTAGGGATTACTACGCGGTACTGTTTTACTACGATTTGTTTACTACAATTTGTCATTCATGAAACGCCATCGCAAAATGTCAACGATTGATGGCTGTGGCTCTGAGAAGAAAAGTGTAGTCTACGGCTGACATCGCCAAATTTTGTGTGTGTCACTACATTTTGCTGCGCATTCAGTATCTGTTATCAAGTAGTGGTGCGTCACAGCGGTGGTATCGATTTCACGAAAATCAACAATGAGAAATCAGATAAAAGTCACATCAGCGACTATTGGCAAATATTTCAAAATTACAGTTTATATGATAAATACAATCTCAAACTCTAAAGCTCGTGCAAATTAATAATTTTCAACTAGGTCCATAATAGTGATATGAAAAGTGGCCTCGTTCCAGATTCTCTATTTAACAAATGACTATTTCATTACGTATAAATTAACATAATTGTTTTAGTTGTAATGTTGAATTAGGGACTCTTGTCTCTAATTCAATTACACAACTTAAAACGTTATATTAATTTATACGCAATGAAATCCTTAATTATTAACATTTATTTCATTTCATTACATCTATATGCACACAATTTAAGCATCTTATAGTATTCAATTTTAACAATTTTATTTTCACGCATTTAGTGTGAATAGGAACCTTTAATATTACCAACAGTTTCAAAATTTGCTTTGGTAGGTATCATAATTTTGATTGCCAGCTTAATACTACTAGTAATTCTAAGCTACTTAACCCTCTTGCGTCAACATCCCCTCAAAGCGCTCAAAATACTAATTAATATATCATTTAAACATTTTGATTGTTCATATTCTTCAAGATATTTTAATTTTAGATGACTATTTTTTTGTAAATTTATCACTGAATTTTATTTCGCCGACTTGACCATTAAAGGGGTAATTTTAAAGAAAACTAAAGTTTTTTTACTTAGCCAGTGTCTATACACAGACCGAAAAAGAGTATTTTTGAAAATTTGCCACTAGAATGACTGGCTCGGTTACCGAGCCAGTCATTCTAGTGACAAATTTTAAAAATTCTCTTCTCTAGGGATTTCAAATATCCATGTCTGAACACCACTGCAAAGTAGTTTTTTGATCAGTTTGCCCATTAAAGGGTTATGTTGACGCACGAGGGGTTAATTAACAGTATTAACATTCTCTGTTTGGTTATTAATATTAACTGATAGTTAAAACAGTTTTCTGGACATATACCAGAGCATTGGCATTCAATTTTTCCATTAATATTTCTAAGGTTTTTCATTTCATTGACTTATATCTTCACTTTTCTATACCTATTATCAATCCTTCCACTTATGCAATTAACATTTTTATATCTTCGGATTTCTACTAACGCTTTTAAAGCTTTCAAACGTTATATTGCTATTACTAATTCTTTCTAATTTCCCTGTCAGTATTACTAATACATTACATTTTTACTATTAATTTTACTAACGCATTCATCTCTATACTAACAAATTTGATGCTTTTCACTTTCCATTTAATACGAATAATGTCTTTAAATCAATCCTTAAATTGCTATTACTAATTCTTTCTAATTTCCCTGTCAGTATTACTAATACATTACATTTTTACTATTAATTTTACTAACGCATTCATCTCTATACTAACAAATTTGATGCTTTTCACTTTCCTTTTAATGCAAAAAATCTCTTTAAATTAAAAGACTTGGTATAATTGATGGAAAACCAAAGAGCATTGGTAATATCAGTTAACTATTTAAAGGTACGTATTCACACCAAAATGCTCTAAGGCCTTGTTCTCATACAGCCACTATTCATGTAAATACCAGGTATATCGGCTGGCGTTCTCATTGGACTGGCTCTTGTACCGGAATAAATACGTCATTTATTTCGAAATTTAATCCCACAAAATCGGCGGTTTATCTTCCGATATACCGCTATTGCTACTCTATGTGAACGCAACATATTCCGTCGAAATTTGCCAGGTAGCGTTACTGTGAGCTTTGTCTCTCACTGTCTGGCAGGGAGCTCGACGACCAGCATTGTATCTCTCTCTCTCCACCAGGTAGCGCCACTGTCCAGTCTGGGACTATCTTCCAGCAGTGTGAATGCAAACCGATATATCGGCTAATTATTAACCTACATAGTACACGAAATAGTTAAACATGATTAGGCAATGAGAGAGAGAGAGAGAGAGAGAGAGAGACCTAGGAAATAATTATTTAAATTGCATACATATAGAAGCTTAAATTGTGTACATCATAGTAATGAAACGAAATGAATCTGAACAAATGATGATTTCATTCTGTATAGATTAATATAATGTTTTAGTTGTGAAGGGGAGATACGGGCATGTGTCTCTAATTCAGTTTCACATCTTAATAAAATTATCTTAATTTGTACATAATGAAATCATCATATGTTACGATTTGTTTCGTTTCATTAAATCTAGCCACACAATATAAGCCTCTAAAAGTACACAATTTTGACAATTTTATTTTCCAGTATTCTTGTGTGAATATGTCCCTTTAACTGGCATTACCAATGCTCTTTGGTTCTCTATACATTGCACCAAGTCTTTCAATTTTTTGTTAAGATTGACGAGGCATTTCGGTTTTCCATTAATATTTCTAATGATTTATCCTTTTTCATTAATCTTATTGATACTCATTCTATTTTTAAACACACCTTGTGTTAACTTAGCTCTTCAATGGTCAAGCCCGCAAAATCGGACTATGTGGTAGTGGTCTTTAGGAAAGTCAAATTTTTGATCCACCAGAAAATGATTTTTGAAAATTTACCACTGGAATGACTGGCTCGGTAACCGAGCCAGTCACTCCAGTGGTAAATTTTCAAAAATAGTCTTCTCTCAACCGACAAATAGAAACTAGCTAAGAAAAATTCTTTCCTTGACCATTTTCATGGTCAAGCCGGCCAAAATAACAGCACCTGCACCAGTCTTGAGTACTGTATATTTTCAATACAACAGAAATTTTTTTTGTAAATTTTATTGTAAAAATTATTATTTTCTTGAAAAATCTTGACCATTAAAGGGTTGATTGATATAAGTATGAATTTGAGCGCTTTGAGGCGCTGTTGACGCAAGAGGGTTACTGCCGCTTGTTCGTTTTCGTATGTCTATTAACATCGCTAATGCGCTCACGATTTGAAAAATAATATTGGCCTAAATGTAACGAAACGAAATAAATCTTAATATATGGTGACTTCAATTTATATAAATTAACATAATCTTTAAAGTTGTGAAATTGAAATAGTGGCACGAGTCGCTAATTCAAATTCACAATTAAAAAAATTAATTTATACGGAATGAAATCATCATATGCTCGGATTTATTTCGTTTCATTACATCTGGGCCCAGACCTTAAGCCTCTAAAAGTATAGGCCTACAATTTAAACAATTTTATTTTCAAGCATTTTGGTGTGAATGTGCACCTTTAATATTCCCAATACTGTCAACTTTCTAATAATGTTTCTAATTAATGTATCCTCGTTTTCTATTATTATCCGTAGTACATAGACATTTTTCAATAAATAGGAATAAAGTAGTTTTCATCTAACAGCCTCACCCCAACCACCACCACCACCCTCCCTCGTGTGTCAACAACGCGTTAAAGTTCTCAAAATACGATTTATTTCAATTAACCATTTAATTGCCAATACTTTTCAAAGAAATTTTTACTTTTGCAGCCAAAAAGACTGTTTTTGTAAATTTATAACGAAAATTTTCAATAAATAAATTTCTGTTATCCTTCAAATGGACATTCATCAGACGTGTAACGGTCAAGAAAATTCAAATTTCTGCTTAGCCAGAGTCCAATTGCAGACCAAGAAGAGTATTTTTGAAAATTTACCACTGGAATGACTGGCACGGTTACCGAGCCAGTCATTCCAGTGGTAAATCTTCAAAAATATTCTTCTCTTAGCCTGCAAATGGACATTTCTCAAGAACACTGTAGAGGTCGTTTTTTGACCAACTTGACCATTAAAGGGTTAAGTTGACACACGAGGGGTTAAAATTACCGATGCTTTCATCTTTCATCTACAATAAATACATGCTTTAAAAATTTCTGCTACTAGATTTTCCAATGTTGATTCAAAAGCAATAAGATTATTAATAATATATATATACGTTGATTAAAATTTACTATAAGACAGCAGTATTGATTAAAAGAAAATCAGTATTATAATTAATACCATGTTTGGTAATTTACTTATTAATAATGGGATGTTTTCTTCCTTCTCACAACAAATACATAAATCAGGATGTATATCACTCATTAATATTACATAATATTTACCTTGTTCCTGGAAGAACACGTTGCGTAGCGGGATGTACGTTCATCTATCTATTAATATATATAATATATACCTCGGTCCTGGAATATTTCGTAGCTAGGTGTCAGTCCGTCTTGAGGATTTAACATGACAAATAGTGCCTACGTTAGGAATGAGTCTTTCCAGTTTTATCTTTGCCCCACCCATCTTTAACTAATCTCCCCCAACCCCCATCCATACTTCGCTGTGTTACTCAAATAACTGAAACATGAAACATTAAAGTTAAGTAGCACTGGACTGCCTGACTTTCACTTTGCCGAAAACTATGCAAGTGAGCTGTTGAATATCAACAGCTCCCAGGCAAATTAATTTCAAAATATTCAACAGCATTTTTATTAAGTAGTAAAGACATACAAATCGTGCAACAGCGCTTAGTCCGTCATCAATTAAGCGTTCGTGACGAATTTTTCTACATCATTTATGACGTCATTGATTACGATTTCATCCTACGCGTCACATATTTGATTATGACGTCATATGGTGTACGAACAAACTGGAAAGATCCATTGTGCTGCTGTCCGATCTTGCTATTTCTGACAGCAGTTCTCTTCGGCAACACATTTACAACACAGAGGACACATTTATATTCAACCAGCTCTCACAAATCCTTGGACTCGAAGTAGTCATTTAACGTATTATTGATTTTAAATTTATTTTATTTTATTATATATTTTGGTTTGATATCAGTGTTGCTTCGTTTGCTTCCGTATACAGATGTATACCCCAATGTATGTTTCTTGTCCTAAATAATAATGTAGTATCTACAATAATCAACTGAAGTTGATAGTTTTTATTCTGTTGTCCCCAGCATTTTGCTTAATAAAGATTTTCTTGTCATCTATGTGCATTCATCTTGATCATAGCATACACACACGCACGGGCGCACGCACGCACGAGCGCGCCAATCCACCCACCCGCACCACCCCTCCCCCAGCCACACATACCTACGTATACACACCTACATACACGCACGCGCGCACGCAGGCACGCAGACACGCACGCACGCACGCACGCACGCACGCACGCACGCACGCACGCACGCACGCACGCACGCACGCACGCACGCACGCACGCACGCACGCACGCACGCACGCACGCACGCACGCACGCACGCACGCACGCACGCACGCACGCACGCACGCACGCACGCACGCACGCACGCACGTACGTACGTACGCACGCACGCACGCACGCACGCGTATCATGGACTAGGCTAGGCGTGTGCGACTATTGCTTTAAGTATTACCATGAATTTGCAATCCTGGGAATTGATGTTTCAAGGTTTAAAATTGATCTTAGCATGCAGACAAAGTTTAGCTTTGCTAGAAATGGGCGGGGCAAACTTGAAATGGATCGCTTTATTGGCAACGTGTATATCAAGAACTACCTAATGCACAGTATTCGTGAATTGGTTTTATAAGATAAATATGGTTTATTTGATAAATAGACGCTTAAGTTTGTTCCCCATTTAATATTTAAACAATTTTCAACCATAAAATTTGTGATTTCCTTTGAAATGGTCTATTTATCGCGGTATAAGTTATTTCCGACGATGAAACCACTTTTAGTTTTTTTAATCGCACCAGAATTGACTCTGCAGTAACAGTTGTCCACTTGGGCATACATTCCTATTACAATCTATTACATACCTCTTTCACGGATCATATTTCTCCAAATGCGCTGCATTAAATGTCAATTGATGTACCATGTTTAACACTGTTATGACAAAATCACCTCATCAGTTGTCTTGAGGAATGTCTATTTGCAGGCCAAGAGAAGACTATTAAAAAAAAATTACCACTACCATTAGTAAATTTAAAGGAAATAGTCTTCTCTTGGCGTACAAATGGACATTCAATAAGCAAATCTTTAAATTTTTTCCGCAGTCAGCCATTAAAGGGTTAAAATAGATTTAATATTACCTGTCAATTCAACGTCATCAACATTCCATCTGTAACAGTAACGATGGACACTGAATCAAGGTAACACAATATGATAATACCTACTTAAATCCAGCGAACACTGCACCAACGCGACGGTGACGTGATAGAGAGCGACGGGCTATTGCAACAAGTCGCTTACGGGTTTAAGTCCGTCGCATTTACGTCGCGCGATGGTCGTGCGACAGGTTAGAGGTCGTTGTCGCGTCGCTGTTAATTTATAGCGAACGCAGTGAGCGTATACAGACAACATGTACGTGCGTGTAATGAGGAAAAATCAATAGAAAATGAGACTGGAAACCAGGCTAAAATACATATACCACGCGACTGAGAATGCTTCGTTTCCGGTCGCGAGCTTTTTTTGCTTCCGGTTTCGGCTTATGATATAGCTTTTGTGGTTTCTTCATGGGCCCCCGTTGTATTATGTGATATGGTTGTTCAATATGCGTATGTATGTTCTCTTAGTTATTTTAGGGCAACCTACTGCGCATTTTCAATGTCCAAAATTTGTGTGATATTGTTAGCACAAAATAGCGTACATTTACTTCAGAATGTAAAACGCCTAAATCGTCTGATGCAGACCAGATACAAGCTTTATTTATTCCTATTTATGCGTCTGTAAATGCAATATGTTTGGTTGACTGTCTCGTATTATTTTTAATACTCATGGCTGTGGAAAGTCGTTTATGTCAATGTCGTATGTATTTAGCGCAGATAGCAGGAAATTTAAGGCCGGGTACCATGCCATTCGCACCCGGATGGAATGTACATTCATGTATTTACTTGCGGTCATGCATTAATTCCCGTTATTTTGCAGCTTATGTCTGGATAAACGCGATCTAAAAATCCTAGCGGACGACATTTCATTATGACGTCATAGTTACTATGGACTTGTTTGTATTTCCCCAAATAGCGAGGAGCACCGCGATACGTCGGTACAAATTTTATAACGTTATTGGACTGGCGCAACTATTTAATGGTGCAGGCCCCGGTAAAAGAGCTTTATTTTTTTTAAAAGATGCAATAATGCTGGCGGATATCACTGGCAATGGGCAGACGCATTGCTGTGAATATAGTGGACTGGATTTACCAGAATGCTCTCCACGCATGATTAAAAATTAGCTTCGAATGTACTATACATGGGCATACGTATTTAAGACATTTCCACCCTATACAAATTCGTCCTATTTATTTAAGCAATAAATGGTGTCTACGCTCGCTTATAGGCAACGCCTATTTCCATATTAGTTAACGCTCTCGTGTTCCATTAAATATAGACCCTTTTGCACGAAATATGAGATGCCTGCTGATTTCTGTTGAATTTACCAAGCATGCTATGCTACCCTGCATGCAACGCTACCCAGCATGCACTTTTCTGACTCCATAATCGTTGTAACTATTGGACGCAATATTTGTTTAGTCTGTTGTCTGTTTCGGCCAGTATTTCTCAAACAAAACCAACCCGCCTGCTCGTGCAAATCGTCATTTGTCCTCCAGCTCTGGAAGCGTAAGCATGCACGTAGGGCGTATTCACGGTAGTACATTCGACAGCCTGCATTTCAATACTGTTCAGTGCAACTGTGTCAATTTCCAGAAGAAAATTAGAGAAAGTTTATACATATATATTTTGACAATAATCAATGACAGCAACAACATTAATTAAAATTATGGTCAAAATAATTATTAGGTTATGCGATTACTACCTGGTACAGATTTGATACTAATTTGAATGCAAATTGTTTCTACAATAGCTCGCTATATTCTAAAATAATTATCATAATCTTAGTACTTTCGCTACGAATTTGAATAGCAATTTGACTAAGTTGTTGATATCTAAGGCACCAACAACATTGTCGAATTATTATCCACACAATCAATATATTACTACTTAGGTAAAGTTAGGTAAAGGTAGCGTAGACCTATATACGCTTTCTCGCCAAGCATGAATGCTTAGTAAACGGCGAAAAGGTTTCGGTGACAGATTTGTGCATTTGTTTGAAACACATTGATCGAACAGAAACGTACACGCGTTAGCTAGGCGAAATATTTGCTTCGTGCAGACAAAGCGTGTTTTGGCCATATACTCACTCTACTCTACTTAGATAGTAATACTGAGCGCCATGTGATTCTAGGGAGAACAGTTTGATAACGTTGTTGGTGCCTTAGTCAGCAACAACTTAGTCAAATTGCTCTGAAAGTTCGTAGAAAGTGTTGACTGAAATTTCTGATGATTACTTTAGAATACATACACTGAAAGCTGTTGCAGTAACACGTTTCAATGAAATTTGTATTAAATATATAGCAGGTAGTAATTGCATTACATACTAATTATTTTGACATCAATTTGACTGAATGTTGGTGCTGTCATTGATAGCAACAACTTTCACGCAAATTACTGTCAATGTAGATACAGGCTTTCTCCTATTTTCTGGACATTGACACACTTTCTCTGAACGGTATTGATATACAGACCATCGAATGTACTGTCGTAAATACACCCTACGTGATTGCTTTCGCTTCCATAGCTGGAGGGCAAATGACTATTTGCGCGTGCAAGCAGGTTGGTTTTGTTTAAGAAATCCTGGCTTGTGTAGACAATAGACTAAACGAATATGGCGTCCAATAATTACAACGATTATGGAGTTATGGCATTGCATGCTGGGTAGCATTGCACGCCGGGTAGCATTGCATGCTGGGTAAATTGAACAGGCATCTCATATCGCGTGCAAAAGTGTCTATATTTAATGGAACACGAGAGCTTTAAGCGCGTCTGAGCGATGACAGTAGCAAGAAAGTCGTGTGTACGTCGTTTCCCGAATCGCTGTGAATAGAAAACGGGTCTATTCTGGCGCTGGTCGCACGATTTTAAAACTGACATAATGAATGAAGACAGAGATTTTGTAGAGAAACTGATCTCAACTATACAACAATATATAGGCCTACTTAAGTGAACTTACTGAATGTGAGTGGATATGCTGGTTCCACCGTAGTACGTAGGCTTATACTTTGGTATGAATTATTATGCTATATTAGACGGTGGCAATATTACATGCGCGAAGAACTGAAATGTAATATATTGATTTAATTCGTACCAAATTATAAGCCTGCACAATAAAATCAGATTCAGAAAATGTTCTTTGACACTCGACACATACTAGTAAAACAAAGATGTCTATCAACGGTACATATTAGCGACCCGTTAACGACACGACAGTTTTTCAAACGTGTTTGAAAATAAGTGACGAGCGGCGACAAGCTGCGATTAACAAAATCTGTCGTTTCCGTATTTACGCTTTGTCGATGCGGTTTATAGTCGTAGCATTTACGTCGCGCGATGTTCGTGGGACAGGTTATAAATTGTTGTCGTATCGCTGTTAATTCATAGTTAAGCGCTTCTGGCCGATGACAGTAGCAAGAAAGTCGTGCGTTCGTCGTTTACCGAACCGTTGTGAATAGAAAACATGTCTATTCTGGCGCTGGTCGCACGATTTTCCTATATGCCAAAACTAACATAATGAACGAAAACATGGATTTTGTAGAGAAACTGTTCTCAACTATGCAACAATATTCATGTCTTTATCGCCAAGCTAGGGCCGTTTTAAAGACATGCAGACAACAGTTGGAAATCTGTATCCATATGTAATCGTGCTATCGGTGTTACATACTCAAACCATCAACCATTTTTTCCTGACTGCGTCCATAACTTTTAGTTGATATTTCGCGTTCAATATTTCATATCTTGATCCGGATTCGGATCAGGATCGGCACTAACATTTAAGCATTATGTATGGCTGACATACCCAACATTTCCACCAGGTTTTATCAGAATCCGGGGAAAATCCTTTAGATATCCTGCTAATAGACAAACGACCACGGTTAAAATAAAATCTCCTGTCACATTCGGTGGTGTGGGTAACTGCGTTAACAGGCAATCAGCACAGTTAATATTACAACATAAATGACATGAATAAGATGACATACAACTTCCCTCATTGTCTATTGGTAGTAAAATGAAATGTTTTACATAACTAATTGAAATGATGTTATAGATGATAGAACAGTGTAGTCGGAAAGTGGTATCTCGCACAGTCTTTATTTTCTATTCAATAAATAGAATCAGAAACATCAAAAATACTTCCATATCATGTTATTTCTCAACTGAGCTTAGTAAATGGCAATTTAATAACAGAATCCTAATCTAAAATGATAATAATCTCCATTTAACAACGACAACACTAGCGCTGTCTTGTCAGTCCGGATGCCTGGTTCATGCAATCTCAGTCTGTTCTCGTTTATAAACATTTCTGATAAATGTCATTGTCTTCAAATGTAATCTTTTGGTATAGATGGTTTGAGAATGACAAATATCATCGAGACAGATAAGTCAGCCCTTATGTTGTCGGTGTTCAAAAGACATTCTTAGCGCATATATCAAGCGTTATTTCAATAAAAAACTTTAACATCAAAAGCGAATGCGTGCGTGCATGCGTGGGTGCATGCGTGCGTGCATGCGTGGGTGCATGCGCGCGTGTGTTATCTGTTTAAGCGGAAAACTGTTTTCGAGGATAAGTATGCTAAGAATTGTATGATCAGTTTGCAATTCCATATATACTTTGGACTAGGTCCGGAGGAAGAAGGTGATCTTAATTGGTAGTTTCAAAATACAAAGTGACCATTGGCCCCGCCGATCACGTTAAGAACAGCGTTTCAGATTAACTTGGACACAAATATCTTTGACTTGACTAATATGTACTGTTGACAGACCTCTTTGTTTTAATAGCATGAGCTGAGTGTCAAGTAATATTTACTGAATCAAACTTACTGAATGTGATTGGATATGCTGCTTGTTCCATTTTATTACGTAGCCCTATAATTTGGTATGAATTATATTAACATATTACATTTCAGTGCTTTTTGTATGTAATATTGCCACCATCTGCGTAATATAGTACAAATATAGTAATACCTTCTTCGTAATTTCCAACGTCTTTGAACAAGAAAACTTGCAGATGCTGTTATTAAGGCAATCTGCCATTATCAAAATCAGTGAATGCATGCAAGTTTATAGTTTATATCACGATTGTATGTCGCGCTATCGTCGCTATGGGTCGTGTAGCTGTTGTGAGGCCATCGTCCAACGCTATGCGATAGCGATACGACGGACTCTATCTCGGCCTGTAAGCGAACGTACCGAATGTGGGTGGATATGCTGGTTCCATTTTTTACGTAGGTTTATAATTTGTTATGAATTTTTATACTATATTACGCAGACGGTGGCAATACGCATACGTAATAAAATCAGATTCAGAAAGTTCGCTTCAATAAAAGTTCTTTGACACTCGGAATATGCCATTAAAACAAAGAGGTCTGTCAACGGTACATAGTAGTGACAGGAAAGTTTTTCAAGCGTGTTTGAAAATAGGCGCTGTGCGGCGACGAGCGGCGATTAACACAATCTGTCGTTTTCGTATCACCTTGACGTCAGTTTCGGAAGCACATTGTGTCGATGGGTAACCGATAATATAAAATCGCATTGCCGTCGCGTCATGTCGGTGCAATGTGCGACGGACTTAAGTAGATGTGAAGGTGACACTATGCAAATTTGCATATCACTGATGAGGCATTCTAGTGTGTGCTAGAAACCGACAGCGATGCAACTGATTGCTTCTGATCGCCAGGTGCCGCCTATTCAAAAGTATGCCTAGAAGAAGAAGAAGAAGAAGAAGACTTTTCATGTACTTTATTTTGGATTCATAAAAAACGCTTTAATTTAATACATCACTCATAAATTATTTTTTAAAAACACGTCATAGACAATATAAATATATTCCTGAATCAGTCTGAGTATCATTTAAATAAACATTGTATTTATGAAGAATAACAAATATGTCAAAATATCACAGATCTACGTCAATTTTGTAAAAAACAACAATCCAATCCGTATAAAAATCAATGGGAATCAGTCATCAAAATCATCAGTCATCAGTCATTAAAATGTAAAATGATGAAAGTGGACAAAATAATACTGAAAGGTATAACTAAATACCATTAAATGTTAAAATATCGTCGTCAGTACTACAAACGAAGTGGTCAATTGCCCAAAATTTTTTTAAGTTTTCTAGTGACCCATTTTGTTGGTGGTATTTAAATTCAATAGTCACACGAGCTCGCATTCGAGAAATGCATTCTCGAAGGGCGTCCGTCTGACCATTGCCATCCATTAGACGCTGCCGCGTTACATAGGTAGCCATTTTAGCGTTTGCCATGATCCAATTGCATATACGATGTTTAATTTTACGTGCAGATTTAGACGAACAATGGGGGCATAGAAAGCCTTTGACATAATTCTCAGGCTTAAATTCATCAGCCAGTGTTAAAAATAGAACTGCTCGTCTAACAGCACACAAAAGTGGTTGGAGACGTGAACATGTTATAAAAAGATGTGCTAAATCTTCACGATCGCCACAGTAAACACATTTATCATTAATACAATATCCGGCCTTATATAGAAAACCCCCAGTGTTGAGTGCCCCATGGAAAACCTTCCATGACAAATCTCCTTCGTAGTATGTACACGGATATTCATAAAAACAGAGACAATTATCTGTAAAATCAATATTTAGAGAAAGTAGATCTCTCCATATGTTACTTTTGGTATTATGTGAAATCATTGAGTAACATTTTAATAAAGACATCTTGTATAGTTCCTTCTTGCAAAGAGATGGTATCAATACAGTAAAAACCGAGTCATCATTAATATTGCATGATAAATCATAATTGTATACTGACCTCGGAATGTCAATAGGTCGATCTAATAGTTCGAACCATTCATTGGGTATGCTATCCCATAGAGTGTTCAAGTTTATTTGAAGCAATCGTCGAGACCTGTTGCCAATTTTAAGGAGTAAGTCTTCAAGTGCAATTCGTTTATCATTTACCAAAATATCAGCTAGAATGGTAGCATTCGCACTTATAAAATCTTCGTAGCAAAAAGTAAACCCAGTGGAGATATTCTTGATCAAAGGATTTAGAAACAGTGGTTCATTTAAAACATCGATTTTACAGCTTGGATGCAATGTTCTCATAACATTGAAGAAAAACCAAGAATTGAGCACACTCTTATAAAAGATAGGTATATTACGAATCATCTGTACATCCAATTGAATAGAGAAAATCTGATAATCGTAATTTAGTTTATGTATCTGTTTGAGAAAGTAGCTGCTAAAGCTGAAACACGGATGAAAAGCGAATAGTTCATAAAGGATTGTGCATACTGAATACGGAATGTCCGTATCCGAGATTCTAAATGCACTAGTCCTTGCCCACCTTTGTCTAAAGGCAGAAACAGTAACTCTTTGGGAAGCCAGTGCTTTCCAGACCAGATGAAGTTAATTAACAGTTTTTGAATAGCATTTAAAATATTACCAGGGACATCGATAACAGCTAACCTATGCCAAAGCTTAGAAGCAGCAAGCAGATTAGTAATAGTGATCCTACCTCTAAACGATAGAGCTTTTGATAACGGGAGCCAGTTAAGAAGTTTTGTGCTGATTTCATTTTCAAGATTTTCCCAATTTTGTTTGCAAAAATCCAAAGAATTGCCAATATAAATACCGAGAATCTTTAATCCATTGCTATTCCATTTTAACCCCAAAGGCTCGTCAATACGCCATTTCCAGGAACCAACCCAAAAACCTTCTGACTTTGAGTGGTTAATTTTCGCGTTGGAAGCAGACTCATATACATGTATCAAATCTCGCAATTTAATAAAATCATCATTACACGTACACAAGGCAGTTATGTCATCAGCATAAGCTGAGCAGGAAACCCTTTCACCCGAGATATCAGGCAGGGCCACCCCCCTCAGTCCGTTATTTGAGCGTATCTTAACTAATAATGGTTCGATACAGATACTGTACAAAGCGCCTGATAGTGAACAACCCTGTCTGATACCACGGCTAAAAGAAACAGGCATAGATAACAAATTATTTATTTTCAGTAAACACGAAGTGTCATTGTAAAGAAGCTGAATGCATTTAACAAAAAAATCACCAAAGCCAAATGCGCGCAAGGTATTCAATAAATACTGGTGACTTACCCTATCAAACGCCTTCTCCTGATCTAGGGATACAACGCCAAGAGGTAACGACATGAAATTTGAATACTCGACGACGTCTGTTATCAACCTAATGTTATTGGAGATCTTACGTCCTGGTACGCAATAGCTTTGGTCTATGTGAATAATTTCTGCGAGTACTGTACGTATACGATTATACAAGGCCTTGGAAAATATTTTCAAATCTACACATAAAAGTGATACAGGTCTCCAGTTCTTTAAATTGGTTAAATCACCTTTCTTAGGTAATAATGTCACAACCGCCCGCCTGCATGAAATAGGTAATAACATGTCTTCAATTGATTCATTAAAAACATCAAGAAGATCAGAACCGATAGTTTCCCAAAAGGTTTTGTAAAATTCCGATGGTAGTCCATCAATTCCAGGAGCTTTGTTGTTATTGAGATGGTTAACAGCGTCAGTAAGCTCTGGTAAACTCAGGGCCCGATCTAACTCAATTCTGGAAAGTTCACTTAGATTAGGAAGATCTGATAAAAGCAGGTTTTCAGACACTTTGCATGAGCTTGACTTCGCATATAATTCACCATAGAAATCAGAGGCGTGGCTCAGAATATCCGTATCAGAATTAACCATTTCACCGGTTGGGATCTTCAACTGTGAAATAGTTTTATTCATCACACGTTTATTCTCAAGATTAAAAAAATATGTAGTAGGTCTATCTGATTCATTTATATGCTGGAATCGCGATCGAATCCAAGCACCCCTATTTTGCTCTTTGAGGAGAGTTGTTAATTCAGATTGCTTTTGGTTAATTACCTCTAATAATTCATTTGTTTTTGGAATTTTGACCGATAACTGATCAATTTCAGCTTGTAAGTCTGATCGTCGCTCACGGAAAAGGACAGCTCGTTCTCGGGAATAACGCTGTGATAAAATACATATATGCTTTTTGGCCAAATCCCACCAATCCTTTAGACAATCAAAATCACATTTTTTCCCTTGCCAACCATTCCAGAAATCATTAATTAAAAGCACATAGTTTCTTTCACTCAACACAGCGGTATTCATGCACCAATATGCACTTTTCCGTTTTACACTTTTAAGCTGAGATATTGCTCTAACATAATCATGGTCAGAATTGGTGCAAGGAATTATGGAACAACTGCTTAAAAACTGTCTAAAATTACTATGAATGTAAAAACGATCAAGTCTGGATGCAGTCCCATCGGACCTGTGCCAGGTGAAAATTTCAGATTGTGGATAGAGGCAGCGATATGCATCAGTAAGACTATTGCTTGTAATTAAAGATTTAAGCGCATCCGCAGCTGGAGGGTGTGGTTTTGTTGCTGATGTTCTATCTAACTCATAATCAAGTGTACAGTTAAAATCACCACCTAATATTATAGGATATGGTTCGGACAATGTGGAAATATGAGTTTTTAGCATATCTATGCATTTCAATTTGTCATGAGACTCTGTGGGATTGTAAACATTAATCAAATAAAAATAGGTGCCATGTATGTTTGCTGTGACATGTAAGATTCTTCCCTGAGCAACTGTGATCGTTTCAATAATATTTACATTTAACTTGGGTTTAAATATTATAGCAACACCAGCTGTATTTGTATTAAAATGTGAAAAGACAGCTTGACCTCTCCATATAAGTCGCCATAGCGACTCATCCGGCTGAATTGTGTGAGTATCCTGGAGAAACACAATATCGGCAAATAAATCTTTGCGAAGTTCATTAAAAATACGAAATCTTTTAAAAGAGTCACGACAACCTCTCGTATTTAGTGTAACAATTGAGAGGGAAGCCATAATTAAAAATAATTGAATAAATCTTAGAACAAAGATACCCATAATTGTTTGGTGTAGAAAAGAAACTGTATTCAAGTCCGTTACTAGATTGACCATAGGCGGAAACAATTAATTCCGTAAGCTACGGTGTAGCTTAGTGACTATTTTGGTGACACGAGACTTGAACGCAGATTCTAAGCCAGGTTGTTTCTTCAATCGTATCAACTGATGTATCAGTAATTTTAAGTTGGGTTGAAAGGCTTTGCATTTATCTATTACCTTTTTACTATATTTTACACTTTCTATAAATAGTTTCACATCTTCAAGAGAGGGCATTACCTCCCTTGAATCAATAAAATCTGTCATGTCCGAAAGTTCTGAACCAATAGACATGCTGTCAGCGTCGCTGGTGTCCTCGTCCAGCAGTTCACCCTGCGATAAAGGCGACATACCACCTGCTTCTATTCCAAGCCTGTCCGAATCACAAGGATCATGTCCAGGTTTGAAAACTATAGATGCATTATTAACACTGGTTGCTTTCGCCAATGAGATATTTACATCGAGTTCACTTAGGATTTCTTGTGTCGACATAACAGTTTTTTCAGCTACACAACCCTCGTCAGATAATGGAACAGGGTCGTGTAATTCCGATTCACGGTGAATTTGAATGACAGTGACAGCAGAGTCCCCATTGGCCGCCGTGTTGGAATTACCAGGTTCATCTGTGAACAGAGCTGAGTTTTGCTGAGTAGCCTTGTCCATTGAAGTAGCATCATCTACAACAGTGGAATTATCCGACAGTGCACTGGTAATGTCCGCCTCATTATCGGTTTCAGGATCAGTGACAATTAGATCATCGCTCAAGACGCTATAACGATTGGAAAACTGAGTCTTACGACGTTTATTCTGAGGTGATTTCTTAGGTGACGATTTACTGACTTTATCAACTGGTTTATCGTTTCTTTGTGACAGTGTTTGTGGAAAATTGTTATCATTTAGCACAAGATCGGTATTCGGTATGACGTCACGATTTTTACTGTTGACCGGCTCGTCCGCAACATTGTTGTTACGGTTATCATGACCCACCGAATTGTCGTGAATGTCATTCAATGGGCAAAAGCGTTGAAAATGTCCTTTCTGAGCACATTTAAAACAGACAATCTCGTCCGTACTTATAAATAGTCTATGGGACCTTCCTATGTACGGGATGTCCACAAACTCCGGTAATGGGGACTTTTCCATTACAATCTGGATCTGCCGTCTAAAACTTTTCACATGTCTTAACTCTGGTGACTTGCAGCCTAAAGGTATTGGCCGGCAATTTCCGAGCACCTTTCCTTGGCTTTCCAACGCTTGTTTAATAACAAAGTTCGGGATGTATGGTGGGACATTAGATATAATTAATCTCGTCGGCTCATTCTCCAAGGAATACACATTGTGGTAGCAGCCACCTACGTTTATACCGTCAAGACACAGTCTATTGACTTGTTGCTCCGTTTTGACATAAACCGCGATTCCTCCTTTAATTCGTGAAGCAGCTACAATATTCTCCGGCTTTACGACGGCGGCGGCGCCTTTCACGTAGGCCTCTACCGCCACACCAGCTAGACTATCAACGCGTACACCATGTTTCCTATCAATGCCCGCGAATGGTTCGTAATCTAAAGCAGGGGTGGTGACGGGGTCACTTCGAGTCTCTCTCAGGCGCTCCGCATAACTAACCTGTCTGGCCATTGTCCAAACACAATAGCCTAATCAAGCGTCCACTTCTGCCAACAGGCCGACTACCCTATGCTAATGGCGCTATAAGTGTTACAAGTATATATAGAGTTACGAAAACCAGAGAAAAATCAAATTATGTATGAACACATTAATAAAACACAAAGTTATTAACACAAACATAAGCACATACGCGTTAGCGCATACAAAAGACAAAAAGTAAACACAACTGACAATTATAAACAGTCAACAAACGGACTAAAACTGAGAGCTCTTCTAAAACACGTCTTTTCTCAAAGAAGAAGAAGAAGAAGAAGAAGAAGAAGAAGAAGTTATTGGTTTCATTGACATATACACCTGTGCAAAAGTTAAGCACCAGCAAAAACAATAGAACGTAGAAACATGATGGTACAACTAGGCTGCCATACTTTTTGTCCCCGCGTTAGCTGACATAATTCCAAGTACGAAATGCACATGCATGCATGACTTCACGCCGCTTGATGTCCGTGCGTGGCGGGAAACAGCACACGTGTTCAGTTATGTAAAAGTCCAGTTTGAGGTGTAGAACATTACATACAGATTTAGGCGACAAGATTAGGAATTTTGTGTTCATGACCGTGGTTTATTTGTACAGAGAGAATTAGCTCTTGATTGTGAACCGCTATGGCAAGACGAAGGTTAAGTGATCGTGTGAAATGGCAGATCATAGGCATGCATACCACTGGTATGTCATGCAGAGAGATTGGCAGACAGCTGAACATTAACCATACTGTAATCAGTCGTTTGATTGCAAAACATGGGCAAACTAACGAGGTGAACGACAGGCCTAGATCTGGAAGACCGAAGAAGACTACTGCCCGTGATGATCGAGCCCTAGTACGCCTTGTTAGGAGATCTCCATTCACCAACAGCAGAGTGCTCAGCCAGCAATGGGAAACGCGCAATAGAGTGTCAATGTCTACCGTCAAAAGGAGACTGTATGCTGCTGGCATGAAAGCTAGGAGACCTGTCAGACGTCCTCTCCTCACTGCACACCACAAAGAGGAGCGTCTGAGGTGGTGCAACGAAAGAAGACACTGGAACATGAGATCCTGGAGACGGGTACACTGGTCCGATGAAAGTCGGTTCCTGCTTCATGCCACAGATGGTCGAACTCGTGTATGGAGGTCCAGACGCACGGCGTACGACCAACGTAACATCATGGAAGAAGTTCCATTTGGTTGAGGTTCCGTTATGATATGGGGGTGCATCTCATTTGATTGTAAGCTGGATCTGTTGCCTGTACCTGGAACACTAAATGGACAAAGATATCAAGATTCCATACTGGATAGAGTTGTGGTCCCTCATTTTGTAAATCATGCACCTGGAACCCACCCTATATTCATGGATGACAACGCCCGACCACATCGTGCTAGAGCTGTGCATGAATACCTCCGCCAGAATGCCATCGAAACCCTACCATGGCCAGCAAGGAGCCCTGACATGAACCCTATTGAGCATATCTGGGACATTCTGGGAAACATGGTGAGAAGGAGGGATCCTCCTGTGCAGAACCTACAGGAATTAACAGACGCACTCCATCTTGAATGGCAACGAATACCACAATGGCGTATCAGTCGGTTGGTGACCAGCATGAGACGTCGTGTCCAGGCCGTCATCCAGGCACAAGGTGGATATACCCGGTATTAATAATGACAGTCTCAAACTCGTGCACAGATGTTAAACTTCGTTTTCAGACACCATTAATGACAATCTAGCCACGTGTGTCAACTGTAGGGCAATAGTTGTCAGTTGTGTCAACGTAATCATATTCAGGCCTCGTTTTCAAGTTCAAACAAAAACATACAGTGTTTCCCCACCATCATAATCAGCATTCCTCTAGTTGCATTATTACCTCTTGCACTAAGATGGATGGGTACATAAATGTTTATGCTATTGCTTTCTTCATAGCACATGAATATACCCTCGCATGTGCGTAAAAATAGGGTGGTGCTTAACTTTTGCACAGGTGTATATATCGAGTCCCTGATTCCATGTCACATTCACGCCATATCTAGGCTGGTTTATATTTCAGTCTATTATTGGTAACTTCCCCAGTTTTATACTGGTACCCATTTATACTCCTGGGTGGAGAGGGGCGACGAGATTGCCTATGTTTAAAACGATTGCTCATCCGTCACCTGATCGCCTGACAGTCGAGGAGGATTTGAACCCCGCCTGGCTGATTACCAGTCGATCGGGCGAACACCATTGCCAATCGTCTCCCCAGTATGCTTAGAACATTTTTGATCACTTATAAATAGCCCGTGACTCAATTCCCATTAACCAATGACAGAGGCTTTTGGAAACAAAGATGCAAAATGGCTACACCAAGGAATACGTGCTAGGTCATCTTATCTAGTCAATTTAGTGTGCAGTCAATAGCGACATGATGGTGACACAAAACACTAGTAACCGTTAGCTAGCGACACATGTAGTGGCAGGTCGGCGTCGTGTCACCATCGAGTCAATCTAGTGGATACAAAGCCGACGTGTTTTCCAGAACCGTTTTGCTTTCTCCAAATGTACCTAGACATTTGGTGTGGTGGGGGAGGATATGAATAGTGAACATCTTCGCCAAATTATAAATATCCATGTATAACCGGTTTCTTGTCTGGTTATCATTTAAATATAGATCATTATAATACAGTATGTGTGTGCAAGCGCATAAGTTGGCAGCCTTTGGTCCAGTTTGACTGAAAGTTGGTGTTGCCGTGATCTGTAATGTCTGCCAGTCAAACTGGTTCTTAGGCGCGCAACATTTTGTTTCACAATGTGATTTTTTGGTAGATGATTTTATTGTCGACCTGGTCTCACTCCTAGTTTCACTTTCGTTTCTTTCGTGAAAACAAGGAGAAAGGACGAATGGTTGTTGATCAATTTCTCTAGGGGTCCATGATTATCTTGTCAACCTGGGGCTCTGTTCGGGGAGGGGTCGTAGCTTGCGCCTGGCATAGATGCCTTTGAGTAATTAGGACGTCATAATAGATTCTGACGTCATATTCTCCAACGTGGTTGTGCCGGGTGTGAGTTGCGACAGGTTCACGAACACGCCCTTGGTCTCACTCCTCATTCCTCTCGGGCAACATTTTGTTTTACAATGTAATTTTTTGGTAGATGATTTTCTTGTCGACCTGGTCTCACTCCTTATTTGACTTTCGCTTCTTTGATGTAAACAAGGAGAAAGGACGAATGATTGTTGATAAGTTTCTGGATTTGTAGACATGGGGCTGATATAGCTCGGCTTTGGAGTCGTTATGATGTCATAATAGATTATGATGTCATACTCTCCAACGTGGTTGTGCCAGGTGTGGGTTGCGACCCATTCGTGAACATGCCCCTGGAGCCGGCCTTGTGTTCCGTGGGTGGTGCGGGATGTGCTTTTGGTGAGGCGCTCTGGCAGAGCGCGCTGCTGCAGGGATATTCTGTGCGGGATGGTGGTGTTTGCTGGGACGGCGGTGTCCCAGCGTATTATGCGCAGCAATCTTGTGACGTGGTACGTGTCTCTGTGACGTGTGACGTTGTTTCGCGTGTGGTTGTGTCGCAGATTGGGGGCTTGTTTTGCTTTTCGCGAGTCGCCTCCGGGCACGTTTCACGGGGTAGAGGAGCGCCCTAACAGGGCATTTGCTTCCATCGCACTGGCAGAGTGCTCTGCTGTAGTTTTCCTTACAAAACAGGCTCCTGTTCCTAAGGGTGAATGTAGCGGAGCGCTCTGCTAGCGTGACGGAGGTGGGCACCATTTCTCCTGCGGAGCGATGTGTTTTGTTGAAGCGCTCTGCTGTTTCGCAAGGCATGCTTGGGGGTGGCTCACGCGGGGCACGGCATGTTTTTGGTCTCTGACATAGTTTCACGCGAGGCGGCGTCATGCGTCGCGGAGGCATGTATTGCATCGTGGGTATGTCGCGTGGGGGGTTTTGGGGTGCCGTTTTCTTGGCAAAAATGGTTGTCCTGTATTGAGTGGTTTTGTGGCAGAGGGCTCGGTTGGAGCGCCCTATTGATGCCGTTTTTTGCGCCTTCTTCGGAGCATAAGGCTGGTCTCACTCAGCGTTCCTCTCATGTTGTCTTGTGGAAACGAGGAGATTATTGATAAATGGGTAACGAAGAGAAAATTACGACGAAATTTCTCTATGAAATATTGTTGCAAATATATTCTAATTTAATCTTGTGTACTATAAGGTATCCGTCATGCATATAACATATGTTGTACACTCAAGGACCGATGGCCTATTGCGAATAAATTATCTATCTATCTATCTGTAAGGATTTGACAGTTGAATCTTGTTCCTGCATTGCGTTGCGATGTGGTCAGACTCGTCACATAAAATGGCACTACTGAGATTATGGCGCAGTATTAGAGCGAAACTTACGATTAACACCTAAATGATGTTCAATTTTTGCTGAATCGTAATTATTAACGCTTAAACGAAGTTCGATTTTCGCTTAAGTGTGAATAATTATGCTTAATTGAAAATTTAATTTTGCTTAAGCGCTCATAATTTCGCGCAAGCATTAATAATTACGCTTAAGAATAAATCTAATTTCACTTACGAATTAACGATTTGCGGTTAATTGTAAAACTAATTTCGCTTAAGCGTTAACAATTATGCTTAGCCTTAAATCTAATTTCGCCTAAGCGTTAACAATTATGCTTAGCTTTAAATCTAATTTCGCCTAAGCGTTAATGATTTCCCTTAACCCTCTTGTACCAGCAGCGCCTCGAGCGCACAAAAGTCTACATATATCAATTAACCATTTAATGGTCAGCATTTTTCAAGAAAATTTTAATTTTTAGAATAAAATTTACAAAAATAACTTTCTCCTGTCATGAAGATAGACAATACTCAAGACGGCTATACAGGTGCTGTTTTTTGGGCGGCTTGGTCATAATAGTGGTCAAGAAAATACAGTTATTTCGTAGCTAATGTCTATTTGCCGGCTGAGAAAAGACTACTTTTGAAAATTTACCTCTTGAGTGACTTGCGCGGTTACCGAGCCCGTCATTCCAATGATACAGTTTCAAAAATCTCATTATCTTGGATGAAAAAATGGGCATTGCTCAACACCACTACCTAGTCAGTTTTTGGCGGTCTTGGCCATTACAGGGCTAAGTTAACACGAGAGCGGTTAGGCGTTAATCATAATTTGGGCGCTAATACCGCACGATAGGAGACAGCACAACGCATTGGTGAGATAGGTGAAGAAGAAACGATTAGCAGATATCATCATATGAAATTATAAGAACGAGTGTATACTTTTCGACGATCACTCAAAAATGTTCACGGATTCTATCCTGGAAATGCACAGCAGCTATCAAACGTTTCCGTAGAGAACCATCCCTTGACTCCGAAAGTGTTATAGTAAGTTTCTTGCCTAAATAAAACACCATAAATTGCTACGGTACTTAAGATGTAATATTTCTTTTCATATATGTTATTGGACATTTTGAAACTAATTTGACTGGAAGTCAAATTATTTTCAGAATATACAATTTAAAATTTCTTGCATACAAATGTTGCATGTGGTTTCTCGGACTGTAATGCTAATGATGCATGCTTCTTATCGCATGATGTTAACACTTTAACAGCCAAGGTGGTCTGAAGCATCTTTTACGGCAGTCTTCAGAAATGTCCATTTGCTGACCAAGAAAAGAAATCTTTTGAATGTTTACAACGGGAATGATGGTCTGACTGTGTTCCGTGACTGCCGTAGTTTGAAAACATCCCGCAGCTGCAAACTGTCCTTCTTCGGCCACTTTTTCTTTTCCTCAGTGAGCCTCCTTAGCTTCCTCAGGTGCTGCTTGGTCGTCAGAGTACCCACACCTTATCTTTTAGATCTGCACTTACCACACTTAGTAGGTTTGTGCATTGGCGTCCCCTAACAGCTTTCTAGATGTTGGCACCGAGTACACCAATGGACTTGTCCCTATTTAGCCATGCCCCGCCCTTCTCTAGCTAAGCTCCGCCCACAATTCGATCGTGTTGGGATCGATCGATCTCTGAACTCCCTGACTATAGATTTCCAGAAAACTATACAGCTTAAGCTGTTGAATATTTTGAAACTAATTTGACTGGGTGTTGTTGCTGCCTATGGCAGCAACAGCGCCCAGTCAAATTAGTTTCAAAATATTCAACAGCATGTTTATTAAATGGTAGAAACACACAATTTGTGCAACGCGTCGAACTATTAAGAGTTAAAGACGATCCGTATAGAATCATTTATGACGTAATGATTATGACGTCATCCTACACGCCGCTAAGCTGATTATGACGTCATATGACGTCATTACTCTGGAAAGGTCCATTCGCGGCCTTTCTGTTCATGGGTGTCTCGTGTCATTCACAGAACATTTCGAAACATAGACCATCTTTGATCGTCTCTCCCGATGAAGCTGTCTTCGGTGCTTTGCCCAGAAAGCAATGGTAGTGGACTAGCAACTATCAGGCCACGGGCTGCTCTAAATCGTTATCGAAAATCCTTTGCGACTGGCATGGTATCTGCCAACGAGTTTGCTTGCAGTGTAGTGAGTTCTTTCAGTCATTCACTGATCTGGCGAAGTATGATGGCTTGCGCTCTCGGCGTAGCTTTGTGATGTATTTGCTCTGACCACTTTGATGAGGAGCCGTAGTGCCTTCTGTTGTTTGGACAGCTTTACAACGAGTTGGTCTGTACTATAGCGTCCAATTTTATTGTTATCCTTAACTACCTCTATTGCATGGACTGCTGATGTTTCAATGCATGTGAGTCAACTGGATAAATCTGTTTGTATTTGTCAATGGTTGCTATCTGTTCCTCGAGGGTCCTCTTGTATGTCAGTTGAATGTTGGTGTCATTGGCGAGCTTCTTTAGATCAAAGTTCAGTTTGCCACGTTGGTTGGCATGGTGCTTATGCAACAGGCAAATGTGCTTCATTTGAAGGCACGTGGCCACTGGCTTGTGGTCGGAGCTGAGGTCGGTGGCTCCATGTGAACGGGAATCATGAAGTAGTGGCATCGCACTGACTTAACACATCATATATTTATTTGGTTAAAGACAGCTGTTGTGAACATGACGCCTGTTTCAGCTCTAAGGTCCATGATGTTGTTTGGTGACGGCATGGGTGCTTGAAAGCAGTGTTTGTGGCAAGGAAGCCATGGGCACCGGTGAATAAGGCCAGATCATCTCCAGTACTGTTACGTTTGCTCTTAGCAAATGACCCCCAGCATATGTTCAGCCCTGCGTCCTTATCTGCTTTAATGAGTTTGCCTAGCTTGGAATTCAAGTCTCCATGCACAATCAATTACCTTTCCAGAGTACCCACCCATCATATGACGTCATAATGAACTGCGTGATGTGTACAATGACATCATAATGAATGACGTCATGAATGACGTCGATAAGTACGTCACGAACGAATATTTGGAGACGGTATATGCTTTGTTGTACAAATTGTTTGCTTTTACCATTTAATAAATATTCTGTTGACTATTTTGAAACTAATTTGACTGGGCGCATTTTCTGCGGCAACAGCACCCAGTCAAATTAGTTACAAAAGATTCAACAGCTTCCCTGTATAGTTTTCAGGAAATTGATAGCTAGGGCATTCGAGGATCGATCAATCCCAACACGGCGAGGTGTGGGTGGAGCTTAGCTAGTGATGGGCGGGGCATAGCTAAAATGGAAAGGTCCATTACCATCTGGCTAGAATGGCGAATCTTATTTCGACATAGAAACAGTCGATCAGGGAATGATCTTCTTTGACCTTTTAGGCAGCATGGTGCATGTGCATTAACACTGTGGCACTTGGTGGTGGTACCATTTGATATTGACATGGCCAGGTCAATGAATACAACATCATCACTCACGTACCCGAAACTTAGCATGTGATCCAAGAGCTTGGGTCCGATTACAACTCCGAGAGCACGGTATGTGGCCTGTTTGTGCTGCAGGAGGATCAGCTCGTGTCGTCTGACGTTCTTGCTCTTAATGTGTGGATAAGTTTGTTCTATACACGGAACGTCGATGTTATTGTGTTTACATTCCGTTCCTAATGTTTATCGCTTATGTGCAGCGGTCAGACCATGTGCATTCTATGTTGCGATTGGCAACTCTTGCCGAGATTGAGACAACTTATGATGGCGAATACAGTTTCTTTGAGGAAGAATGTTAGACATAATCAGAGTTGCCTCTGAATGCTGTTACCAACTTGTTTCCAAAATAATTTGCTTTCCCATCTAGGTTGGTACTTGCGGATCGGCGTGAAGGTTTCATATTCTCTACCGGAAAACTGCCGGGCTCGATAACAAAGTTAGCCATTAGAGTAGTAAATGTTTTAAAATATTCTTCCTTTGGTCTGCAAATGGGCATTTTATGTGACAATAATATTGAAATATTTTTGAACAAATTTGAGTATTAACTGGTTAACATAGTAGAGCAGAATATACTTGCATGTTTTACATACGTACTGCTTGCTCATGTCCCTGCTGTTGTTGTGGAAATTGTGTTTCATTTTACTAGTCCGTAACTGTCTGCCTGCTGAAATTCTGCAAACTGTATTTCCCATGGGGTTTGACACTGGATATGCTGGATAATTCGATAACAATTTGACTGAAAGTTGTTGGTGGCTAAGCCACTAACAGCTCTCAGTCAAATTGTTTTCGAAATATCGAAATATTCAGCAGTTCCGGAGTTATTGCCCGTTGAAATTATTGTTCGGTGGCATGCTGCAGTCAGTCAGTTAAACACAGTTCTTATCAAATGTCTCTGAAAGCTCACATACCTATCTTAGTGATAACTAGTGATGTCGTGCAGGAGACCGATTTTCATTTCACTCATTTGGGAGGTTTTATAAGGGCACCCAAACGACCCCACGCATATATATTAGAATCGATACTCCAATGATATTGATGAATGAATCGGGATAAATGGTGCAGGTGATATTCTAGGCTAACGCCCGATATCATATAGTGAATTTTGGCTTTCGACTCTTCGCCTCCACCCCAGCCCCTTTTTTTATTTACTTATAGAAGTACAACTTTAAAGTGTGCGCGTTTTCAAATGTGCATTTCTTGCTTATTTCTTACTGTATGCTCGCACAATTTATATGCAGGAGACGGATCTTGATCGCAGCCCAACTAGGTATGCGCTATTACGTGATTAAATCGAAAATCGCGATTATGTTTTAAATCGTGAATTTATATGATTAACAATTAAAAAATCGAATAATCGTAAATATTTCAAAACCTAACTTTCAATTACTTTTTAACGCGATCGGTCATGAAAAATGACATTTTGTTTAGTGAATGTATGTCCTTTGCAGGGTAAGAGAAGATTATTTTTGAAAATGTATTACTGGAATGCCTGGCTCGAGAATCGAGCCAGGCATTCCAGTGATACAATTTCAAAAATAGTCTTCTCTTGCCCTGCAGATGGACTTTTCTAAACACCATTGCAATTTTCGCCATTGACGTTCTTTTGTCTTGGTAATTTGTATCCAAGCTGACTAATCGAGTAATCACGATTATTTTTTAATAATCGATCGAGATCACTCAAAACAATAATCGCACAGGCCTAATTTCAACTATATCATATAATGACTACAAATTGTGTTTGCATACGGATTTTACCCACGCTATCAGATGTCCGCCGTTCTTGATTAGGGATGATATTGCAGAGCCAAATATCGACATTATAAAGGAGTGAGTTGCATTTGTCAATCTATTTTGTTGTGCTTTGGCACGATACATCAACAATGTAAAAATCCCTTGTCACTTACATGCGTAAGGGCAGATGGAGTAGGATGAATACAAACGTGGGCCTCTAAAATTTACCATATATAAATATGCCACAGGCCCCCAGCAAATTATCATCCATCGTCCGGCTTTGCCCTGCCATCCCCTGTCCAGCATATATTATAACTCCGTCATGAAGCTGGAATAGTCCGTATTGTATGTCCTTCATGGATTTTCGATTTAATAAACATTCTGTTGAGTATTTTAAACTGATTTTACTGTGAGCTGTTGCTATACCAGCGCCACCCCACCCCCATCCCACCCAGTCAAATTGTGTTCAAAATATTCAACAGCTTGCTGTGATATCGAAATTGGGATTCTAGTCATTCGGGGTTCGATGACAACACATGTACAGCGAGTTGGTGTGGGTGGGAGTGGATGGGTGGTGCTTAGCTAGAAATGGGCGTGGCATAGTTAGAAACGGCTCTCTCTATTAGACTTTCTACGCTTAAATGAAATTTCACCTTATCTTATACTCACCATTCAGAATTTTCCACACATAATCGATCTCTGACATTTCAGCTTTTTATCGTGCCGACAACGAAACATATTCATGCTTTAGTAGCTGAATGTTGACACATTTCTACAGCCAATGATGGCTGCCATGATGTACTTTTCAACCAATCAGAAAACAACTATTTGCCTCGGTATGTACAAGTAGTCATAGAGGTGTCAGCTATAGATTGGCAATGTGGTATAAAAGCAATCATACAGGTAAGCTGTTGAATATTCTGAAACTAATTTGACTGAAAGTAGGCAGCCACGTTAGTTTTAAAATATTCAACGGGATAAGTATTACATAATAAAGAATGGAGTACATTGGCACTTACATGACATCACACACTATTGCTTGAGGAGACAAAATGGTGGCAATCACTATTCAACGTATAACCGATATTATAAAGCAGATAATTTGTGATACAGATAAGGGAATGTGACAGGATATGAATGATATTGAATATATAAACCATACTCTATCTGTGCAATAGAACATTTGAGATGAGATTAACATTACTTTAAAGTGATACTATAAGATGAGATTAGCATAATTTTAAAGTGATACTATAATCTACGTCACTATGGTTTATAAATTCCACCTCACTCGCATCGGTTCATTCATTTGTATTACAATGAATTAGTTTTTAACACCGGCTTAACGATTTGAAACCTGAATTCTCAGAATCCTAAATTCAAGATAACCCTACAGGTAAGCTGTTGAATATTTTTGAGCTAATTTGACAGGAACATGTTGCTGCTATAGGCAGCAACAGCTTCCAGTCAAATTAATTCCAAAATATTCAAGATAATAATTATTAAATCGTTAGTGATTTTGGTATATTGGCCTTTTGGGTTCAAGGGGTTAATTTCAAACTGCGGTCTCTGCCATTTTGCCATCTCCAGCGATAATGCGCGATGCCATGTATGCGCCAGGCACAATACATTATTTATTATGTAATGTTGAATATTTTGAAACTAATTTGACTGGAAATTGTTGTTGCGATGGCATATTTTTCGGATTGTAGAGGAAATAATCAAATATGTCTGATGTCTGAAACTGTGTTGGGGAACAATGTTTTACCAGCACCGCTAGACGCAAGGGTTAATGCAAGTACGGAGTTCTTCTTCTTCCTCTTCTTCTTCTTCTTCTTCCTCTCCTCCTCCTCCGCCTCCTCCTCGCCCTCCTCCAGCTCCTCATCATCATCATCCACATACCCTCTCCTTCTCCCCGTCCCCCTCCTCCTCCTCCTCTTCCTCCCCATCCTCCTCCTCCTCCCCCTCTCCTCCTCCTCCTCCTCATGCTCCTCCTCATTCTCCTCCTTCTTTTTTATTCTTCTTCATCTTCAGACAATTTTCACTAAGTATGGTTCTACTATAAGGATCGTTAATTCTGCTGCTGCTGGCGCTGCTGCTACTATTGCCGTTACTTCTGCGATTGTTGCTATTAGTATTTTCCTTATTGCTGTTTGTGCTGTTGGTGATAGTGGCCGTGGTCGTGGCTGTGACGGTGTTGGTGGCGGTGGTTGTGCGCGATAGTTGGTGGGCGGTTGTGGTGTACTATAGTTGGTGGTAATGTTTGGGTTTTTTTGTTTTTTACTCAAGTGCTTCTTTTTTCTGCTTGCATACCTACAGGCGGACGGTCAAGTTCAAGTTCAAGTTCATTGGATAGCAGCTCCTCTAATAACGCCCCGACCTTAGTTGGCAAAGTACGCGCGCCACAGGTCGTATTTACCAGAGGAACATCACCGCGGCCAACACCACCACGACCAATTGTAACACAACCAGTCTTAACACAGCCGGTGCCTCGTCCCCCAACAAGGACAGAGAGACCAACAACAGACGTGACACAGCCTCTACAAACACGCCCAACTACACAGAGTACAGGGGGAGGCAATAATCTTGTTGGCGGGGGTGGAAATGCTCATGATGGTTCGCCTGGAGCTGGTGACGGTAGTTTAAACTCTCAAGGGTTGGGAAATACCAATGGTGCCGCTGGAGGTGGCGACGCGAGCCTAGGCAATCCCGCAGGTAACCTGGCTGAATTTGATGGCAGCGGCGGAACTGCGGCTGGAGGAAGAGGAGGTGCGCCACCGGCAACGCCACAACCACCACCAACACCACCACCACTACCACCACCTGCCCAGACAACAAGATCATCCACGACGACTACGGACACCACCCCCGCTCCAGGAGTTGGCCAAGACGGCGATGGACCTCCAGGCAATGGAGCCGGTGTTAACCTCCCAGGTGTCGGAGATGGTGGTAACATCCCTGGGCGCGGAGATAGTGTTAATCCCCCAGAAGGTGGAGACGGGATTATCCCTTCAGGTGGCACTGAAGATGGCTTTAACTCTCCATCAGTAGGTGGTGGCGGTGACAACACGCCGCCTGTACAGCCAGCAGCAGCACCACCACCGCCGCCAGCAGCACCCCCGACCCCCGTGACAGAACAGACGTTACCGCCAGCTACAGTAGAGATTACACCTTCAGGACCGGCAGCCAGTGGGACCCCGTCAGGAGCTGGAGAGGGTGAGCGCCCTTCAGGATCTGGAACCAGTGAGCGCCCATCAGGATCTGGCACCAGTGAGCGCCCATCAGGATCTGGAACCAGTGAGCGCCCTTCAAGTGATGGAACCGGGCAGAGCCCTTCAGGAGCTGGAGATGGTGAGGGCCCTTCAGGAACCGGCGATGGCAGTTTAGCAAATGGTCCATCTCTACCGGGAGAAACGAGCTTAGTAGATGGCAGTACAGGGTCTCAAACAGGTGCAATATTAGCTCCACCACAAGTTCCACGACCTCCACCATCGTTGGACGGTGCGGATCAACCACCACAATTTCCGCTTCCCAATGGCTTTAACCTTCTTCCCGTTATCCCAGAAGTTCAAACCTACCTGGTGAGCCGTAGATCCATCGATACGCTGTTAAACGGTATTCAGACGATGCAAGAATATGCCGAGGGAATCAAGCGAGTCATTCTTCTTCTCAAGGTTAATAGGTTGGACTGGATTGAGTTCGAACCTCGTAAGCATAACGGAGCAAGGATTGCTAACTGGGCAAACGATCTGCACGAGGATTTTATCAAAGACGTACGCGTAGTAATTGGTGATGGGGCGAGTCAGAATCCTCCGAGTGCACGCGATTATACGATAAGTCTGGATGAGTTCAACATCATTTCCATGAATCTTGCCAAGGTTGAGAACACTGCGTGGAATAAACTCGATAAACTATTGGCAAAGGTCAACACCGACGATCAGCAGGCGAACTACTTTACGAATCCAAATGATGTGCATGACCTAGAAACGGCACTTAACGAAATCAGTGACCCATTGAGCGAAATGTACATGACTATATCATCAAAGAGTATCGTTGGAATGTATCTGTAATAAAATATAATTTAACTATTTTGTGTCAATAGCGCCTCAGAGCGCTCAAAATACCACTTGGTATATCAATTAAACATTTTCATGGTCGATATTTGTCAAGAATTCTTAATTTTAGAAGACTATTTTTGTAAATTGACCACTGAATTTTTTTCTGCCGGCTTGACCATACAAGGGGTAATGGTAAAGAAAATTAAAGCTTTTACTTAGCTAGTGATTATCTGCAGGCCGAGAAAAGAGTATTTTTGAAAATTTACCACTAGACTTTCTCTAGGCCTTTCAAATAGCCATGCCTGAAGACCACCGAAATGTTGGGTTTTTTTGGTCATTTTGACAATTAAAGGGTTAAGTTGACACAAGAGGGGATACACATTCATAGCAAACACAGCAGACGATATGGAGATTAGAAAACTGGGGTGAGTGGGTGGGAAATAGATTCGCATCGATGACATCATCAATCGAGGACTGGTAGTTTGTGAGTTGTTAACCATTTAACACAAAAATTTATTCAAGAAAATTTCAATTTTCTCATAGAAAATGTCTATTTACAGGCGAAGATAAAACCATTATTTTTGAAAAATTATCACTGAATTGACTGGCTCGGTCATCGAGCCAGTCATTTCAGTGATAAATTTTCTCAAGACCACTGTAGAAGCCGTCTTTTGGCCTGAGAGGCGGGCTAAGGACTCGTATCCGTTTCTCATAATGTAGTACGCGCCATTTTATGTAGTTGGTTAAAATGTGAAATTCGGTCACGAAAGTATACCAGGTTTCACCATGTGTCGATTGTTGTTTAACTGTTTGGAAACAAAATTCACACAAGCTGATTTTCAAGAAAACAATACAGATTAGCTGCTGAATATGTTGAAACTAATTTGATAGGAATGCAACAACAGCTTCCAGTCAAATTAGTTTCAGAATATTAAGCAGGATATTTCTTAAAGCATAAGGGCCCAACCCAGATAACGCAGCTGTGGGGCCCATACAGTACCGATTATTTCAGTATCAGCCATATATCTGCCCAGCATCGGCCCAGTAAGCCGCATTATCAGGGCAAGAGTGTTTTTAGAATTAGGTCATTCTGGTTTAAATTGCTAAATCGTATGGGCTTTCGGACCAGAATGTCTTCAAATATTGGAATTATTTTAAAATTTAGGCCTATGTGTGGTAATGACTTTATTTTACTAAATATACATCGTTATTAGTCAGAAGTGTTGCTATGCTACTAAATAGATCCGGTATAAATGGCTATTAACATTGTTTAACCGGCCGCCTGCTGAATTTCTGCAGACGACATTTTTCATCGGGTTTAACTCTGGATATACTGAATATTTTGCAAACAATTTGACTGAAAGTTGTTGGTAGCTAAGCACCAACAACTTTCAGTCAAATTGTTTTCAAAATATTCAGCAAGTCCAGAGTTATTGTCTATTGAAATTAATGTTTGATGGCTTGCAGCAGTGAGACGGTTAAAGCGAGGACATTAGCTGACTGGCCTAATTAATGTTTGCTTTGTAGAGGGTGTGAAATGTAATGGTCGTGATATATTTTTATTACACACTAATTTTGATGCAAAGGGTGTAGCACTGTCATCCATATTTGTTAAAGGTGCATATTTACAACAAAATGTTTCAAAATAAAATTGTTAAAATTTTATACTTTTAGAGGTTTAAATTGAGGGCATAGATGTAAGGAAACGAAAGAAATCTTAGCGTATTCGATTACGTATAAATTAATATAATTTTTTTAATTGTGCGTTTGAATTAGGGACTCGTGCCTCTAATGCAATTTGACATCTGTAAAGATTATATTAATTTGTACATACGGAAATCATTTATTTCCATTTCAGTACGTCTATACCCACAATTTAAGCCTCTAAATGTATACGACTTTGACCATTTTATTTTGAAGCAGTTTGGTGTGAATATGCACCGTTAATATGTGTTAGTTTTCTACAGCGCGCACCCCTGTCTCTTGGCATACGGATATTATTAGAAAGACCAATTATTCTATTGGAAAGAACATAGAATAATCTTAGATCTATCTAGACATTTTGGTAATTTCAGACAAAATACTGGCTCCACGAGATCTTTGAATACAAAAAAATCAAAAGCTTTCAGCGCGAAGCGGGCAAGCCGCATCAATTAAATCATTTACCTAAATGTCCGACATGACCCCAACATACTACTTAGGGCGCTCACTCTGGATTAATAAATCCCAATAGGGATCGTTAACCCTTTTAACCCTTGAATATGTTCAAGAAAATTGTACTTTTCTCAGATAGAATGTCCATTTGCAGACCAAGAGGGGACTATTTTTGAAAATTTACCACTGGAATGATTGGCTCGGGTATCGAGCCGATCATTCTAGTGGTAAGTTTGGAAAAAAAGTCTTCTCTTGGTCTGCAAATGGACATTTCTCAAAACGACTTCAGAAACCGTATTTTTTTGGCTGATATGAGCGTTAAAGGGATAATAGACTAGCACGAACAGATTATGTTTCTGTATAATTTAAATAAAAATTAAATATATTATTTGCATACTTTCGAATTCCTAAATTGTAAATTTCCCCTAGGGTCGTCCATTTCTCATGACAATCACGGAATGACGTCATCGCGTCCATTCCCGGCAAAACACGTGTTTCACGAATTTATTCCCGTCAGAGCGATGAGTGTAGGCCTACATTTCATCGCGTCACGGAAACATGAATATACAAACGGTACATCTTGTTTTAACGTGCCAATTTTGCCAACATACAGCAATCAATACATCGAACTTAAAATCGATTTTTCATAAAATTTATCATATTGCAAATGCGTATTATTTGCGCAATCAATTTAAACCATAGCAAATGAGATGATTAAGGACCTCTTTATGATGAGGGTTCATACATTATCTCTTAATGGCCGGTTTTCTTGTAGGCAAATTATGTGAGACCTCAATCAGGGTTAGAGAGTTGGTACTGTTTCACAATGGCGTTTTCCAGTATGACATCATTGTCCAGTGGTGTTGCTTATGTAAATAATGATATCTAGGGTCAAATGAAGTGATATGCTTACATTTCAATACTACTACTACTACTACTACTACTACTACTACTACTACTACTACTACTACTACTACTACTACTACTACTACTACTACTACTACTACTACTACTACTACTACTACTGCTGCTGCTAACACGTATAGCTAGTGCGACAGATGCCGCTGACCCTACCGCCGCTACTGCTACTGCTACTGCTACTGCTACTGCTACTGCTACTGCTACTGCCACTGCTACTGCTACTGCTACTGCTACTTCTACTGCTACTGCTACTGCTACTCATACCATAACCGCTACAGTGACCGTTACCGTTACCGTTACGGTTACTTCTCCTGCCTCTCTCGTTACCGGTACATATGATGCTGCTGCTGCTGCTGCTGTTGCTGCTGCTGCTGCTGCTACTACTACTACTACTACTACTACTACTACTACTACTACTACTACTACTACTACTTGCAAGTACTTTGTGAACGGCTATTGCCGCCTTTGCAGTATAATTTTATTTTTGATGGCGTTGTGGCTAGCGCAAAATCCTTCTTAACCCTTTGATCAAGCAATACATATTCTGTTGCATAATTTGAAATTAATTTGACTGAGAGCACACAGCTCACAATCAAGTTAGTTTCAAAATATTCAACACCTTACCTGTATAGTTACCTTATCAGCGGGTTAATTGCATTTTATAGCTTTAATATGTGTATTTAATATCGGTTTACGGGATTTGCCTTTTTGTATTATATTAACTTTTCTTCAAACAATGTGGGAGTCCAGTTTATCCGTCAATCATATGATCTCATAATCAACTACGTAACGTCTATGCTGACGTAATAATCAATTACGGCACGAATCACGTAACTTAGCACGTCACGAACGTGTAATTGATGACGAGCTAAACGTTGTTTTACGAATTGTATGTCTTTACTATTTAATAAACATTCTTTTGAATATTTTGAAACTAATTTGACTGGGCGCTGTTGCTGCCATAGGCAGCGACAGCATCCAGTCAAATAAGTTTCAAAATATTCAATAACTTACATGTATATTTTTCTGGAAATTGAGATTCCGGGAGTGCAGGGATCGATCGATCGATCCCAACACGGGCAAAGTGTGGGTGGAGCTTAGCTAGAGATTGGGCGGGGTATAGCTAAAACCGGATTCCTGCGTTATTACTATGCCTACATTGTACATATTTTGAACAACAAAAAATTTCAGACCGAGAACACAGATATGAATAAAATATCTCTTAATATTTTACGCCATTGTTTTATTGACGGAAACCACTATATCCCGGTTTAAATCTAACAATAGAGTTTAGCTGTTAAATATTTTTGAAAGTGAGTTAATTGAGTATTAAATTGTTTCTTCTCTAGGAAGGCAAGGGCTCATTAGAATAACTTGCAAATATACCTCGTAATGATTATTATATTTTACGCAACATGTCGTTTCAGGCCTACTGTGTAAGTTTGAAGTAAAGTATGTTTTATCACATATCAATCTGACAATTTAAATCCCAAGTTTTGTAGATATCGAAGACATTTTTCTAATCTGAAGTGATTCATGTTTTTTTCAAAATAAAATTACGTTGTGATGTTGATTATATTCAACCTCAAATCAACTTGGTTTGGATTGTATTTTAGCATTTACACCCGACCAGTAAGGGAGAGCGGCTATTGCAATTGTTCAGTGTATGCGTACGTTCGTGCGCGCTCGTGCATGCGTACGTGCGTACATGCGTACATGCGTACGTGCGTACGTGCGTACGTGCGTACGTGCGTACGTGCCTGCCTGCCTGCCTGCCTGCCTGCCTGCCTGCCTGCCTGCCTGCCTGCCTGCCTGCCTGCCTGCCTGCCTGCCTGCCTGCCTGCCTGCCTGCCTGCCTGCTTGCCTGCCTGCCTGCCTGTTTGCATGCCTGCCTGTGTTGTTGCGTGCGTGCGTGTGTTCGTGCGTGCCTGGTTGGATGCGCGCCTGCCTGCCTTTGTGCCTGTCCGCCTTTGCGTCTGCCTGCCTCCCTGCGCACGTGTGTGCGTGCGTATGTGCGTGCGTTTGTCCGGAGCTGTATCTAAAAAACTAACTGTCCCGATTAACTCAAATTTTAACACAGCGCAGGATCTTGCCATGACAGTGAAGTTCCAGACGTTTGGCTGCGATCCAGGTTAAAACGTGTCCGGGTCAGATTAATTTCCGATCGACCACTCAAGTATCTGACGCCATAATCAGTTACAACACTAGCTTGCTGACGTCATAATCATAATGACGTCATACTGATAAGCTGAGCCACGTAAATTGAGAAGCGTATGAGTTGTAGGCCTATGTCTAATAAACAATATTTGAATATTTTGAAACTGATTAATAAGCAGCAACAGCTCCAGTCAAATACGTTTCATAATACCAGCAGCTTATTTATATAGTTACTTGAAATGGACCTATCCATTTTAGCTATGCCCCGCCCCTCTCTAGCTAAGCTCCACCCACACCTCGCTCGTGTTGGGATCGATCAATTTCTGTGAACACCCTGACTATCAGTTTCCAGAAAACTATACAGGTAAGCTGTTGAATACTTTGAAACTAATTTGACTAGGCGCTGTTGCTGTCTATGACAGCAACAGCGCCCAGTCAATTTAGTTTCAAAATATTCACTAACGTGTTTATTAAATAGTAGAGACATACAATACGTGTCGGACCTTTAAGAGTTAAAGACAGTCCGTATAGAATCGTTTATGACGTAATGATTATGACGTCATGCTAGACGCCGCTTAGTTGATTATGACATCATATGACGTCATTACTCTGGAAAGGGCCATTGGGATTTTGGTAACCTAGTGTTCAAAGTATAGGTCCTATAAATCGATGTCAACACATGTATAAAGAGGGCGGAGCTTAGCTAGAAGGGGTGGAGGTGGGGTATAGCTAGAAATGGATCCCTTCATTAGGTTATTCACAAAATGAAGTGTTCTCCGATATGTGTCGCATAACGGTTAATCACGGAATCAGATGAAAATTACTCGTTCTTGTCGAGGAACATTGTTCCAACCTTTTAAGAATTTTATTACGGAAATCTACTTAATCATCGAACGTTATCAAAGTCATTGTGGCTGGAATGAATTGTTGGTTGCAGGGAACACATTGGGGTGGGTCCGGGAGGGAATGTCCCCTCGCACGAATGTGGGGTATCCGGGGCGGGGACTTGTTTGCAGTCTTGGTGTTCTTAAATACCATATCATGCATTTCTCGTGGAAAATGGATATTAGAATTTTTGAATAAATTTATTGTTTTTGGAAGACTCACTCGCAGGAGATATTAGTATAGGCATCCCACTCAAGTTCATGAGTGGAGAGGACGTGTCCCACACTGCCCCTCCCTCTCCCAGCGCGTGTGATCAATGTAACAACTGAATGCCTCATCTCTCGCCACTTGAGAAATTTGACCTAGTGTAAATATGGGTTATTTCGAGCACAAAGATACAAGATTTAACCCCATGATCGTTTTTTTTACAAACCATTGGTTTCATTGATTCCACGTCAAGCCAATATAACCCTTAGAACTTTCAAATTTATTGGTCGAAAAAGACTTTCGGTAACCATTAAATTTTTAAAGAAACGTTTCCTAGCAAGGTGTGTCCATTTCTGGCAAAAACTAAATATGGTAATATTGATGCCATTTAGGGTTGACACAGGCCCTAAAGAATTGAGGTTGACATTACGGGGTGACGTGACGTATATTCTGATTATTCCCAGGACCATATCTGATCAAGGGGAATGAACGTTTCCAGTTACAGCTATGCCCCTCCCATCTCTATCTACTCTCTACCCACACCTCGCTTGTGTTGGGATTTAGTGATCTCTGAAGTCCCGGACTATCGATTTCCAGAAAACTATATGGTAAGCTGTTGAATATTTTTGAAACTAATTTGACTGGGCGCTGTTGCTGCCTATGGCAGCAAACGCGCCCAGTCAAATTAATTTCAAAATATTCAACAGCATGTTTCTTAAATAGCCAAAAACCATACAATTCGTACAAAGTGTCAGACTACTAAGCGTTAAAGAGGGGCTTAATCGAATCATTCATCACGTCATGATTATGACGTCAGCATACACATCGCATATTTAATAATAACGTAATATGATTGACAGAGGAAATCGATTTATGAATTCTTTTCTGTGAAAAAATCCTGATATCTGTGAACCACTAAGTCGTAAAATTGACACTACTTGGGTTGCCTTGATAATTGACCAATAAGCAAGCTTCTTCTTTAGGCTGACATGTGCAAACATCCCGGCCAAGCTTGGTGATGATTGGAGAAAACCTGTTGGCGTAGTCACAGTTCCAACATGTCCCTTGAAGGGATGACCTTGACCGAACAGCGCAGACCTTGACCTCAACGCTTGTGATTGTGTCACTTTTAATTCGTTAACCCTTTCACGAGTAAACCGGCCAATACCGGTATCTGTAGTAGTCTTGGGTGATGCCAATTTGCAGGCCAAGAGAAGACTATTTTAGAAAATGTACCACTGGAATGACTGGCTCGATAACCGAGCCAGTTATTCCGGTGGTAAATTTTCTAAAATAGTCTTCACTTGGCCTGCAAATGGACATTCAATAAGTATATATTTTAATTTTTTGAACAAATTTAGTCATCAAAGGGTTAATGACTGAATTTGGTCAAGAAAATATGAAAATTTGCTTATTGAATATCCATTTGGATATGTTCAATGGACAATTTAAAAAAAAAATTTACCACTGGAATGACCAGCTCGGTTACAAGCCATGCATTTTAATTGTAATTTTTCAAAACCGGTCCTGCAAATTTGGGCATTCCTCATGGCCACTACAGAGACTGGTCTTGACTGGATTCGTCCAGAAAAGATTAATACATTTTCTGTTGATTTTCTTAGGTGAAGGGGAGTTCATTTCTGGCAAAAATGAAAACGTATAATTTTGACCTCTAAGGGTTAACACTGGCCTTCTAACTTTGACCTCAATATCAACAGCCATGTTGGGGACTCCACCAAAGTGTCCTACCCATGTATAGTTATGATCCGATAACAACTTTAGACGTACTCCCATGTTGAAAATTTCCATACATTTCCGATGGCCCCCCAAGCAACCATATTATTATTATTATTATTATTATTATTATTATTATTATTATTATTATTATTATTATTATTATTATTATTATTATTATGTCGTGGGCATCATTGTTGTCATCGTCAACGTCACCGTTGTTGTCATCGTCATCGCCATTGTTGAATTCTTAAATGCTTATATATTTTTATAGTCTGTGATTTAGCTTCATATTGGATATTAGCAACAGTGACTGCGGCAATAATGATGACGAAAAACGATGACGAAGACGATGATAAATTGATGATGGTGGTGGGTGTGGCGGTGTTTCTGTAGATGATGGCCATGATGATGAGACTAATGATTTTGTTTGTTGCTCGACAGATTCGTCAAGTGACTGCAGTGACTCTAGTGACGGGTCTAGTGACGGGTGTGCTGCCCAACAGATTGTGAACCCGCCAGATGACAACAAAGAAACGCCAGAGGAAAATAAACATACAACAACCAAACGCACGATACCAACGACTAGGACACAGCCACCTATTACTGCTACGTCATCCAGGCCTGGGCCTATAAGGTCAACACGGGCAACAACCTCCCGCACTACCAGGCCACCACCCACACCACCACCGCGACCGTCGACACCAGCACCAACTTCGCCCAGCCCTAGAACTTCTGCATCAACGAGACCGACCACTACTACGCAATTGCCGCCGGAGCCTGTAAGATCAACACAAACAATAAACACCCGTGCTCCCAGGCCACCGCCCACTCCACCTATGCCACCCACACCACCACCGCCGCCACCATCGACACAAGCATCAATACAGTCACCGTCAACATCTTCGCCAAGCCCGACAACGAGGCCGACAACGAGGTCAACAACGAGATCAACGACGAGGCCAACGACAACGAGAACAACAACGCCAATACAATTCATTCCTACCTTTCCATTCCCATCACCCCAACTTCCTAGTGGACTCACCGTTGATAAAAGAAGCTGTAAATTCCTTTTGACCTTCAGTTACATCTATTACCTTATCGATACGCTTCAGAAAATTCAAGAACGACGGGACTATGTAATGGAGGTGATGGGTGGGCTGGGGATACGGGCAAGTTTTCTCTCCATCACGACGGAAGAAGGGGCACGTTTTACCGATCAGTCAATTCACATGATGCAATTTGCCACTGCCGCTTTGATACAACTAGGCATTACCGCTATTGAAATCGACGGCGCGGAAGCCGCCCGTCAGAACATTTTTGAAACATACCCTGACACGGTCACAGTGGATTTCGACCAATTTCAACAAATAACGGAGCTTCTAGAGTCAATTGTAGCAATGGGTCAGAAAATCGAGACCACGATTCGTTTATCCATGGTTAAAAAACTTGACCATTACGAGCTGAGTCGAGAGAATGTTCAGATTATTGGCTTCGCAAACGACGCGATTGGATTTAGTTTTCCGAAACTGTACGGTATCCTGGGTGACCTCATCTCTAGGCGGCAGAATCTCTGAATCATGTAGCATTGTGACGTCACAATTTATGCCAAATGGGAATGGAAATGGAAGAACACGGGTTCTCAATCATATGACGTCATAATCAACTACGTCATGAATGACGCGACTTAGTCCGCCCTCATCGCTTAATTGTCCGTCAAGTTGCACGAATTTTATGCCCTTACTATTTTATTAACATGCTGTAGAATATTTTGAAACTAATTTAACTGGGCACTGTTGCTGCCATAGGGGCTTATCTAGAGATGGGCGAGGCATAGCTAAAACTAGATTCCTACATCTCGCGAAACCTGTCTATAACGACTACCTATGATTGGGAACACATAATGTAGGCTCATAACGCTTATCATACTGATGTCAATATGTTATGCTTGGAGGGATCCGATCTGTCACCGAAGTATCTGACGTCATAATCAAATACGTCACACATTAGTTGACGTCACAATCAAAATGACGTAGGGCCTACCTCCTTCAGTAAAATCGAAAAGTCTGTCACGAAGTTGTACGAATTGTATATCTGTGATGCATTTACAATTTAATAAACATTATGTTGCATATTTTGAAACTAATTTGACTGGGAGATTTTGCTGCCACAGGCAACAACAGCTTCCAGTCATATTAGTTTAAATATATTCAACAGATTGCCTGTATTGCCACTGAGATTTAGATTTGGGAAATACAAATTGATTGAGGAGGTCAGCTAACGTGTGTAGTATGTAATTATGACATCAGATAGGCGTGTCGATATGTCGAATCTCTCTCTTAAACGACTACCTGTCTCCGGCGTTCGATTCAATGCCTTAGGGATCGATCACCTTATAGACACATATTCTACTGTGTGTCATTTGAACTTCATTGTTCTTGATTACCATCCTCATAGATTCATTAGAGTCGTCTTAAAGGAAATGTGGCGCTAATTTCGAAGATCAGATTTACTGGAAGTTGTCGCTATTGCAGAGAGCAGCAACGTTTACTAAGATCATTTTCAAAATAAATCTCACTACTCATCAGGTGATTCAAGATGGCGTTGTCACTTCCAAGAAATAGTCTCGTCAGAATAGATTTCAAATGTGCACGTGTTTCGGGTTCTATTGTGATATCGCGTCTGCCACAAATCAGTATATTTGCTCGATGACGTCATCGAATCATTTACTTGGCAACAAATGTCTCAGCGTTTAGTGTGTACCAAAATAACTTCGCCATATAATAGCGCGCAGTTCAGAAATAACTTGACTTGTTTCCAAAACAAATTAAATCTTGCTATTGAATATTTTGACCACAACTTGATTGGAAGACATTGCTGTCCAATGTCTTCAAACCCAATGAACCTTTCCAGTATATTCATCACTTGTAAGACGTCATAATCGACAACGTGACATGTAGGATGACGCCATAATCAATTATGTAATGAATGACGTAGATAAGTTTATCACGAACGGTTAATTGATGACCGACTACGCGATGTCGTACGAATTGTATGTCTTTATTATTTAATAACCATTCTGTTTAATATTTTGAAACTAATTTGACTGCGCGCTGTTGCTGCCATAGGCGGCAACAGCGTGCAGTCAAATTAGTTTCAAAATATTCGACAGCTTACCAACATAGTTTTCTGACAAATTTAGAGTCAGGGAGTTCCGGGATCGATCGATCTCAACACAGGCGAAGTGTGGGTGGAGCTTAGCTAGAGATTAGCTAAAACTGAATTCTTCCATTAAGTTCAAAATATTCGACAGAATATTTTAACTAACTGACCTGTTATTGTTTTTGTTTTGAAAACATGTTAACTTATTTATGAGCTGAGTTATAGATAACCGATCTGATTATCTTTTTCTTCGGACAGAACTTTTGTTGGGGTTGCAAGTCGGTGTAGTTATTATAGCAACCAGGGTCCACCGTATGTAGTTGATGGATCCAATAAGATTCACATTCCCTACCGATAATACTCTTCTCTTGCGTTAAGGATCGTGTTAACTAGCATCTCCGCTAGACTGGGCGCTTATGGCGGAGCAGGTGAAATAGCATCGTCCTGTCTCACGGTCTCGCCCTCCCGCTCTGCTCCAGTATCGCGGAATGATGTGAATGAGCGTATGTTAGTACTATGGTGAAACAGTGTCAACGCGTAATAGGCCCGCAATCGTTTAACCATTTCAACGCCAACTCCCTGAAAGAGTAAATTCTTTACGATGTATAATATATTCTGTTGAATATTTTGAAATTAATATGACTGGAAGTCGTTTCAGACTAAGGCAGCAATGGATTCACGTCATGTTAATTTCAAAATGTTCAACAGCGTCCCTGTTTGTTTGCCCTAGGATTGAGATACGGGGAATTTATCGGTGAAAGGGCACGAGGTCGTCTCCTCATTCGATACGCGTGCTCTGTGGAGACGAAATTTTTGAAAATTAAACGCTCTCACCTCGTTCTGAATAGTAACCATGTGAACGATACTGAACGGAAATTATAACTTCCTCTCAATGGTTAAAGGTTTTCCGTTAACTATTTGAAACTACTTCGACTGGATAGCTGTTGATGTCATGGGATTAATCAGTCGAATTATAATATTAATCCGAGTACGCCTATCCATTACATTATAAATGATTTGTCGATGTCAATGGTCGTAACAGGTTCCAGTTGAATTAGTTTCAAAATATTCAACATCCTTCCTGTGTAGTTGTCTTAACGTTAAGACGCATGCGTTTGAACGGTTAAATATTAAGCGGACGTACGCGTACCTGCACACAGCGGGACGTGATTGGGATCGCCTGCCGCGTATGTATACGAGAAATGTATGCCGCATTCATACTTTGTAATTAAATTTTTTTTTTGTTAATTAGGATAGCGATAATTGTTGTTTTATGCATATTTATTTTTAATTGAGGATGTCTCGTGACATTTATATTTACATATTCCATCTATGCGCAGGTGAAGATTTATTCAAATTCGCAACTCCGCACGCATTTCTTAATTATGTAGGCTGTATTATCATTTTAACACTCAAATTTTGCACAAGAAAATCTAAATTGTCTCATAGGAAATGCTCATTTGCAGATTAAGACGAGATTATTTTTGAAAATTTAACACTGGAATGACAAATGATAAATTAAAAAAATAATCTTCTATTGGTCTGCAAATGGACATTTTAAAAGATCATTGCAGAAGCACGCCGATGTGAGCGTCAATCCTTTAATGACTAAATTTGTTCAAAAAATGTAAAATAATTACTCATTGAATGTCCATTTGCAGGTCAAGAGAAGGCTATTTTCAAAATTTACCACTGGAATGACTGGCTCGGTTATCGAGCCAGTCATTCCAGTGGCAAATTTTCAAAATAGCTTTCTCTTGGCCTGCAAATATACATTCTCCAAGGCTACTACAAAGGCCGGTTTTGGCCGGCTTCGTAGTAAAAGGGTTGTCTCAAGAGCGCCCCAAAATCGTATCAAAATGATACCTATTCCAATTAACGCTTTACTGGTCACGATTTAAAACAAATACATTTTTGCTCAGTGACTGCCAATGTACAGGCCAGGAGAATAATATGCTTATGTTTGTAAATCCACCATTGTAATTTAGTTGAAAGGTCAATAACGCGTCATCGCAAATCACGACGTTGGCCGAAAAGAGTGTTCTTTGAAAGGTTCACACTGGACTGACTGGCTCGATAATCGAAGCTACCGCTGGTACAGATAAATACCTGGCAGACAGAGATCGCGTGTTTCACATGGTGGTATTACAATAGGTGATCATCTGACACCAGCCTGTGTCTGACTGGGGAACTAATACCGGCTAATTTCTGTACCATGGAAGTATGTCCGAGATGTGGTTGAGCTCGAATTGTGATCTCAGTTGTGCAGTGCACCAGTCGCGAGCACACCCTTCTGAAAACTAGAAGGGGCAACCACACCATCTTCTTCAATCCGCTCACAGAGAGAGGTGGCAAGCCACCCTCAATTTCCATAACCCTATCATATACAATGCGGATGTCCATCTAGTATTATTTCCTAATGAGCTTCTTGCCTCTCGTATGAGCGTGTGTATTAATCCTGACAAAGTTGGGAAGAGGTAGTCCACGTTCCGTTGTATGCCTTATTTTCATATCAGAATTGCTTTTTCGCTTCTTTACATTGTAAATAATTCCTTGATCAATGGTGCAACAAGCTTGCTATTCCTGTTTTCCTGTATCCTTTAGATTTGTTTCGTTGATGATGAGAGAAAGGAGAAGTTTTAGGGTTGGCCGTAGTGAGTTCCCTTGACAACCTGGTGGGAAACAAGCATTAATTTTAAAACAATTGTGGTTGAATTATGCCTTTTCTGATTATGGTACATGTGTTAGCTAGGATAAGAACATCTAAGACGCCTCGTTTCTTCAGAGCTGCCTTCAATGTATTTCTGATCACTTCTGTGAAAATAATAACAGCGTATTTCCCATCATGTTGTTCCTGTCCCTCTGGAACTAATTCAACAAACTGTCCGTCAGTCTAGTTTTATTAAAAGTATTTTCTACGATCATTTAACCGATCGACATAGAGTGTCCGTAACCCTGACAGCTTAAATAGCTGTTCAGATTCTACAACTACTCGATGTAGCCTGTAAGATCTCTATATGCCCTAGACTCATTGCCATTTTCATCTGAGTTTTCTGCTTCCTCCTTGTTCAATGTTCGAGTGTGCCTGCGATAGCGATTTCGCAGCTTGACCTGCCATTTTAGATGATACACGACCTCCATTATAATTAAAGGTGCATATTCACAGCAAAATTACTGAAAATAAAATTGCTTAAGTTATATATTTTTAGAGGCTTAAACTGTGAGCCTATATGTAATGAAAAGAAATGAACCTTAACATATGATGATTTCATTCCATATAAATTAATATAATTTTTTAAGTTGCGAAATTGAAATAGAGGCAAGAGCCTCTATTTCAATTTCGCAACTTAGAAAATTATATTAATTTATATGGAATGAAATCATCATATATTAAGATTTATTTCATTTCATTACATATAGACACCTATTTTAAGCCCATAAAAGAATGCGCTTTTAACAATTTTATTTTCAAGCTTTCTGGTGTGAATATGCACCGTTAAATCTCCACCAGCAATTCCAGTGAGAAGCTGAATGTCCTGCAGCTCTGCTACCATGATTCACAGATGATTTTCAGCAGCACATGTTGAAGGTTAGTACAGGTTACCTTCTCCGAGTCCTCTTTCACAAAAGAAACACATTTGATTGTTCAGTGACTAGCGCTTAGTTGGCTTTTACTTCCAGCATCATCAGTGATATGTTCGTTTCAGTTCTTTGCTTTTGTCAACTTAGAATTGTTGTATTTCAAATAACAGGACCTAATGCGCTGTCGGATGCAAATGTATCAGCACGTTGATGACTTCCAAATTATAGTTCTGCTGTAAGCAAGATGATTACTCTGACGCTACTACCTTTGCTAAGAATAATATATACGCATCTGCCTTATTGTCACTTGTTCCTGATGTATCTAGTGGCCATTTTAGTAATTCAATTGTGCTTTTTTCTAAGTCCATGCTGTCAATCATCTCAGTCTGAAAATATATGTCTGGGTATCAATACTTGGTGGCTTTCATACATAAACAAGTGTTGTATGTGATAGCGAGCCATGTAACCCGAGTATGTGATATTTTGCGGCTATCTTGAACATTGGCATTTTGTGAGATAATTCGAGAGAATTCAGGTGGGCTCCTGGCCAATATCAAATATAATATCCAAAGGCATCTGTAGGCCAAATTTGGAATTTTTATCCGCAGAGTAACGGTAACCATGACGTTTGGCGCTAAGCCATCTGATTATAGTAGAGTTATGTAATATTCTCTCCCATTTGTGGCCATCTTTTTTACTTTTGATCCTATTTTGGAAAATCGCAAACACTGAGCAGCTGTCCTAACGCAGAATCTGTTTCAGTGACCTTAAAACCCCCTATTTTGACACCTCATTTGCTTTTCTAGGATTTCTAAGACTAAGCATATGTAATAGTCTATTGTCGATGGCAGTCATTTTGAACTTTGACCGCCATCTTTGAAAAGTGGAAACAGAAAATATGTGTCCTCACCTAGAATACAATTCACTGACTTGAAACCCCCTATTTTGACACCCCAATTCGCCTTGTGGGATTTCTCGAAGCCGAGAATATTCGACTCTGAATGGCAGCCATCTTGGATTTTGGCTGCCATCTTGGAAAAACGGAAATATTGAAGAGGCCTCCTAGGCTAATGTTAAATGATATGTCCAATTGATGCCTCAGAGAAAATTTGATGCTTTTACGCTCTCTGTACTGGTAAAGTCATCAATCCACCTGAGTAATTGGCCAACGGGCCAATATAAAATGTATGATTACTGTATTCTGCGACTGTAATAGTATCAACATCCTACAGCTGCAATCAGTCCTTCTTTACCTTTGACCACTGTGTCTTGTCCTCAGGCAAAATCTTTAGCTTCCTCGGCGACCTGAGGTTCATTCTTGATTTGAGTGTAACGAGTCCTGTTTTCTTGAGGTCAACTCACTTTTACAGACGTCCTCTCCTGACTTTATATTTGCTGGCTCCCGGTAAGGCAAATTCCATCGCTTTCTGTGCAGGTGTGTCTTCTGGCATCTTTAGCAGATGGCCAAACATGGACCATCTTTGCTGGCCGACCGTTACGGACAGCAGCGATGTATTACACATCTTGCACAGTGCATCCTTGGAAATTATGCTGCGTGGCCATCGGTGGCCAGTCATGGTACGTAGGTGAATGCGGTGCCAGGCATCAAGTTTGTCTAGAGCTACCTTTGGAGCTGCCCAGTTGTTATAGCTATACAGGATACGCAGATTGCATTGCATAAACATATTTTTTTGTCAAAGGCATTTTTGATCTACGAATCCATAGCTTCCAGACGGTTCATGCTTTGTAGATAGGTGTATGTGGGTTAACTCGGTTTTGGATTCATAGAGAGATAGAGAGATATTTTAAATTTTAGTTGGCTTGTAGCTATTTTGGAGAAGTCCAGCAATAGGTTATCCTCGTCTATGATGCCCACGTCGTTCACGTCGTCGGCATATTCCATCTCTAGCGACCCCCAGTTAGGACACTGGTGGGTTTGGTCTTTTGGAACGTCCACACACAGATTTCAATGGTAGATCATCTCCCTGTTGGGAGCCGATTGGTGTCTCAAGCTCTACAGGCATCACTGACTCGGCTCGAGTGCATGTGTGCGTGCGTGCGTGCGTGCGTGCGTGCGTGCGTGCGTGCGTGCGTGCGTGCGTGCGTGCGTGCGTGCGTGCGTGCGTGCGTGCGTGCGTGCGTGCGTGCGTGCGTGCGTGCGTGCGTGCGTGCGTGCGTGCGTGCGTGCGTGCGTGCGTGCGTGCGTGCGTGCGTGCGTGCATGCATGCCTGTGAGTTGGTGTCTGTAAGTAGTAGTCTCACTAGTCATAGCTCATCTACATTGCAACTGGCCTGACGTAGTGCAGTTAGGATCTATGAGCATTTAATTGTAGCAATCCTAGTGTATGGACATGGCTACTGACACAAGCACGCGTCCAATGTTCGCGCATCTGCGTCCACGTCTATAGCTACTTTGACATGATCTGGTGAAGCCATCGATCTTGTCTCGCATACGTCATAGAGTAACATTGGCTATGACTTTCCGTATGCTGTGGAGGAGTAAAATGGCCCACGTATTGGCTGGGATGACGCGCGATAAGGGCGCCTTGGCCTACAGCGTGGATGGGAAGGTGGTACGTTGATTAAGTGCGTGATCGGCTGTGAGATAAGGTCACCTGCGTATTTGAATAGTGGCTCATGGCATCAGGACTGGATGTACATTCATTTATCAGCGCATTAAGTGCCTTCCCAACTTCTGTTGTTTTAAATGGTGTTAGTAAGGGCCTGGAGTCTCTTGAGAACGGGCTCAAAGGCTCATCATCGTGTTCAGTGAACTGTTCACTGACTCACTCTAGAATTTCCTCGGGTTTACCCTGGTCAGACCCGATAAAGTATCCTTCAGAGTTGCGTACAGTGCATGGTGGTGTGTAGTCATCCTTAGCAGGATTTCATTTGCCAGGGAGTCTGCTTGTTTAATGGCAAGCTCTTTTAACCGTTCACTGATGTGGCGCAGAATGTTATTGCGCTCCTCGCATAGATTGATGCGATCGTCACCGATGGCTTTACTACTATAGAGTCATCAGTATACATAGACTTCGATTGTTTGTTAGAACTCCTATGATGCTGGTAGCTGATGCTTCTGGACATTTCGGTATTTTAGTTAGGGCTTCGTTTGGCCCAGAGCTGACGTTGGCGTTAGCTATCCGCTCCCTTAGGGCCTTTTGTATGATATTTGAGTGCCAGTGTCGCTGATGAGCTTGGGTAGGTGTTAGGTGACCCTACCCTCTTGCCTGGTATGCTGTTTATACATTAGGTAGAGATGGTTCTCCTGAACGTGTGTAATGACTGGATTATGGTCAGAATTGAGGCCAGCACCTCCATAGGAGTGAGAATCCCGAAGTAGGAGTTTTGCATAGTATGAGGTCTATTCGGTTGCAGACTGCTGTTGTAGCTTTTGAGCCTGTTGGGGCGTTGCGATCGCCAATGTGCCACTGTCCATGTTGCTAAGACAATACTATTGCTGTAAATTTACCATTAGCGTTTGCAAAACAATATTTTTCTGAATAGGCATTCACTGAGCAAAAGCAAAACATTCAATGTTCTTTTAAAAAATCATAACTAGTAAATGGTTAATTGACATAAGTAGTATTTTGTAGCCTTTCAAGTGTACTTGCCACAACAAGCATAACACCAATGTGGACATACAGGGTTAACATTTTGTCTCATCAACGGATCATCTGTGACGTCATATAGGGATGGACACAACACTGAAACTAATTTAGCTAGAAACGGAAGGCTTCAATATCTTCCAGTTCAATTAGTTTCAAAATACTCAGCGCTTTTACCGACACCACTTCGCACTGACTATTTTAAAACCAATTTAGTATTAAATTTTATGTATTCATGTAGGCCAGCTACATTGTCATTTTAATTGTAAATATACCTTTATCTGTAACATGCCTTACATATATCTGCCTGTTAGTGCTAAAATGTTAATTAACTATATTTAGATATATTACTCTTTGTGCCACGTATAGTCGTCTCTCCGGACATACAATTTTGTAAATATAAATTTACGTTAGCTACCCCAATGGACTTTTCCAGTTTTAGATATGCTCGGCCCATTTCTAGCTAAGCTCCACCCATACCTCGCTCGTGTTGGGATCGATCGATGTCTGAACTCCATCAATCTCCAGAAAACTATACAGGTAAGCTATTGGATATTTTGGAACTAATTTGACATAGGCAGCAACAGCGTCCAGTCAAATTAGTTTCAAAATATTCAGCAGCGTGTTTATTAAATAGTAGAGGCATACAATTCGTGCAACGTGTCGGATTATTAAGAGTTATGGACGGACCAAATATAATCATTTATGACGTAATGATTATGACGACATCCTACAATCTGCTTAGCTGATTATGATGTCATGTGACGTCAAATAATAGAAGGATACTCTGGAAGGGTGAATTAGGACGTGTTCACACTAGAGAGTTACCCCGGAGTAACACCATACTGAAGCATAGCGTACTCCGGATTAACAATTCTCTAGTGTGAACACGTCCCTAAATCACATAGTCAACAAAAGCATTTGTCAGATCGTCAAATATTTTTTAAAGATTTCTTTCGGATTTAAGGATTATTCAGATATTTCGCATCACTCCCAAAGTTGTGGAATCTTTGTGTACGTTTAGAATTTGAGCCAAATAGGACCAGTTGTTTCCGGGATATTCAACATAGGACCAGAATTAGATCAGATCAGGGTCCCGTCATTTTATCCGGACCATGGCCACAGTCTGGAAATTCCCTTGTGTGCCTACTGTACGTTCCTTAGTTGTGATAAAAATCTGAGCAAAATCAGCTAGTGAGTCTGTAGATAAAGATCCATATGCACCTGATACACACATGCACGCACCGTCGCGGAGATACCCGAATGCGATACTCACACCCAGTTTACGGGTAAGGGTACCTGTACTTAAGGCCTATTCTGAACCGGATTGCACCTATTTGGGGCCCATGGTAGTTGTGGGTGTGTGGGGGTGGGTGGGGGTGGGTGTCCCTATCGGGTGGTTCAAGTAAGGAATGACTACTACTACTACTACTACTACTACTACTACTACTACTACTACTACTACTACTACTACTACTACTACTACTACTACTACTACCACGACCACCACCACCACCACCACCACCTTCCCCACCACCTCTGCCGCCGCCGCACCTGCTGCTCTTGCCGCTGCCGCCGCTGGTCCCAAATATAATAAATTCTCTGCGTATGTGTCAAAATGCTGTTGAATATTTTGAAACTAATTTGACGGAAAGATGATGCTGGCTAAGGTCAGCATCCAGTCAAATTGGTTCCTAAATGTTCAACATCTTACTTATATCATTACTGAAAAGTAATTACGGTGATTACAGGTTCAAATGGGTAAAACGCGATAACTGTTTTTGATTTGGGGGCCGCTTATTTTTGGGGCCCTGGGGTTGCTCTAGGCTTATTATGGCTAGCTGCTTTGTCTGATTAAATACGTCTCACCGTAATACCCGGTCACTAGTAATTCTCTTTATAACAATATGTATATATTATTTATACAGTGTAACGAGCATATGAATGCAATCGATGAATCCAATCTGTCACTCAAGTATATGACGCCATAATCAATTAGGACCTACGTCACATGTAGGCTAATGTCGCAATCATAATTGATAGAAATATTCCACCACAAACATGGCATATTCTGTCAGTTGTACGGATTGTATGTATTTACCATTTAATAAGCATTCTGTTGACTATTTTGAAACTAATTTGACCGAGCGCTGTAGCTGCCACAGGCAGCAACAGCCGCCCAGTCAAATTAGTGTCAACATATTCAACGGGATAACTGAATAGCTACAATGAAATTGGGATTCTGGGAATTGAGGCTTCAAAGTATATAAATCGATCCCGACATGGGCAAAGCGTGGGCGGAACGTAGCTAGACTTGGGCGGGAATAGCCAAAAATGACTTCATCCGTTGACACGAAAACCTTGAATGTATTTAAATAAATTTACAACCTATTCAGCCCTATATATACAAGAAGGGACAATTTATTTACCAAGCACAAAAAAGATAAATTATCTCGAATATTTTGAGAGTAATTTAACTGAAAGATGTAACTACCAACAAAAGACACCAAAATGTTTCCACGACATTGTATCTGATAAATTTTCCCCAAGGGTTTCAGATACTGTCATGGAAGCGTTTCACTATAACCAAGAAGATGTAATCTTTATGGATGTTTGTTTTTATAACTGTGTTACCGGTTTATATATTTTCAGAAATATTGTTAGAGTTATTTATATTTGGAACTAAATGTTTTGTTTTCCAATGTTTGAATAAGCCCTCTTGTGTCAACTTAGCCCTTTAATGGTCAAGTTGGTCGAAAACGACCTCTACAGTGAACTTGAGAAATGTCCATTTGCATGCCAAGAGAAGAACATTTTTGAAACTTCACCACTGGAATGACTGGCTCGGTAACCGAGCCGGTCATTCCAGTGGTCAATTTTCAAAAATACTCTTCTTGGTATGCAATTGGATACTGGCTAAACGGAATTTGAATTTTCTTGACCGTTACATTTTTTATGAATGTCCATTTGAAGGATAACAGAAATCTATTTTTTGTAAATTTTCGTTATAAATTTACAAAAATACTCTTTTTGGTTGCAAAAAATCTAAAATAACTTGAAAAGTATTGGCAATTAAATGGTTAATTGAAATAAATAGTAGTTTGAGCGCGAAAATGCGCTGTTGACACAAAAGGGGTGGATTCGTTTTTTTGCGGCTAATCGTACCACCAGTTATGGCATAGCCTATATACCTACAATATTCTACGTAAATTAGCAAAGTCTGTATGGATGAGTGAATAAATAAATTTTACAGTTAAAACAAATAAAAGAGAAATTTACGATTTAATCACGATTTAATTTTTAGTAAATAGGCCTACTGATTCATTCATTTCAGCGCGTCCTGGTATGCATTTGCCTTGCAGAAAACCTGGACATTGCGTTCCCGCAGAGGTACATGCAATGTCCAAGGTTTCTACAAGTTCCATTGACCGTTCCAGTTTATCCATCTATCATATGACGTCATAATCAAATTCGTGTCATGTCGGATGACGTCATAATTAATTACATCATGAATGACGTCGATAAGTTCGTCAAGAACACATAATTGGTGACGGTTTAAGAGTTGCTGTAAACGAATTGTATGGCTTTACTATTTAATACACATGCTGTTAAATATTTTGAAACTAATAGGCAGCAACAGCACCCAGTCAAAGTAGTTTCAAAATATTCAACAGCTTGCCTGTATGGTTTTCTGGAAATTGATAGTCAGGGAGTTCAGAGATCAATCGACCCAAACACGGGCGAGGTGTCGGTGGAGCTTAGCCAGAGATGGGTGGGGCATAGCTAAAACTGTATTCCTTTGTCTTTCTTGAATTTACATTTCTGCATATGCAGCCAAGTCATGGTTTTTACGCAGCAATATTTCCCAGTCAAATGTGTTTCAAAATATTGAGCAGAGTGTCTGTATAGTTACCGTATCCCTTCTTGTGTCAGCTTAACCCATTAATAGCCAGCCGGGTCAGAAACGGGATCTGCAGTGGTATCGGGGAATGTCCATTTGCAGCTCAAGAGAAAGCTATTTTTGAAAATTTACCACTGAAATGACTGGAAATAGTCTTCTCTTGGGCTTCAAATGGAAACTGGCTAAAGCAAAGACTTTTTATATCGTTATCAATTTGATGGTCAACCCGGACAAAAACGTCATCTGTAGACGGTTTTGAAAAAAGTCAATTTGCCGGACAACAGAAAGATATTTTATTTGTAAATTTCAGTAGAAAATTTACAAAAAAATAATCTCCTCTTAGGCTGCAAAAAGTATAATTTTCTTGACAAATCTTGACCATTAAAGGGTAAACCGCATTTTGAGCGCTTTTAGGCGATGTTGACACAAGAGGGTTTAAAATAGAGAATCTGGGAATTCAAGTTTCAAAGTGTTAAAATCGATCCAAACACGCATACAAAGTGGCCAGAAATAGGCGGCTTTGGCTAGAAATGGGCGGAGCTTAGCTAGAAATGGGCAGAGCTTATCTCGAAATGGGAAGACCTGAGCTAGAAATGGGCAGAGCTTAGCTCGAAATGGGAAGACCTGAGCTAGAAATGGGCAGAGCTTAGCTCAAAATGGGAAGACCTGTGCAAAAAATGGATCCCTATTGGCTATCCCAATTTTCGTCAAGTGATTTACTTAACATATAAGCGCGTTTGCAGACAACTTGTTGAATGTACCAGAAAAAAGCATTCCATCTGAGAATTGCGGGTCTCGCCATCTCATATTGTTGCCTTTGACCGTTGATCTCTTGACGCAGAATCAGCAGATATCTTTGTGACCACAAGGGTAGCCGGCCACTTAACTATAGCCAAGGTTCATTCGGTAAAACGTGAGTTAATGTACCAGGCATTCAACCGGTTTGATTAACTTGCGCTTTGGATGTGTGAGACCAACATCGATGCAATTCTTCGCAACCTAGGTGAGGGTCCCTTCTATAGAATGCGCTATCGCGCTGGAAACACACGCACTCTCGCGCTTGGATATTCAATTACGCCTCGTAACGATACTAATGCTGTGGTATATCTAATCGAGTCATACTTGGCAATGGCGTCATGACGATTCACAATGGATGGTAGACATTCGAACAAGAAGAAAGATTAGCCTACGGGGGAATCATGTTTTAACTCTGCCCGCCCGTCTTTAGCTCAGCTTCACCCACACTTCGCAGTGTTGGGATCGATCGGTCCCTGAACTGCCTGACTATCAATTTCGAGAAAAATACATGTAAGCTGTTGAATATTTTGAAACTAATTTGACTGGGTGCTGCTGCTGCATATAACAGCAACTGCACCCAGTCAAATTAGTTTCAAAATATTTAATAGCGTGTTTATTTAATAGCAAAAATTTCTACAACGCTCAGTCCGTCATCAATTAAGGGTTCGTGACGAACCTAGCTACGTCATTCATGTCGTAATTATTATGACGTCATCATGCACGCCACGTAGTTGATTATGACGTCATATGATTGATAGATAAACTGGAAGGCTCCATTGATCTTGTCCTACCATGCCAGTAACCAAGTTACCAAAAATGCCTCTTAGTTTACATGATCTTTCTGAAGCATGTTTATGGGGGATCTGTATGAATGAAGTTTGCTGCTTTGTTTTCGTTCAAGATATGGCGTATGAATCATGCTGTAAGTTCGCTAATGTGCATCAGCACGCGCAGGTAGGCCTACACATCGCGCAGGAGTTGAACGAATTTCATCGAAGGCAGTGGTTTTGACCGGTATCTACCGAGATAGCATCTCAGAGCTATATTCACTAGAAAAAGCATTCAAGAGATAAACAGCGTACCCCATTATGGACGCACTTGTCTGCTTATACATGAAGTTCCATGTTTTTCTTGGAGAGACCTCACATGTACTACTTATCTGGCTGAGACAGTGATATCGAGAGCCAAGAAGGAATCTACACGATCCGAAATCAATTCAGATCTGTGAAAGCATACAACCCCGCTACAGTGGGCACATGGGGAAATATGAACACCTCCGGAGCTGGAGACCTTGACCAGCTATACAGTGCCACTCCATGATCTGCTCCAGGACACTAGATTAACAAATCAAATACGTCATGGGCCCGCCCTGTTCAAATATGGGCGTCTCACGGCTATTTATCTGACACGGATAAAAGCCTTGCAAAAATAAATTCAGGGGGAATCAGATGCTCGTTTCACCCCCTTGTTTGTGAACCAGACTCTGGACCTAGCGCTAAAACCCTGAAGAGAATATGTGAACATACAGGTCAGACATGACGCGATGGAATGCTTCATAGATTTATTCTCACAGAGTGATGAGCTCGCCAAAATCATTGGTGACTAAAAGACTACTATACCCGAGTACGTGGGTCCAGAAAAGCAAGAAGAGATCACAACCAAGCTTCTATGGACATAGTTGCTGTCAGCTGCACGATCGGCAAAGCTCGGAAGTTTGGAGACACTACTCAAATACACTGTGACGGAAATCCCTACATTGTTGGCACGCCCCTCACGGGCATTGTCTCTTTGATAGTTGTTCCTGAGTAAGCAAAACTCGATATTTTGCAGATGGACGTGAAAGGAAAAGCAGCGTATGATAGGTGTGTTGAGAAAATGATGCCTACATGATAAAATCTATCCACCTGTGATACAATACAATATTGAAATTGCAGACCCATTCTGCAGATTAATTCATCAAGCTGCACCTAGGACGTTAATCCCAAGATAAATATTCGCCTTCTATAGATCACTGCTCTCGGTAGATAAGTGCATAAATTTAAGGCTCTGCCATCTACAGCACCCCGCCACTGAGTCAACTAGAACCTTATTGCTGACTACGAATTTAGAGGAAATACCAACTGATAATACTGATATGGATATGCAAAATGGAGGGGAGTTAGAGAAGGCAACGTTGGTCAAACTGATCTCAGCCATGAACTTGAAAAGTTTATTGTTAGCTTTATGCGATGGCGGTCTTACAAAGCGTGAAGAGGAGAGAAATGCTGCAGATTTTTCATTTCAAGACAGCGTTCATGCAAAGGATCAATCAATTGATTACGGACATGGACGAGTCCAATTCGATTCGTACCTATGGGTATCTCAGAAACGCAGAAATCGCGTCAAAATGGCCAAAAAACAGCTGCAATGGAATCCAAGCTCCACGATGCCCATCGCAAGAGTGTCACGAAATGAACTCGCAGTTCAATGAGCTACTGAGGCTCTCTTTAAGCCATTCTAAGAATCCGCACAGGGCATTACCGGTGTGATATCGAGACAAACTATAGTGAAATCGACCTGACCTAGTAACAGAAAACCTTACACCGATAGGTACGCTTACACAATGATTCTCCTACACGTGCTTAATATTGTACGGGACCCAAACTCAAGGAAATTGATATCTGATCCTCAGATATCAATGTTCCTATTCTTCTCCTTGACCTAGCAGCACATGACTAAGCCGCATCTCATGACAGGAACTTGAGTGAGATATATAGCAATCGATGTACGTGAACGAGTGACATCGATCGGATATAAAAAAGCAAGAGCATTTGTTGGCCTGCACCAATTCAGTTGTGCGGATCGGGTGGAAAACCTGTTGGCGTGTGCCAAAGAAAACGGGGATTTCTGCCTACTTGCCATTGCCCCACAATGATATAATCGTAAAAGCATTTCAGAACATGGATGATGACTCATTCATAGTTGATAAAGTGGCGGTTAAAGGTAGTGAATGTCAAAGACAAGAAGACAAAGCAAATCATGGGGAGTATAGCAAAATTTAAAGATTTGTCTGTCAAGCGCACCTTGATAAAAGTCATCAGGAGGGGCTCCATGCTGTTAGGTCGGAGTAATGGTCCTTTCCAGTTCTAGCTATGCCCCGCCCATCTTTAGTTAAGCTCCACCCATACTTGGTCCGTGTTTGGATCAATCGATCCCCGAAAGTCCTGACTATCAAATTCCCGAAAACTATACCGGTAAGCGCCAAGTCAAATTAGTTTCAAAATATTTCAACAGAATGTTTATTAAATAGTAAGGACATTCGTACAACATGACGGGATATTAACCGTTTAAGATGGACTGAATCGAGTCATTCATGATATAATTGATTATGACGTCATCCTACACGCCACGTAGCTGATTATGACGTTATATGATGGATGGATGGATAAAATGGAAAGATCCATTCCGCAGAAATAACCTCATGGATGAGAAGTTAAACAACATCTTCTGTGAGCTAACTATTTGACAATGCGAGATAAGTCACACAAACAGAAACCCACAGTATCCTGAAACCTATAAAGAGTAGTTGCTCTGGCTCGTGAAAATCGAGCAACTGTTCTTACACAGATTTCGCCTCACTTTTACTGATCTATGTCATAGTGAGGATTGCTCGAATGTTATTGATTTCAACGTTGATAATGATGACGATTTGTGCAAACTTCGTTCTTTCCACTACAAACAGTCAATTGCCAAAGTTTTTGTAGCGACTAGAATGGGCCTTTCCAGTTGTAGCTATGCCCCGCCCATCTCTATCTAAGCTCCACCCACACCTCGCTCGTGTTGGGATCGATCGATCTCTGAACTCCCTGACTATCAATTTCCAGAAAATTATACAGGTATGCGGTTGAATATTTTCAAACTTATTTAACTGGGTGCTGTTGCTGCCTATGGCAGGAACAGCGCCCAGTCAAATTAGTTTCAAACTATTCAACGGCATGTTGATTGGATTGTCACTATTAGATTTGGAAGCTGTTCTCCTGTTTGTTTCCTCCGGCAAGATACATTACGACGAGAATAAACAGGTCGGTGTCGTCCACAACCAGTACTGCATCACAGGTTCTTGAGACGTTCACTGCCGCTTGCACAATTAATACGTCAGCTTCCAGTGTGGCATAGTCTATTCTGTCCTTCGCTGAAGGTGCTTCCTTGTTCCCGCCACATATGACCCTTGCTTGACCATAGTGTGTTGTCATATAATTACTATAATCCCGTTATAGCTTGCGTATCAGCACCTGCTAAGGAATACGATGGAGAAGAGCACTCCAATCAAGTACGTATTTGAAATTCAGTACTGGTTGGGGTCGACACCAACCTGCTTATTTTCCTCATACATCTTGCGGGAGTACACACGCATGATATCTACCTCCCTGAAACAAAGAAAGGAGCAGCTCTCAAATGTAGCCGTGTCAATTCAATCAATCATGTACTAGGGAAGAACGTCTACAAGATTGGAAAGTTCATCAGTGACAACAAGTTATTCCCTATCTAGGCCAAAAATATTCGGAAGTGCACAATCATTGAAGGATGGGGTCATAGTGGCTGGTGAGAAGGCCATGGCCATTTTGCAAAGAACATCGCAGAATGACCAGCTTGAGACGATGAGGTATCAGAAATTCCAGGAACTTGTTACCATCAGCATAAAGATCATCCACTCAAATATGTGGCGATAAAGTACCACAGCTTCCGAGTGTTCCATCAGATCTAAACAGTGGATGGAAATACCTTGCCGGTCGAATAATGTGCCTGGAAAGTAGCTAAAGGAATAATGACACAAGTACACTTGGACTTGGACCATGCCCCGCAGTCCCTCCTCGAACTAGTGATATGCACCCCAAGTCGGGCTGTGGAACTATGCACTGTGGATACCGTCGTTATGGACTTGATTGTTCGTCAACTTGCTCTGGATCCAGAGGTACTTGGCAAAATATGCCAAATGATGACTTGGATGATAATGAGAATTAAACATTGCCAGTGAATGTAGAAATGCCTTGTAAAGATTGAACTTCAGTGACATATGTGGGATATGACGTCATAGAGTGGCTATGGGATGCAGAAGACAATATTTTTTCGTTAGATTACGGGCATGTTTCTATCGAATCGTAAGACCTTTATGTATGCAGCCTCAATGACAAAATCCACCTAGTTGAGGCTAATCTGTCCCCATTTGGCATTGTAGCTGTAACTGAAAGTCATGTAACTCCAGCTATTAATAACGATTTAATCCATTGCAAAGATTTCAAGAGCCTTATCGCAGAGATCGCTTACAGGCGTGGGGAGGAGTTTGTATTTAGGTATCAGACAAAATCGCTGCTATTCGTCGAACTGAGTACGAAAGCTCAGATATTGAAATGGATAGAGATCCAGGACCGCCCAGAGCTTTTATTATGTGTTATCTATCGCCCGCCCAATACAGCCATTGAGAAATGGCAGACTATATTAGATAATATCGATAATGTCCGAGATCTGAAACCAAATAAAACAATTATGATAGTTGGCGACCTCACAGATGATCTACTCGATATAGCCAGGCATAATTTATGTGACATTATCAATACACTTGAGTTCCACCAGCTAATCCAAGAACCGATGCGACAAATCTCTAATACATTACTTGATCTAATTATCATTAATAACATTAGAATATTCCAAGATGGTGGTATCTTTTCGCCATTTTGCAGCGACCACACTCCCGCCTATGTGGTCCTATCCTCTAAATTACCTAAGCGGACATCTTACCATAGACGTATATGGGACTATACCAAGGCTGATTGGGGAAAACTTCGCAACCAACTCGCTGATTCACCGTGGGATAATCTTTCCCATGACAATGATGTTGATACATGGTGTCAAACTATTACTGCGAATATTATAAGTGCTGCCACCATTAGTATACCAAATAAAACAGTTACCATAAAACCTGATGACAAACCCTGGATGACTAGTAAGATAAAACATGAAATGAGAGTTAGGGAAGTTATTCAGAAAAGCCAAGAAAACTAAATTAGACCAAGACGTGGACATTTTTAAGAAGGAGAGAAACTATGTTAACACATTAGTTCGAGCAGCTAAAGAAGACCATAAAAACAACTTAGCCGATAAAGAAGCCACCATATATGGTCTAAGCAATGGTGGAAGATAAGCGAATCGTTCTCACAAGGCAATAACTCGAACTTTAACGAACTTCCCCCCTTAAAACGTGTCGATTCTTCATTTGCTTATGCTAATGATGAAAAGGCAGATCTTCTTAATGAATATTTTACTAGCACTGCCAGACTGGGTGATTTTGAAATACAACTACCTCCCCTGTCATCATATATTGAAAACACGATAGATACTATAAGGATAACAACTATTGACGTCCTGGATAGACTTACTAACTTGAATACATCCAAAGCAGTCGGTCCTGATAAATTAAGCCCAAAGATATTGAAAGAGAGCAGCGATATACTAGCCCCAACCTTGGCCAAATTCTTTAATCATTCAATTACCAGCTCTCGATTTCCCACACCTTGGAAACAGCCAATGTAATCCCAATATTTAAAAAAGGTGCCCGACCCTTGTGTTCTAATTACCGTCCAATCTCACGGTTGAGTTGCTTAAGTAAAGTAATGGAGAGAGTAGTATTTAAGTATTTATACAACTCCATTAAACATGGTATTACTCCATATCAGTCGTGGTTTCTCCCATCGCACTCTACAGTAAATTAACTTTTAGAACTCTACACTGTAATTTCACAAGCCCTTGATGACCACAAAGAAGTATTGTTTTTATTTTTTGACATCGCAAAAGCCGTTGATTGTGTATGGCATCGTGGCCTTCTCCAGAAATTAAAGCAATTTGGCATAACTGGAAGGCTTCTTTCTTGGTTCAAAGCTTCTCTTTATCGTCGTCAACATCGAGTTGTCGTAAATGGTACAAAATCCTCACTGATGAATCTACAAGCATGAGTGCCCCAGGGCGTAGTCCTTGGACCGCTACTATTTCTTATTTTTATTAACGACATGCCGAGTAATATATTAAATAACATTAGATTATTTGCCGATGTCACATACCTTTATATAATATCTGACAATTTAGAAGTACTGTCTCCAACAATTAGCCATGACTTTCAGGCGATAACTCAATGGGCAACTACCTGGCTTGTAGAATTTAACGCTCTAAAAACCACTTCCTTTTTTTATCTCCCTTCGAAATAATCCTACTGATTTTCTGATAACGTTCAAAGATTCTGAAATCCAGTCTTCACTTTGTCATAAACATCTTGGGATTACCTTTGATAAATAAAAAGGTCAATGGAAAGATCATGTGGAATCTCTATTAACAAACGCCCAGCGTAAGCTCTCGCTACTTAAGGGCATTAAGTATATACTAGATAAACAATGTCTTGAGATCATGTATAAAAGTTTCATTAGACCGTCCCTAGAATATGCAGACGTTGTCTGGGATAATATACCCTAGTATCTTGTCATCAGATTGGAAAACGTCCAGAAGGACGCTCTTAGAACTATATAACGGGTCTTACGCGCAGTGTTCATACTGCTGACCTATATACAGACACGGATATGGAAACACTCTCCCATGGGCGAAATAGACATAAACTAGTGATCTTCTACAAAATTATTAACGGCATGACTGGTGAGGCCTTGTCCGATTATCTAGCTCCTTTATCACAAACACGAAATCCTTACAATTTCCGCCACCAACAAAAATGTACCCCATTTAGATGTCGTACTGAGCTTCACCGTGGTTCCTTTTTCAGGCTACTGTACGAGAGTAGAATATCCTTCTTGCGCCTGTTAAGATGTCCACAACACTTGCAGAATTTAAAAACAAATTGAAAGCTATGTCCCCTACTCGAGTGCCTCCCCATGGTACTATGTAGGTCCCAGACCGAACAGCATAGCTCTATGCAGGCTTCGAAATGATTGCAGTAATCTAAATAGACATCTCTAAGATAATTTTCTGATAGACTCTCCAGGCTGCTTGTGTGGTCATCATAATGAAAACAGTGACCACTACCTTTTCCACTGTCCACTCTATAACAACCAAAGAGCCTCCTTTTACAATGAACTTGTTTCCAACAATGTTCCTCTTACATCATTAACAGCTACACTACTCATCTACGGCAATGACGATGATACTCCTGAGATTAATCTCCAAGTAACTACTATGCTTTGCAACTATATTGCCGAAACTAATCGGTTTGAATAGCGTCTGCTCTGCTCTGAACTAGCGATCTGCCCAATGCGAGCCAAGACAGTGCTGGCAGGCAGTGGGGAAGCTGCATCCTAAGCCCATCTATTCTATTCTATTCTATTCTATTCTATTCTATTCTATTCTATTCTATTCTATTCTATTCTATTCTAATCCATTCTATTCTATTCTATTCTATTTTATTATTATTAGTTTTAGCTTAGTTTCATTTGATTTATATTCTTGTTACGCTATTATAAGCGTATATATTATTTAATATTATTATATTATAATATATGCCGTCATTTGACGTATTTCAACTGTATGTGAGTGGGAGACACGGTAATAAAATAAGGCTTAGCGTGCTCCCACTGAAACAAAAAATAAATACTGTTTAAACCAAGACGTTTATGTGGTCTAATATGAAACGTTCTCGAGATATATGCCATATTATACATCATTAGCGGTCATATTAGCAGCCATCTTGAATTCAACATTTTCCGCTCAAAAGATGTTATTAGATTTTTTATATATAACATATGGGACCATACTGAATAGATTCGATGTGGTTTCATTTCGGTTGCAATTGGATGTCGGCTTTGCCAAATTTGTGTTAGTTTGCCAGCAGTGTTTAACTACTGTCCCTAAGATTCTGAAGGATATTCATCCGTGTTCGAATCATATATCGCGGTAAATACATAGGTGTGGGTGAGAACGAATATTCAATTCAATTCAATTTATTACTCCCAGGCTTTATACAAAGTATGTGGGGAACATATTTATATTCATATAGATATATACTAGTGGTGTTTTGTTTCAGTAATGACAGTACTACTGCTAGTAGTAGTAGTAGTAGTAGTAGTAGTAGTAGTAGTAGTAGTAGTAGTAGGAGTAGTAGTAGTAGCGGTAGTAGTAGTAGTAGTAGTAGTAGTAGTAGTAGTAGTAGTAGTAGTAGTAGTAGTAGTAGTAGTAGTAGTAGTAGTGGTGGTAGTAGTAACAGTCGTCGTCGTCGTCGTCGTCGCCGTCGTCGTCGTCGTCGTCGTCATCGTCGTCGTCGTAGGTCGTCGTCGTAGTAGTAGTAGTAGTAGTAGTAGTAGTAGTAGTAGTAGTAGTAGTCGTAGTAGTAGTAGTAGTAGTAGTAGTAGTAGTAGTAGTAGTAGTAGTAGTAGTAGTAGTAGTAGTAGTAGTGGTAGCAGTAGTAGTACTAGTAGTAGTAGTAGTAGTAGTAGTAGTAGTAGTAGTAGTAGTAGTAGTAGTAGTAGTAGTAGTAGTAGCGGCAGTAGCAGTCGTCGTCGTCGTCGTCGTCGCCGTCGTCGTCGTCGTCATCGTCGTCGTCGTAGGTCGTCGTCGTAGTAGTAGTAGTAGTAGTAGTAGTAGTAGTAGTAGTAGTAGTAGTAGTAGTAGTAGTAGTAGTAGTAGTAGTAGTAGTAGTAGTAGTAGTAGTAGTAGTAGTAGTAGTAGTAGTAGTAGTAGTAGTAGTAGTAGTAGTAGTAGTAGTAGTAGTAGTAGTAGTGGTAGCAGTAGTAGTAGTAGTAGTAGTAGTAGTAGTAGTAGTAGTAGTAGTAGTAGTAGTAGTAGTAGTAGTAGTAGTAGTAGCGGCAGTAGCAGTCGTCGTCGTCGTCGTCGTCGTCGTCGTCGTCGTAGATGGCAAATATTTAAACATCTGACCCCACGAATTCTCAGAATCTGAATGGACGCAACCGATCTCTCACTCAAGTCTCTGACGTCATAATTAAATACGTCACATGATAGTTGACATCACAATCAAAATAATGCAGTTCCGTCACGAAAATCGAAAAGTCCACTAAAATATACGAATCGGCCCTAGGCCTATATGTCGTTTTAAATGCAGCGTAATAAACATTATGTTGAATATTTTGAAAATAATTTGACCGGAAGCTATTCAGGCATCAACGGCTCCGAGTCAAATTAGATTCAATATATTCAACAGCTTCTATGTATAATTAGTTTAAAATCTCGTTTTTAGGAATTCAGGATTCAAAGTTTTAAATCGCGTCCAATACACAGTAAAAGGTGGGCGGAGCGTAGCTAGAAATGGGCGGGGAATAATTAAAATGAACCCGTCTATTCTACGATGCCTCTACATATGACCTGTTGAATATTTTGAAACTAATTTGGCTGGGGGCCGATGCTGCCCATGGCAGCAGCAGACCTCAAATTTGTTTCAAAATATTCAGCGGAATAGTTACTAAATTGGAAATGATTTTTGCTGTTTGGTCTTTCGCCTTCAAATGGCTAAGCCGAGTCATCTTTAGCGTACTTAGTGTTTCCGACTCTTCGCAACTAATTGTTGCCTAAACAAGATCGATAGAATCTCGGTAGCTGCAAGTGAAGAGTGAAACGTAGGTCACACTTAGTTCTCACTGACCTACATTTGCTATGTTGCACCCCTTAAGCGTACAATTCGCGCATGCACCAAGTTTAATCTGGTCACCATGGCTTTGACCGTTGACCTTTTGACCCCAAATTGATCACATACCTTCAGGTCTCAACGGGGCAACCTTTCACACAAGGTTGATAATTGTATACGAAAAATTCTTGAAACTACAGTGCGGAATGAGCTTTCGTGACTAACTGAGACCGGCTGACTGACCGACCAACTGACCGACCGACCGACCGATCGACCGACCGACCGACCGACCGACCGACCGACCGACCGACCGACCGACCGACCGACCGACCGACCGACCGACCGACCGACCGACCGACCGACCGACCGACCGACCGACCGACCGACCGACCGACCGACCGACCGACCGACCGACCGACCGACCGACCGACCGACCGACCGACCGACCGACCGACCGACCGACCGACCGACCGACCGACCGACCGACCGACCGACCGACCGACCGACCGACCGACCGACCGACCGACCGACCGACCGACCGACCGACCGACCGACCGACCGACCGACCGACCGACAGACTCGTTATCTCCCTAAGAGACATGGCGCTTTATTGAGCTGCTACAGCAGCGAAAATATGTGACCTTTGTTGATATGCTTTTGATATTATGTTTGCATTCTTCTTTCCACAGATGGAAGGGATTCGTCCAACAGCAACTCTGACAGCAGTAACTCAGATAGCAGTGACTCAGACAGTAGTGACTCAGACAGCAGTGACTCAGACAGCAGTGACTCAGACAGCAGTGACTTAGACAGCAGTGACTCAGACAGCATTGACTCAGACAGCAGTGACTCAGATAGCAGTGACTCAGACAGCAGTTCTGGAGTAGGGGGCGATGATTTGACAGCAGGTGTTTTAAAACAACCAGTTAATCCTGGTAGTAATCCCCAACAACCAGGAGGAGTACCAGTTCCAACAATACCACCAGTAACAGTTCCACAAATTGCACCAGTAACCGTTCCAGTACTACCGTCAGTAACGGGTCCACAATTGCCACAAGTAACAGTTCCACCACCACCACCACGGCCACCACTAACGCAACTACCGCCGCCACAAACTCAGCCTCAAGTTCAACCAAGTACTACAGCATCAGTTGTCGGGCCGCCACAACCGCCAGACCCACCAATACTGCCTCCAAATCCAAATACAGGCGGGTCACCTACGCAGGTACCACCGCCACCATCGGGAGGAGGCGATATACCTGTGCCTGTCCCACCACCTGCGAACCCAGACGTACTGAATCCAATACCGACTTTCATGGAGTTCTACTTGCCCAACGACTACTTCGCCGATTTCTCGGATATACAAGTGGAGATTCAGAGCAAGCTTAAAACAGTCAAAGATAACCTGCTCCCTCCTGTGCAAGGTGCACTGGCACTTATCGTCACCATAAAAGACGGAGAGAATGTTAAAACTGATACATTCGCACTGAAGCTTATCGCCACTGAAATCGCTGTCAATCTCAAGTCGTCTGTTGTAATCGTAGATAAACGAGTCGACCCAGATTTTAACGCAGCAACCGAGTACCCGGATCATCAGAAGTTTGACGGCAACGAGTATGCCGCAATAGAACGCGATTTGGATATGGTTAAGGAAATAGCAGCAGAAGTAGAAGAGATCTCACGAGTTTTGTTGGTCCGTAAATCAAACCCCGATCTATTCGAAATAGAGCACACATCGCTTGTTCTGTTAGAGACGGCTGTTAATCAGATAGAAACTCTTCTTGCTAGAGTAGTAGGAATGGTCTCAACTACATAGGAACAATGACAGCCCTCTCGCAATAGAGGTACATTCGTGTCTAGCTATGCCCCGCCTATTTCTAGCTAAGCTCCGCCCAGGCTTTGTACGTTTTGAAATCGTTTTATCTATGCTGAACCCTGACTTCCATGAATCTCATTTTTAAGGTAACTATTGCTGTTGAATATTTTGAAGCTAATATGCCTGGGCGCTGTTGCTGCCAATGGCAGAAACAGCGCCCAGTCAAATTAATTTCAAAATATTGAACAGAATATTAATTAAATGGTAAATATACAATCCGTGCACTTGGTGTACTATGTAATGGTCATGCCTGAGTTAGATACGTCACGCATTCTTTTAAAATTATGACGCCAATCTACAGTGTTACATAATTGATTATGACGTCATATACATGAGTGGCAGATCGGATTCGTCAATTTCATTGGGAATTCTTATAAGGGGGCAATGAATTTACGTGAGAGTTTCTCTTAAAGAAGATGCCATCGAACGAATGTATTCTCGGGTGTTGTTCATTTCTGTTGTTCCGCTGACCTGATCAATACACCATGTATAAGTAGTACACTGAAAAGACAAGTTACACAGAGCCTGACTATGGCAATGGGTAAAAGGGCTACAGCCGGGATCACGAAAAATAAGAGTCACCATATCAGCACCAGATTTCAGTTAAATTACTTTAAAAATTATTCAACAGCATTTTATTTGGTAGTAACAGCAGCAGCAGTAGCAGTAGCAGCAGCAGCAGCAGCAGCAGCAGCAGCAGCAGCAGCAGTAGCAGTAGTAGTAGTAGTAGTAGTAGTAGTAGTAGTAGTAGTAGTAGTAGTAGTAGTAGTAGTAGTAGTAGTAGTAGTAGTAGTAGTAGTAGTAGTAGTAGTAGTAGTCATCGTCGTCGCCGTCGTCGTCGTAGCGGCAGCTGCGGCGGCACCAGCAGTAGTAGCAGCAGCAGCCATTCGCTCATTGAAGGTACTTATCAGGGTAATATATAAGATAATATACAGGGTAATATACTAGCATCGTTGTCCATGTCGTCAGGTCTCTGAGCATGCTTGCGTGTTAATATTTCGAAGGATGTACCTACATCGGGGTTACATGTATGCGATGTTTTTAAAGTTAATATACCTACTTACCAATTCACCTTTCTAGTTTATTCAGAGATCATCTGACGTCAAATGACGTCATAATTAACTAAGTGACGATCATGATGACGTCATAATCATTACGTCATGCATGATTCGATATAGTCTGCCTTTAACGCTTAATAGTTCGACACGTTGTACGAATTGTATGTCTTTACTATTTAATAAACATTCTGTTGAATAGTTAACAACAGACCCCAGTCAAATTACTTGAAATTAGTTTCAAAATATTCAACAGGTTAGCTGTATCTATAGTTACCATGAAATTTCGAATTCAGGATTCAAGGTACATACTGATCCCAACACACGCAGTCGCAAAGCATCGACGGAGCCTACCTAGAGATGGCCGGGGCATAGCTAAAGTGAATCCATCCATTAGAAAATCTAAATTTCTGTTTTATCTTCTTGCCAATTCCAGTTTTTGCTATGTTTAACCCTTTCACAGACAGGTCCTGAAAACAACGTGGCATGGTAAATGATGGTGGTAGCATAATTTCTCAATCCGAAAGAAAATGACATTTTAGTATGATGACGTTGAATTAATTACCTACCTGCCTTTAAAATCTCCTCGAGTCCTTTCTGTATATCCATGTTTTGAAAAAATTAGGATACATTTGTAGCAACAGCACCCAGGCAAATTAGTTTCAAAATATTCAACAGCTTGCGTGCACAGTTTTCTGGAAATTGAATTTACCTTACAATGCAGGCTACTGGGCCTGTTGCCGCTGCACAGAGGTAATTCATTATTAGTTTACAGTTTACAGATATATGGTGTACGACATACACTGTGACAATTCTTTCAGGAAATTCAATTATTTTAAATATATAAGAACGAGACCATATATTTAAACCCCTGTGGGAAAAGATTATTATTAGATTTGCTTTAACTATTTTGGGATTTGGTTGTATTGGACGTTGTTGCTGCTTGATAGCAACAGCTTTAAATTTGTTCAGGTGTAATTCTGGAAACGTTCATTCAAAGTGAACTGACTCGACCTTTTCAGTTTTCTGATTGTAAGGTAGTTTAAACAGTTCTAAAAATATCCATACTGGGGTGATATTAGAAACAGTAGTAGTCATTTGTGTGTACATGGCATTTGCATTAGGGTATTTTTGGAAACGTTCATTCAAAGTGAACTGACTCAGCTTTTTCACTTTTATGATCGTAAGTTTAGTTTCAACTCCAAGCTGGGTAAACTCGGCAATGCAGGCAAAATCTCAAGACTTGGCGTATACATAAGGTCGCGCGGAGAGGGCACGCGCAACAGCAGTGGAGATGGACTGGTGTCATTCCTTAGTTCCAATGGCCTATTTGCCACACATACGGCTTTCAAACACCCATGCCGTCACTGTGCAACATAGATAGGATCCGCCACCCCACCCCCATGAGTCTCCAAGGCTACAACAGCCATCTTCAACCAAATCGACTTCATACTATTTAAAAAAGAAGCTAAACCCCTATTTCGGGATGCTTGTTCCTATGGAGTTGCATGCCTCAATTCTGGCCATAAACCAGTTGTTATACGCTTTCTGATGTGCCATCTCTACCTAATGTACAAACGCCATACCTGGCAAGAGGGTGGAGCCGCCTATAACCTACCCAAGCTCATCAGCCACACTGACACTCACAATTGTCATACAAAAAGGCGAACATATAGCTAACATCGACGTCAGCTCCGATCAACCGAGCTGTAAATAAAATACTGAAATGTATAGAATCATCAGTTACCAGCACCATAGGAGTTCTAAAAAACAACCGAACTAGGTATACTGATGACCCTGTAGTAGTAAAACTATCAGCAGAGCAGAAAGTGTTACGACTGCGCATCTATCAAAAATGGCCAAAATGAAGACCGCACCAAACTACACAACGAATGCAATAACATTCTTCGCCACATCAACGAACGCTTAAACGGTCTTGCCATTCAACAAGCAGACTATCTGGCAGATGATATCACGGGCATGGATAACTATCACAAAATGTTTCGGGCAGCCTGCGCCCCGAGAGTTACTGATTACACACCGCCACTCACTGTACACAACTCTGAAGGACACTTTATCTGGACTGACATGGGTAAAGCCGAGGCAATTCGAAAACGGTTCAAGTAACAGTTCACTGACAATGATAATGAGCCCTTGAACCCGTTCTCAGGAGAACCCAGGCTATTACAAACCCCAAGTAAAATAGCAGAAGTTGAGAGGGCAGGTAAAGCCCTGAAAATGGGCATTCATCTGGTCCTGATTGCATGAGCTATTCAAACAGGCAAGATATTATCTCAAAACCGATCACGCACCTAATCAATTCAGATTTTACGCCACCCCCCCCCCCCCCCCTCCTTCCTATCGATACTGTCGGCCAAGGCACCATTATCCCTCTATCCAATCCCAAGAAGCCACCTGGTCCCCAGCCAATCTGTAACCCATTGTGCTCCTTAAACAACAAACAGTAATCCAATGTTACTCTATGCCGCATCTGAGACAAGATCGATGACTTCACCAGAGCATGTTAAGGTGGCTTTAAACGTGGGTGCAGGTGCACAGACATTGTATGGGCTCAACGCATGCCTGTCTCAGTAGTCATGTCCAAACACTGGAATTTCCACAAAATGAGCATTGACATGTCACCAGCCTTCGACACAATTAAACGCTCAAAGATCCTAGATGCACTACGTCAGGCCAGTTGCAACAAAGATGAGCTACGACAAGCGAGACTACCAACTGCAAACACCAAGCTGAGAGTACGAGTCAAGTCAGTGAATCCTCAGAGTTTGAGACATCAATTGGCTCCCCACAGGGAAGTGGTCCACCCTCTGTTCTTGTCACCCGTTACATTGCTGCTGCATTAAAATTTGTTGAGGGAAATTCCACAAGACCAAACCCCCAAGGTCAATACTGGGTATGCCAGTATAGATGAATATGCCGACGACGTGGACTTCATACACAAGGAAAAGAAACCCATTGCCTAATATCTGCAAGCAAACTAATAAGTGAGAATCTCGTTATGAATGAATCCAAAACAGAGTTCACCCACATATACCTCATAAATCATGAAACTAAAGAAATTGTCTATCCACTTTGGGGCGGCGGATCATGGAAGAAAAGTAAAATCATGGCGCACTGCCTTGCAGTACTGCTGACATTGCTGCACGGTGCTTCATGGGAAACATAGCTTTCCAGTCCTTCTGGAAGCTATGGATTTGTCGATCAACGCCAGCTCTAGAAAACTTGATGCCTGCCACCGGCAGCTACCTACGCATCATCACTGGGCACATATGGTCAGATGGTATAATTTCCAACGATGCACTATGCAAGGTGTGTAATACATCGCCGCTGTCTGTGAAAGTAGCCCAGCAAAGATGGTCTATGTCGTACGGATGCCAGAAGTCACACCATTACAGCGCCTTGGAATTTGCCCTAATCGGATCCAGCAAATATGAAGCCAGGAGAAGACGTCATTGTATAAACACGATCGGCGTGCTATGAGATGACCTCAAGAAAGCAGGACTCGTTAGACTCAAATAGAAAATGGAACTGAGGAAGCTAACAATTCGGGCTGATGACAGGACACCGTAGTCAAAAGCGACGAAGGACTGATTGCATGCAGCTTTAGGATGTTTCTACTATTACAGCCCCAGAATACAGTAATCACCAAGTTAGTTTAAACATTAGTAAAAAATATCCATAGTGGGGCAATTTTAGAAAAAGTAGTGCTGATTCAAGTGTGAATTAGATTTGCATAAGGGTAATTTTAACAACTTAGTTTTGTTGAATTAAGTGCTCCAAATGAATTTGTATGCTTGAGCCTGACTTTTGTTGCTTCATAGGTCTATATTGGTATGTGTGATGTAATGTTTATAAATATATTTTTTAATTTATAAAATTTATTTCTACATAATACTGACGTTATCTGTTTGTGATAAAGTTCCCTACAGTTTGGTGGGGTTGTTTGTCAATAAATTATTTTGGGTAGAAATGATTTCCACTCGATCCTTTGATCGTGCTACCAAAAGAAATGTATCAGTAGCAGCAGCAAATGTAGTAGTAGTAGTAATAGTAGTAGTAGTAGTAGTAGTAGTAGTAGTAGTAGTAGTAGTAGTAGTGGTAGTAGCAGCAGCAACAGCAGCAGCAGCAGCAGCAGCAGTAGTAGTAGTAGTAGTAGTAGTACTACTACTACTACTACTACTACTACTACTACTACTACTACTACTACTACTTGGTAGCCATTCGCTCCTCGAGGGTACCTATCAGGGTAATATACTAACATTGTTGTCGAAGCCGCCAGCTCGCTGCTTATGTTCACGTATTAATTATAATATGTGCCTTGAATATCGAATAATGTAGGCCTACCCACCTCACGGACGGTGTCATAGAATTCACTGGTTCGAACCCCGCTCGGGTCGAAAATTGAAAACGGTAAAAATTACATTCGAGGTGATGAATGAGCTATATCCTAGTGCCAGTGCGTCGTTAATGACAGGGTTCATAGAACTAATACTTGACAATAAGAACACTACATATCAATCAATTGACCGTTGCACTTTATCCATCAATCATATGAAGTCATAATCAATTACCTGACGTGTAGCATGACGTCATCAATGACGTAGATAAGAACGTCATTAACGCCGAATTGGTGACGGACTAATCGCTGTTGTACGAATAGTATGGCGTTACTATTTAATAAACATGATGTTGAATATTTTGAAACTAATTGTCAAATTAGTTTCGAAATACTCAACAGCTTACCTGTATAGTTTTCTGGAAATTGATAGTAAAGGGTCCGGGGATCGATCGAGCGAGGCGTGAGTAGAGCTTAGCTACAGATGGGCGGGGCATAGCTAAAACTGGAGAGGTCAATTGCGAGTGATGGAATACAATGCGAGTTTGGGCTATGTATCTATGTATTTACCTGACAATGCAGCTTTCCGGGCGTGGTACTACCGGTACAGAGACAATGCCACGCATCATGAAAATGCACTTTATTAATCAAATTTGTTGATAAACCACGATAATGATCGACTTGGAACATTAAATGTCAAACGCTCCAATGGATCATATTTCTAAGCTCTACGGAGGCATTGGGTTCTTACTGCAAGCTGGAAATATCGGCAGATGTAGTTCTAACGGCGTCGCCAGAACATTAGTCTAAGGTCAGCAGACCTCAACACGTCCATAGTTATACGTCCCTGTTAGTGCCGCTGCTGCCACGACGACGACGAAAAAGAATGTCAAGGTTTGAATTGGCCATTTATATAAATATATTAACCTATAAGACAATTAATTTACTTGTTAAATTAAATTTTTTATTTTTCTGAATTAATATTTAATTAATTAATTTGAAATAAATAATTGTATATACTTATTTACCTGTTCTGAGTTGTTTTATGTTTTAATTGCCCGGTATGAATTGTTAATTAGTAAATGTGTTAATTATAACGAGGGATACAATATGCATGACTCAATATAATATACGAAACAACAGTATTGGAATTTTTCTTATATTTAATTGACGCTTTTCCACAAAATTTAGAATTAGGTCGTATTTTGTCTCTTCTTTCATTTTCAGTTACGAGTTATTTATTATTATTATTATTATTATTATTATTATTATTATTATTATTATTATTATTATTTAATAATATTATTATTATTATTATTATTATTATTATTATTATTATTATTATTATTATTATTATTATTATTATTATTGTCTCAAATAGGTTAGACTGTCTTATTTCTTTGGTTCTTAATTCACTAATAAAAATGTTTTCAAAATAACGTGCTCTTATATGTGTTTATATCTTTTTTTGAAAAACTGAGTCCGGCGTGATCCAGGAATCCATTAATAGAACTTCAACGATCCCTGATACACGAATAATCCGACCTGTCACTCAAGTATCTGACGTCATAACCATACACATCACCGTCACACGTAAAGCAACGTTACACTGAAAATGACGTAGCTCCGTCAGGAAAATTGAAAATTCCGTCACCATTGTATTGTGTATCTATTGTATGTTATTTTAATGAATTTGCAATTGTAACTAGATTGATCGGTCGATAACGCGTCATCGTAAATCCCACGTTCACCGCTTTGAACGTTTGACATACCCCACAACCCAAATATAAACTGCCTTTTGCGCTCGGCAATCATATTGGTAACCCACGTACCAAATTTGGTTGAATTTCGTAGAACAGTGTCGGAGGAGTTGCATTACAATCAATTTCATGACCTTTTGATCCCATCCCTCAACCCTGAGGGCGGGGCCAAATGTAAATGTGCTCATTCACTCTAGATTGATATGGGTCATTCACATACCAAATGTTGGTTGAATTCCGTCCAATGGTTTAGGAGGAGATGCGTTAAATCAATTTACGCGGGTTAAAATTTGAAATTTTGACCCCTCTTCCGCCATTGGGGCGGAGCCAAATCTAAATGGCCTCTTGCGCTCCGCAATCATATGGGTAACTCAGATATCAAATTTGGCTGAGTTCCGTCTAACGATTTCAGAGGAGTTGCATTACAATCAATTTCATAACCTTTTGACACTATACCCCATCCCCTGGGGGCGGGGCCCAATGTAAATGTGCTCATCCACTCCACATTGATATGGGTGACTGGCATAGTAAATCGGTTGATTCCCGCCCAACAGTGTCAGAGGAGTTGCATTATAATAATCAATTTTTTACATTTTGACTCCCACCCCACCCACCCATGGGGGCGGGGCGAAATGTAAATGTGCTCATGTACTTCACATTGATATGGGTAATCAATCGACCAAATTTGGTTGAATTCTATCTAATGGTTTCGGAGGAGATGCATTACAATCAATTTCCGCAGGTTAAAATTTGACCTTTTAACCCATCCCCCACTAGGCCTGTTCGGTTAATCGATATTTCATCGATAGTTGATTATTTTTTCTGGCGATTATATAATCGAGTGTAAAATAAAATAATCGAAAAATCGATTTAATCGGTTTAATCGAGAAAAAATCGATTATTTATTTCAATCAGGCATAATTTAGTCTTTAGTCTTATAATACAGCTAATGCATCGATGGTTTGATTAGTCTAGCAAATTATGTGTATAAACATCTATTCCTGGCGTTCAATCTCGCACCTCCCGAGTCATAATCCATGTACGCGAATGTTTATAAAAGTAATTGCTTGATACGCCAGTGATCGGAAGCATTTGATTGCTATTGTTATCAGTATCAGGATCAGTTTCAGTTTAATATCCCCGTCTGAAGGCTATAGGTTGTTGGTGGCCATTTTGCGAAAGAATACAACAAATTAATTAGTGTTTTTCATAGTCAATTCACAAAATTTCGATGCGAATTTTTACAAATTCTGAACATTGTTTTGGAACTAATTTGACTGAAAACTGTTGCTGCCTTAGGCAGCAACAACTTGCAGTCAAATGAATTTCAAAATATTTGACATTTCTAATGCTGGGAAATAGAGAAACGTGACAGATAGCTACGGGCGAGCTCTAAAAGTTAATCTCGGAAACGTTAAAATTAAATCGGCGCCATTTTACTGGCTTGAAAATCTGGGCATATGTAAATGCGCTCATTCACTCCACATTGATATTGGTCACTCACATACCAAATGTTGGTTGAATTCCGTCCAATGGTTTCAGAGGAGATGCGTTAAATCAATTTACGCATGTTAAAATTTGACATTTTGACCCCTCTCCCGCCCCTGGGGTGGAGCCAAATCTAAATGGCCTCTTGCGCTCCACAATCATATGGGTAACTCAGATATCAAATTTGGCTGAGTTCCGTCTAACGATTTCAGAGGAGTTGCATTACAATTAATTTCATAACCTTTTGACACTATACCCCATCCCCTGGGGGCAGGGCCCAATGTAAATGTGCTCATCCACTCCACATTGATATGGGCGACTGGCCTAGTAAATTCGGTTGAATTCCGTCCAACAATGTCAGAGGAGTTGCATTATAATGGAACTTTGGAATGGAATGGTTTCTTAAAACCATTATCCAATGGGAACGAGTGAACAATGGATTCTAAATCGACTTCATTATACTGGGCGGGGGTTGTTCCTCGTCTTCAGCCAATCAGAGGACTAGTTGATAAAGCATGTCCTATTGAGCATCTTGTGGTCTTTCATAGGCCTACCTAGGTGAGACAATCTAAATCTAACTAGAACAAATTTACGAAATTGCGTATTCTGTTATTTATTTATTTTTATTATAGAAAATCAGTTTTTTAATTAATTTATTTATTATTATTAATATTATTATTATTATTATTATTATTATTATTATTATTATTATTATTATTATCATCATCATCATCATCATCATCATCATCATTATTACTATTATTATTATTATTATTATTATTAATTTTAAGAAAGCTATTCTCGCCTCTCTCTCTCTCTCTCTCTCTCTCTCCTTCCCTCACTCCCTACCTCCATCCCTACCTCACTACGTAGTTGCTACTCCCAAAGTTTCAAGCTTAATATACACCTGTGCAAAAGTTAAGCACCACCCTATTTTTACGCACATGCGAGGGTATATTCATGTGCTATGAAGAAAGCAATAGCATAAACATTTATGTACCCATCCATCTTAGTGCAAGAGGTAATAATGCAACTAGAGGAATGCTGATTATGATGGTGGGGAAACACTGTATGTTTTTGTTTGAACTTGAAAACGAGGCCTGAATATGGTTACGTTGACACAACTGACAACTATTGCCCTACAGTTGACACACGTGGCTAGATTGTCATTAATGGTGTCTGAAAACGAAGTTTAACATCTGTGCACGAGTTTGAGACTGTCATTATTAATACCGGGTATATCCACCTTGTGCCTGGATGACGGCCTGGACACGACGTCTCATGCTGGTCACCAACCGACTGATACGCCATTGTGGTATTCGTTGCCATTCAAGATGGAGTGCGTCTGTTAATTCCTGTAGGTTCTGCACAGGAGGATCCCTCCTTCTCACCATGTTTCCCAGAATGTCCCAGATATGCTCAATAGGGTTCATGTCAGGGCTCCTTGCTGGCCATGGTAGGGTTTCCATGGCATTCTGGCGGAGGTATTCATGCACAGCTCTAGCACGATGTGGTCGGGCGTTGTCATCCATGAATATAGGGTGTGTTCCAGGTGCATGATTTACAAAATGAGGGACCACAACTCTATCCAGTATGGAATCTTGATATCTTTGTCCATTTAGTGTTCCAGGTACAGTCAACAGATCCAGCTTACAATCAAATGAGATGCACCCCCATATCATAACGGAACCTCCACCAAATGGAACTTCTTCCATGATGTTACGTTGGTCGTACGCCGTGCGTCTGGACCTCCATACACGAGTTCGACCATCTGTGGCATGAAGCAGGAACCGACTTTCATCGGACCAGTGTACCCGTCTCCAGGATCTCATGTTCCAGTGTCTTCTTTCGTTGCACCACATCAGACGCTCCTCTTTGTGGTGTGCAGTGAGGAGATGACGTCTGACAGGTCTCCTAGCTTTCATGCCAGCAGCATAAGTCTCCTTTTGACGGTGGACATTGACACTCTATTGCGCGTTTCCCATTGCTGGCTGAGCACTCTGCTGTTGGTGAATGGAGATCTCCTAACAAGGCGTACTAGGGCTCGATCATCACGGGCAGTAGTCTTCTTCGGTCTTCCAGATCTAGGCCTGTCCTTCACCTCGTTAGTTTGCCCATGTTTTGCAATCAAACGACTGATTACAGTATGGTTAATGTTCAGCTGTATGCCAATCTCTCTGCATGACATACCAGTGGTATGCATGCCTATGATTTGCCATTTCACACGATCACTTAACCTTCGTCTTGCCATAGCGGTTCACAATCAAGAGCTAATTCTCTCTGTACAAATAAACCACGGTCATGAACACAAAATTCCTAATCTTGTCGCCTAAATCTGTATGTAATGTTCTACACCTCAAACTGGACTTTTACATAACTGAACACGTGTGCTGTTTCCCGCCACGCACGGACATCAAGCGGCGTGAAGTCATGCATGCATGTGCATTTCATACTTGGAATTATGTCAGCTAACGCGGGGACAAAAAGTATGGCAGCCTAGTTGTACCATCATGTTTCTACGTTCTATTGTTTTTGCTGGTGCTTAACTTTTGCACAGGTGTATAGATTATCCGATTAAATCGATTATTTTCACGACATCATAACCAATTATTTATTTCCGTAATCGAATAGCCCTAATCACCACCCACTGGGGCGGAGCCAAATTTAAATGGTCTCTTGCACTCCGCAATCATATGGGTAACTCAGATCAACTTTGGTTCAGTTCCGTCTAACGATTTCAGAGGAGTTGTGTTACAACTGATTTGACCTTTTGACCTCTGCCACGCCCCTACCTTACGGGGGAGGGGGGGGGATCCAAATCTAAATATCGTCTTGCAAAGCGGAATCATATCGGTAACCCGCAGACCAAATTTGATTTAATTCCACCCAGCGGTTTGGGAGGAGATAGCGGGGCGGACAGATGGATGGACAGACGGACGGACGGACAGAAGGATGGAGGCGATTACAATATCCCCGACGTTTTTTTTTAAAACGTGGGGATAATAATAAATATTCTGTTGAATATTTTGAAACTAATTTGACTGGGAGTTGTTGCTGCCATAGTATATAATTCACCTTTCCAAGTATCCATCTATCAATCTGACGTCATATGACGGCGGTTAGGATGACGTCATAATCATTACGTCATAAATGATTCTATTTGGCCTGCCTTTAGCTCTTAATAGTCCAACACGTTGTACGAATTATATGTCTTAACTATTTAATAAGCATGCTGTTGAATATTTTAACCTGATTTGACTGGAGGTTGTTGCTGTTATAGGCAGCAACAGCGCCCAATCAATTTGGTAACACAATATTTAATAACTTACCTGCATAGTTTTCTGGAAATTGATAGTCAGAGAGTTCAGAGATCGATCGATCTCAACACGAGTGAGGTGTGAGTGGAGCTTAGCTAGAGATGGGCGGAGAATGGCTAAAAGGGAAATACTCATTCATACACATTCGTAACAGTTTTACATTTTCGTGGCGGTGCTATCAGATTTTGATTGTGGTGTCAGCTAACTAGTGACGTAATCGATTATGACCTCATACTCGGGCCGCTCCATTAAGAAGCATTTGCAACGGGCAGAGCATTAACGCTGTACTCGGAAAGAGTCTAAGCAGCGGCAATAAGAGTAAAGCTGTCTAAAAGTATACATGCCAAACAATGGATGAATCCGATCTGTCGACCAAGCATATGAAACTATAATCAAGTAGGCTGACGTGAGTGACGTCACAATCACAATTAACTGAAGTACTCTGTCATGAAACTGGAATAGTCCGTCAAGTGTAAGAATGGATTTACTATTTAACAAACATTCTTTAGAACAACTTGAAACTAATTTGACTGGGCGCTGCTGATGGCGGGCATAGCTAGAAATGGATCCATGCGTTCACTTGACAAATTTAAATCATAGAACTCGTTTCTGTCCACAACAATGGGAGTTCCGTAATCCAATATTGTTGTAACCCAGCTTTCTATGCAGCACGAAGGGACAGGCACTAATACTCCAAGCGCTGCATATGTCTAGACTATGCAGGGGTTGATAATATATGCACGCCTACCTGTCATTGGCAGGTGGATTTTGCTGATGACAGTCATAAAAAGTCTACCTGTCATATGTGACAGGTAAAGGGTTGACTGATTAAGTATGTACTAAATTTCAACTATGAAAGCGATATCAATTGTTGGGATCTAAATCAGTAATGTAAGAATGGAGTATACACTTTACTAACCATCTCAACGATGAAAAAACCCTTTACATACAGCGCATCCAAACGCTGAAAACCAGCAACCCCCTTGATCGGTGGTTACCCTAATCTCCACGATATAGATTGGAAGAACAATTAATATTCGAAATTTGTGAAGCAACTTTTCACGCATAAAGTTAGCGGCATAGGCATCCATCAAATGGTCACCCTCTCCATCAGGTACCATGCTACTCCTGCCATCTTTATGACCAGCAAACCAGACCTAGTCACACGTACTACTAACATCCCAGGACCTAGCGAGCATGACATATACTGAACCAAAAAAGTTTAGCAACGCTGAGAATATTACTGTATAAATGTTATTTAACAAAAACAATAAATTGATTCAAACATATTATTTAATTGATAAGTCATTTTCCAATTTGAACAACAGTCTCTTGTTACTGCAACGCTAGCACCGCGCCTTTAACACGGCATCATTCAACGGAAGGGTCCAATATAAATAAAGCCACTGAGCTGTCAATACCGGTTGTGGCCTCCGCGCCCATTAACCACCGCCGTACATCGCTTTCCCATGCTTCGAATTAAGGACCTGATATCACGAAGAGGAATCGCATCCCATTCCCGGAGCAGTGCAGCTTCCAGTTCCCGCACGTTGTGAAGATGTGGATGGTTCTCACGCACCATACGGCCAAGAATGTCCCACACGTGTTCGATAGGAGATAGGTCCAGTGATCGCGCTGGCCAGTCCAACACCGGAACGTTGCTAGCCTCAAGGAAATCACTGGTAACCCTAGCTGAATGAGGACGGGCGTTGTCTTGCTGGAACATAAATTCTGCATGATGCTGCATAAAAGGGATGACAACAGGGGCGACAACTTCTTCACAGTAACGTTGAGCCGTTAAATTTCCGCGAGTCACAATAAGATCTGTTTTGCCTTTTTCATGGATTCCAGCCCACACCATGACACTGCCGCCACCGAATCTGTCGTGCTGAATGATGTTGGCTGCATCATACCGTTCGCCTAAACGTCGCCAAACCCGTTGCCTACCATCCGCCACATCCACACAAAACCTCGACTCATCACTGAACAAAACGTGGCTCCATTGTTGAGCACGCCATCGCTGATGAGTTCTTGCCCATGCAAACCGATTCTCGATGTGACGCTCTGTAAGCAGAACAGCAACAAGTGGACGACGGGCATGCAGTCCAGCATCACGGAGTCTGTTTCGCACAGTGTGTGCATGCACTGTAGTGCCGGTAGCGGTGTGCAAATTACTGGACAGCCGCGGCGCAGTCTCAAACCTGTGACGTCTTCTCGTGGTGTTGTTGCTCTCGGTCTGCCAGATCGTGGTCGGTCATTAACATGTCCAGTTTCCTGCTCACGTTGGTGGAGACGGGAAATGGTTGAGGCGTGAACATTAAATGCCGAGCAACAGCGCGAACACTCTGGCCAGCAGCGAGTCTTCCCATTGCTTCATGGCGCTGATTTTCGGGTAGCCCTGGGCGGCGGCCCATGTTCGACAGGGTAAACTTTTAAGCGTTTTCTGTTAACGTTCGTTATCTGCTTTTGCAATATGGTGAATTTTTGCCTTCGCTACCCAATAATGTGGGTCAGTGCATGACAAATGCATTTTCACATCCAGTAAGCGTGCGGCCGAGATATGCAAGAAATGATTTGCATTTCTTCATGATCAGCGAGACATTACATTAACGAAACATGCCTGCAAATTTGGTCATAAATTGACGCATAGTTTTAATACAACAAACCAAACTTCACTCTTGCTAAACTTTTTTGGCTCGCTGACACATCAGATTTCTCAGACCAATTCTGCCTCAAATATGCCAATAAAACATCCAAGTGAAAGACATGGGGCAAATATGCAGAAAATCCATGTGCCTACTAAAACCCCATTCACCAGCCATGGATTTCACGCAAAATCAAATGTCTCGCACATAAAAAATACAGAGCTTGGCAGAAAGCAAGACGGCAAAATACTGAAAGAAATTGGCAAAGATACAAAAGATTAAAGCTTGAAACAAGAACGGCCAACGGAAATGTCTATTATAACTACGCCTCTGAGATGGTTATCGAATAGGGAGATATCAAGAAACTTTGGCGCTACATCAAAAGCAAGAAAGCAGACTCAAAAGATGACTTGACCTATGGCGACATTAAAGCCAAGAGTGATCTCCTTAATGGCGGGTTCTGCAGAGCAATGCCTTAGCCACATTCCTTCACTCAGCGACAGTCCATACCCAGACATGCCAGATATCCATGTATCATTTCCTGGATTCACCAAGTTGCTGAAAAACCGTAATCCAAGGAAAGCCAGTGGAGCAGACAACATCTTCAGTCGACTGCTCCAAACTCTCGCTGAAGAATTGGCACCAGCCCTCACCCTCCTCTATACCATATCATTAAGGATTGGGGGAAATTCCACACATAAGGAAACATGCGTATGTACAACCAATCATCAAACCAGAAATATGGTTGCTGTGCATCCATGAAGCTCGACTTTACAATGATCTATGAAGCTTGGCGCTCACCTGGACCATTAGCATTTGAACCATTTGCACTTAAATAGACATGATGCATAATTTCCGGAAAATACGAGGTGACTGCCAAAGGAATTGACCAATCAAAATTCTAATTTGATTTCCTGAAGCTTATCGGCATAGAATCATTCCACCCAAGTTTGGTTGAAATCTAGTCGTTGATTAAGTACTAGTAGCGATTGAAACTCTGCTGGGAAATACAAGATCCCTGCTGAAAATAAAAGACCAATCAAAATTATCATTAGAACTCTTGAAGTTGATCATGATAGGAGCATTCTACCAGTTTCATTGAAATCGGGCAATTGATTCAGGAAGAGTAGCGTTTTAAAGGGTTTCTGGAAAATCCAAGGTGGCCACCAACAAACTGACCTATCAAAATTCTATATGAGTTCTGAAGCCTAGTCGCATATGGTCCTTTCGGTCCAATTAAGTTGAAATCCGCCAAGCCGTACATGAGGAGTAACATTTTGACAATTTCCGTAATTTTCATTTTCATAAAATGTAAGGTTTTCACCCGAAGAATTAGCACATTAAAATTATGTATTCAAGTTCTGAAGCTTACCAACGATAGGGTCATTCCTGCCAAATTAAGTTGAAATCCACATAGCGGTAAATGAAGAGTAGTAGGGTTTAGACAATTTCCGGTAAATTTTTCATAAGATTTTCACCCGAAAAAATTGATCAATCAAAATTCTGAATAGTTCTGGAGTCTACCATGACAGGGTCTCTCTAGCCAAATTTGGTTGAACTATGTCAAGCATTTAGGAGGAGTAGCGTTTTGACAATTTCTGTAAAAATTTTCATAAAATCTACAATTTTCACTCAAAAAATTGATCAATCAAAATTCTGAATAGATTTCCTAAAGTCTAACAATGTAGAATCCTTCTGGCCAAATTTGGTTGAAATATGTCAAGCTAATAATGAGGCGTAGCATTTTGACAATTTTTCATAAAATCTAAGATTTTCATCGTCAAAAATGACCATTCAAAATTCTGAATAGATGATCTCGAGTGTACCAGCATAGGAGTCTCCCAGCCAAATTTGCTTGAAATCGGTCAAAGTATTAAGAAGCGATTTGACGGATGGATGACAGATGGGCGGCGGAAGGCTGCCATGGCATAAGCTCACTTGACCTTTCATTATAAGGAAGCATGACCAAGTAACCAAAGATGAGATATAAACTGCTAACTTGAGCTATACGGAAAATGATAATGTTAAAAAATCTATGTTTTACCAAGGTCCCGGTGATGTTTTTACCTAGGTCATAGTGACCTTGACCTTTTGACCCATGCTCATTGTGTCATGCCGTGTTATTATAAGGAAGCATGTGTCCAAGTTTGGGTCCAGTATGATTAACAAAATATGAGATATAAACTGCTAAGTTGAGCTAAACGGAAAATGATAATGTTGAAAAATCTATGTTTTACCAAGGTCCCTGTGACCTTGACCTTTGACCTCAACGTCACTGTTTGGTGTTGTGTCCTTATAAGGAAGTGTGTGCACAAGTTTGGGTCCAGTATAATTAACCAAACATGGGGAAAAGTCTAGCTAAATGCAAATTGGACGACGACGACATCCCTGCCGGATGACGTGCGGGGTATCACAATAGCTCGTCTTACTTCGTAAACTCGAGCTAAAAGCAGATTGTAGCAATGCTGTAAACTACCACCAAATTTCATTAAAGTCCATCTGTTGAAAACTATTAGAGCACCTTGTCAGAAGTAGAATTAGCGATCCCTCAACAAACAGAATATACTTTCTGATGCCCAGCATGGATTCTGTAAAAAGCAATCGAGACACAATTTATACTGACAGTTCATGCCCTTGCCTCAACTATTGATTCTGGAGGCCAAACTGACATCATAGTGCTCGACTTCGCGAAAGCCTTGACTACGGAAATCCGAGGACATACAGTCATGTGGGTAGAAAATTTCCTTAAGGACATGATACAAACACTAGAAGTAGAAGGTCAAGTATTTTCAGTTGTAAAGGTAAAATCACGCATTCTATGAGGCTGCCTTGGGTCCAATACTGTTCCTTGTCTATATAAATGATCTGTCACGGGATCAACTCCACAGTGCATCTGTTTGCTGACGATACTATACCGTACAAGGAAGTAAATGCTCAGAAAGATGCCACTAGCTTATAATCATATCTCGACAAATTGGGAGTGGGAGAGAGATTGGCAAATTGAATTTAATGTAGGCAAGTGCAACAGCTTAACAGTTACAATTAGTACTTCGTAGGAAGCGAATCCAGACAGACTACCCACCTTGAATCTGTGAGTGATGCCAAATACATATGCCTGACATTTACAAAAGACCTCAAGTGGAAAAAACACAACCCATTACAGTCAAAACAAACAGGATACGTGCCTTTGTATAGAAGCACTTAAAGGGCTGCCCAGCCAAACTAGACACACTGCTACCAAGGACCTGTACGTCCCAGCTTGGAATATGCATGTACTGTATAGAATCCTCATCACAACTAGACCTGTAGGTGGGGCTTAGAATACACCTTCCGTATCCTCTGCGTGTCGTAAGAGGCGACTAAAGGAGGTAAGGGTGAGGTAACCCTGACAGAAACTTCGAGTGCTGGAGACGGAGGTTCCAGGTCGCACGGCGCACTCTAATAAACCATGGATCCACGCACTTAACGCTTATGATCATGTCGATAGTCACTTACAGGACTGGTGGTATGATCAGCGAACGAAAAGAAACAACAACAAAAAACAAAAAACAACTAGACCATATTTCATGAGCTTTGCATCGATCCCCTAAGCGTTTTGGGAGATTTTTTAAGATACTGCTAAAAGTCGGCCACATCCAAGAAGGCCACCGGTCAAATCGACATGTGTTAATATTTCAGAAAATACATGTCGATTCTCTTGAAGTGTTCTGTGTTAATAACAAAAACACCTTTTGTTCCATATCTGACAGACTACCACCAACGCGCAGATCGATTCCCAACTCAAAATGTATCACCTGTATGGGATGCAAATCACGCACATTTTTTTTTTCTGAGACGGTTCTTATAAGACAACATTTATCTCCCTTGCACCATAATTCCAATGAAAACTAGCCAAATTTGTAGGATTTTCAAATAACTCATTCAAAACCAATTTTTAAGAAATCGGTCTGTTTAATATAAAAGAAACATGTACAAGCGTATTTAGCAGGAAAAACTGTACTAGAACCAATTACAAACATAGCGCGTACTAAACGTAATTTTGGCGGCGACACTTGCGCTATCTACCTTGTTTACTATTGATTCCTACGCAGTGCTCTGTCAGCTGTCACTGGAGTGACGTATAGGAAGTTGGCTTATCGATTGTCAAAATTGAAAAAGTTGAAATCAGAATTCCAGTTTTGCGCATTTTCAAATTTGCATTTCTTGCGTATTTCTTACTGTATGCTCACACAATTTATATGTGGGAGACGGATTTTGATTGTGTTTCAAATATATGGTATAAATGCTATGCTATTAAAATTGTGTTTGCATACAGACTTTAACCATCAAATTTGTTTATTTTCTAACACAAAAAGTACATTTGCAAACCAAGAGATTATTTGTGAAAACTTACCACTGAAATGATTGACTCGGTTATCGAGCCAATCATTCGAGTGGTAAATTTTCAAAAAACAGTCTCCTTGGTCTGCTAATGGACATTTCTGAAGACCATTGTAGGGGACCGTTTTTTGGCCAGCTTGTGCTGAAAGATTAATTACATGGTTCCTAGTCCCTAATCATGTTTCCAACATTTTGGCCTGATACCTTCAGACGATACCTTCAGACGTTGTGCAAGAGTAGTTTTATAGTAGTACAACTCTCCCCCTAGTTTCTTGAGTTTCAAATCAATAAGGCAAGTGTTTTCACAGACACTTTTATCATGTTTCAATGTATTTCTAAACACGACTCCCAACCCAAATTGACCAATCAGCAATCATTTGAACAATCTTGGATATGTATGCCTGAAAGATGTTGCCTGACAGATTTGGGTTGAAATTAACCAGGTTGTTTTTGAGAAACCACTTAAAGAAAAGGCGAACAAGAGACAGTAGGATGGCAGACTGTCACCTGCCATACGCTAACATGGCCATTTTTGTCAGGTGAGCCAATAATCACACATAAGTGACATAACAACATACATCAATGCATAACTTTTTCAGGTAAAATTTATTGTATTCTGAAACTTATATAATTAAATTTTCTTACCAGTAGTGTACAAATTACAATATATACAATCTTTTATTAATTAAGTATATGTATTGTACTAAACCTATAGTGATCACGTGACATGGCAGATAAACTGTATAATTCATAAATAAACCTGTTAGAGGGATCCGATCTGCCACTCAAGCATCTGCCATCATAATCAATTACGTCACTAAGTAGTTCACGTCATAATCATAATGACACAAAGCTCTTGGAATTCAAAAAGTTTATCAAGTGTACAAATTGTTTGTCTTTGCTAAAATTACAATTTAAAGTCGTCTGTAAAAGATTTTGAAACTAATTTGACTGAGCGCTATTGGTGAGATAGACAGCAACAGCATCCCATCAAATTAGTTTTAAATTATTCAACAGCCGAGTGTATAGTTCTTGAAATTGGGATTCTGGGAATTCAGGGCTGGAAGTATATTAATCAATTCCAACACACATAGCGTGTGAGGCACAGCTAGAAATGGGTGGGGCCAGACTTGTGCGATTATTGTTTTGAGTGATCACGATCGATTATTTAAGAATAATCGTGACTACTCGATTAATCAGTCTGGGTAAAAATTACCAATATATATAACAACACGGACATATCCATGAGGAAAGCTGCAATACTATTTACAAATGTCCATTTGCAGGCCAAGAGATTATTTATGGTGTACAGTGTAACACAATATTTAGATAATTCTTACTGTTTCTATGGGCATTTAATTTATCAATGGCTTATCTAATATTAATAAAATTTTATAAGTGTATTCTATTTCATTGTTGCATCCGGCCGCCGTCATAAATGAAAATGATTTCCAAATTTCAGGATTTGGACTTGGTAGTTTATTTTGCAGCAAGCATTAGAAGAAAGTTAGTTTTTACTTGTGACTCGCAACTACAGCAGGCTCAACTGTTTTTCTGTCTGTCTGTCGGTTAAAATTTTAACATTTCTGTGAAAGCTGCTTAAGTCGCAACTATAGCACTTGTTCAGTAGATATTTAATTCATAGATTTTCAAAAATATCTCACGCAAATTGACATTCAATGAACAATAATTCTGATTTTTATCTTACCAAACCAATTAACCCATGAAATTCCAATGTCTCTATAGAGGGATTCACTTTCTAGCTAAGCTCCGCCCATTTCTAGCTATCCCCCACCTAGGCTTGCGCGATTACGTGATTAAATCGAAAATCGCGATTATTTTTTAAATTATAAATTTATGATTAGAAATTAAATAATTGAATAATCATGAATAATTTCTATTGCATAAAATATTTTCAAAACCTTCCTTTTAATTACACCTTAATTTGATCGGTCGTGAAAATTGACATTTTCCTCAGCGAATGTATGGCCATTTGCCAACCAAGAGAAGACTTTTGGAAATGTAAATAATCGCGATTTTCGGTTTAAAAGCGAATGGCTCGACAAAAAGTGTCTTCTCTTAGTTTGCAACTGGACATACATGTACACAAAGACTACAGTATTTGCAAACATGCTTTTGGTTGGATTGACTAAATAAGACAACAATTTAATTCTCGAATTTGTTCAAGAAAATTTCACTTTTCTCATGGGAAAATGTCCATTTGCAGACCAAGAGAAAACTATTTCTTAAATTTACCACTGTAATAACTGGCTCAGCCATTCATTCCCGTGATAAATTTTCAAAAATAGTCTTCTCTTGGTCTGCAAATGGATATTTCTCAATACCACTGCAGAAGCCGTTTTTGGCTGATATGAGTGTTGCAGGGTTAAAATAGCAAGTGAAATGTATAAAGGAGATATACTTGTCCCTTACCATGGCTTAACCCTTTCACGCTGAAGCCGGCCAAAACTGCCCTTCGCAGTGGTCTCCAGGAATGTCCATTTGCCGGCCAAGAGAACACAAGTTTTGAAAATTTACCACTGGAATAACTGGCTTGGTAACTGTGCCAGTCAATCCAGTGTTAAATTCTCAAAAATAGTTTTCTCTTAGCCTGCAAGTGGACATTCTATCAGTAAATAATTTGATTTTCTTGACCAAATTCGGACATTAAAGGGTTAAAGTTGACCAGGATGAAATACTAGTTAGAGGAAAATTTTGTTAACCGTAGCGATTATTTATAGCCTTTAGAGTGTACTCCACTGAACATGGTATTTGTGTCTCATCATAAAAAGTAGAACAGATATATAAATAGTAGGAAAAGTATGCTGCATGTTCAAAAAGCAGAATGGTTAAGCTGAAAGGCCTGGTCAAATCTCCAATGGCCTAGTGACAATGCATGCCGAGCCACGAACCAGGGTCCACTAGTCTAGAACTCGGAAACAAACCGACTTCAAATACCTGCCGTGTTAAATTTGAGCAGTAAAAACAAGTATTAACCATTAACACTCATATCAGCCAAAAATGACTTCTGCGGTGGTATTGAGAAATGTCCATTTGCAGACAGAGAATATTTTTGAAAATTTACCATTGGAATGACTAGCTCGATAACAGAGCCAGTCATTCCAGTGGTAAACTTTCAAAAATAGTCTTCGCTTGGTCTGTTATTGGACATTTTCTATGAGAAAATTGAAATTTTATTGAACAAATTCGAGGGTTAAAGGTTAATATGGATGGCATTAGATCAGCTAACAGTCAAAATTTACACAAAATATACATTCTTCAAAAACATGAATATACAAATTTACAAATATTTACATCAAGATCCCCCCTGTTGAACGGTCGCAAATGCCTTATATTGATCCATTACAAGGGTGTGAAATTAAGCTAGATAGATGCACCACTCGTCAGTATATTTCAATAGCACTAATGTTTATATTCTATCCATTACTTGGCAACTTTAGCAAAATATGAATCCAGTTTATCGATAAATCATATGACATGATAATCAACAATGTCCCATTTAGGCTGATGTCATAATTATGTCACGAATGATACGATTTAATCCATCATAAACGCTTAATAGTCTGTCATGTTGTACGAATTGTGTCTTTACAATGTAAAGCGATGCTAATCTCATCTCAAATGTATTGCACCGATAGAATATGGTTTATAGATTCCATATCATTCATATCCTGTCACATTCCCTGATCTGTATCGCAATTATCTGTTTTGTAATATCGAGTAAATGTTGAACAATGATCGACACCATTTTGTCTCCTCAAGCTATTGTGTGTGATGTCATGTAAGCTCCAATGCATCACATTCTTTATTATGTAATGCTCATCCAATTGAATATTTTGAAACTAATTTGACTGGAAGTTGTTGCTGCCATAGGCAGCAACAACTTCCAATCAAATTGGTTTCAAAATATTCAACAGCTTACCGGTAGGATTGCTTTTATACCACGTTGCCAAACTATAGCTGGAGCCTCTATGACTGAGCGTATATACCGAGGCACACACACTGGGGTTTTTCTGATTGGTTGAAAAGTAAATCATGACAGCCATCATAGGGTGTAGAAATGTACCAACATTTAACTACTAAATCCTGAATATCTTTCCTTAGCGGCGTGATAAAAGGCTTAAAATTATCTGGATAGTTTCTGACCGGCGTGTTAGATCACCTGAATAGCTATCAAGAGATGGGATTAGTTATCCTTTAATAAACATCCTGTTGAATTTTTTGAAACTAATTTGACTGGGCGCTGTTGTTGCCGTAGGGTAACAGCAACAGTATTCAATCAAATTAGTTTCAAAATATTCAACAGCTTACCTGTAGTTTTCTGGAAATTAAGTTTCAGAGTGCATCGATCGATTTCTCCCAACATGGGCACAGCGTGGTGGAGCTTAGCTAGAATTGAGACGGGCATAACTAAAAGTGGATTCATCCCTTGAGGGATACATTCGAGCCACGCCCAGTTCCAGCTAAGCTCCGCCTATTTTGTACAGATGTTTGAATTGTTTTAACACTGCAAATTGAATTCCCAGAATCTCAATTTCAACGTATCTATACGGGTAAGCTGCTGCAGAGTTTGAAACTAATTTAACTGGTGGCTGTTGCTACAGCTCCCAGTCAAATTAGTTTAAAAAATATTCAGCTGTCATATTCTCAGTTAAACTATTTTAAAAATATTCTACCGTTTACCAGCAGAGAATTTAAATTCAGAGAATTCAGGTTTCAAAGCTTCAAATCGAATCAAACATGTGTAAAAGTGGGTGGAGCTTAGCTAGAAATGGGCGGGGCCTAGCTAGATATGAATCCCTCTCCTCCATGCCCATGCACAGATCTATTCATTATTTTCATCCTTTAGCTTGGTATTGATTTTAACCTCTTGTGTTAAGTTAACCTTTTAATTGTCCTATTTTTGAAATTTTACCACTGGAATGACTGGCTCGGTAACGGAGCCAGTCATTCCAGTGGTAAATTTTCAAAAAAACAGGTCACTGTTGGCCTACATATGGATACTCGTCGGGCTAAATTTTCGATTTTCTTGCCGATTAATCCATGAATCGTCTGGCTCACCAAAAACAGCACCTGTAGTGGCCATGAGGAATGTCCGTTTGCAGGAAAGTTTAGTGCGAAAATTATAATTTTCTTGGAAACGATCTTGACCATTAAATGGTTAATTAATATGGATAGCATTTTGAGCGCTTCGAGATGCTGTTAAAAGATGAGGTGTTAAAAGCTGTACTTGGGTAAGTGGTCTCTGCAACAGATGCAACAATTTCACCCCATTACGTGTCACGCCAACCGTAAATGGCTTCTACACTCATCTTGATAAGTGTCCTTTTGCAAACTTAGAGAATATTTAAAGGTGCATATTGAAACTAACTGCCTGAAAATAAAATGATTAAAATTGTATACTTTTAGATGCTTAAATTGTGTGCCTAGATGTAATGAAACGAAATAAATCTTAACAATTGAGGATTTCATTGCGTATAAATTAATATAATTTTTTAAGTTGTGAAATTGAATTAGAGACACGTGTCCCTAATTCAAAATCACAACTAAAAAAATTATATTAATTCATAAGCAATAAATTAGTCAATTATTAAGATTTATTTCATCTTATTACATTGAGGTACACAACTTAAGCCTCTAAAAGTATACAATTTTAACAATTTTATTTTTAGACATTTTGGTGTGAATATGCACCAAAAGTGATATTTTCGTTCAGTTAATGCCCATTTGCAAGCCAATAGCATTTGTTTTGTACATGTACCACTCCTTCTGTTGTCAAGCAAATGGATATTACTCAAGACGGCTGCAGAGGCCATTTTTCAACAGGCCTTTCCATTTTTTAGCCATGCCCCGCCCACCTCTAGCTAAGCTCCACCCACACTTCGCTCATGTCGATCGATCGATCTCTGAACTCCCTGACTATCAATTTCCAGAAAACCATACAGGTAAGCTGTTGAATATTTTGAAAATAATTGGACTGGGTGTTGTTGCTGAATACAGCAGCACCAGCGTCGTCAAATTAGTTTCAAAATATTCAACAGCATGTTTATTAAATAGTAGAGATATACAATTCCTACGTGTCGGACTACTAAGAGTTAAAGACGGGCCGAATAGAATCATTTATGATGTAATGATTATGACATCATGTTACACCCCGTTTAGTTGAGTATGACATCAAATCATCAATGGATACAAGAGAATTAAAAGGACAACAGAGAATTTAAATTCTTGCTCATTGAATGTCCATTTATAGGTAAGACATTTTTTGAAAATTCACCACTGGAATGACTGGCTCGGTTATCAAGCCAGTCATACCAGTGGTGAATTTTCAAAAATAGTCTTCTCTTGGCCTGCAAATGGACATTCCTCAAGACATTTGCTGAGGACGGTTTTGGCCGGCTTGATCAGTAACGGGTTAATCAGCCTTCATTTGCAGGACAAGAGAAGAGAATCTAAATATCTGCTTAATCAGTGTTTATTTGCAGGCCAAGCGAAAAAGTGTTTGAAAATATACCACTGGAATGATTGGATCGGTTACAGAGACAGTCATTCAAGTGTTAAAATTTAAAAATTAACCCGCCTGCTCTTGGCCAGCAAAAACACAACACGTTTTGGCCGACTTGACGAGTATAAGGTGTTAATAGTCAAATTTAGCCCAGTAGAAAATGCTGGAAAACTAAATTGTTGAAATTATATACTTTTTAGACTTAAATTGTGTACCTCAATGTAATGAAACAAACTAAATCTTAACATATGATGATTTCATTCCATATAAATAAATTTCGTAGGTTTAGTTGTGAATTTAATTTAGGGACTCCTGCCTCTAATTCAATTTGACAACTTAAAAAATTATATTAATTTATTACGTAATGAAATCATCATATGCTAAGATTTTTTTCATTTCCTTACATCCAGGCGCACAATTTAAGCATCTAAAAGTATATAATTATAACAATTTTATTTATTAACCATTCTGCTGTGAATATGCACCTTTAATAGAAAATGCCCAATTGCAGATGAACAGATTTAAAAAAATTTTCAAAAACACTTCTCTTAATCTGCAACTGGATAATTCCACAGCAGAAGCCATTTTTGTTAGAATTGACCATTACAGATTAAATGTCAATTACATTGAAAAATAATCATATTTTGAAAACAAATTAACTGAAAATTTTTGCTGGATTAAGTAGAATCAACAACAGTTTCATTACGCACGCAACGACTAGACATTACAACGGAAATGCACAGATTAGCATCTTGACAATAAATACTTCATTTCATTATATATAATTAAATATAAAAAAAATATCTTACAAACATTTGACTATACACACGTTGCAAAAGTAAACAGCCGATTATGCTTCGTTGTCTTGTACGAATAGCATTTCGGATTTTCCGAGTCCAACCTCCTCGAATGTCGGTGGTTCCAGATTGTCGGCAGATGGCTCACATGGAAGTTGTTTACGCGGAAAGTTTGTTACAATGTTGAAATCATCAGGACAATCCTCATGGCAGAATATGAAGTAATACAGATGCTAAAAAAAGACATTGAATCAGAAAATCATAAATTTCCCTATCTGACTTACTCCGTCCTGATACAGTATCCTTTATCAAAACTCAATGGACCTTTAAGGTTTAGCTATGCCCCACCCATCTCTAGCTAAGCTCCACCGACACCTCGCTCGTGTTGGGATCGATCAATCTTTGAACACCCTGACTATCAATTTCCAAAAAAATACACAGGTAAGCTGTTGAATATTTTGAAACTAATTTGACTGGGTACTGTTGCTACCCAAGGCAGCAACAGCGCCCAGTCAAATTAGTTTCAAAATATTCAACAGCGTGTTTATTAAATAGCAAAGAATTACAAAGACATACAATTCATACATGTCGGACCATTTGACGACAGTCTATATGGAACCCTTTGTGACGTAGTGAGTATGACGTCATCATACACGCGCTGAGCAGATTATGACATCATCATACACGCGCTGAGCTGATTATGATGTCATACGAGGTCTGATGATGGATGGAACTCTGGAAAACGTGAATTAACCCATTACAGGGATATGAGCGACTTTGGAGAAAAAAAAAAGGAAATGGCTTGATGCAGAGTATCAGTCCGTCTTGACTTAAACCCTTAAATTTGTCAGTCGAGTCAAAAAGCCTATGCAATGGTTCTGAGAAATATCTATTTGCAGGACCAGAAGTCATTTTTTGAAACGTTACCTCTGGAATGACTTTTACCGAGCCAGTCATGTCAGTGATGTATTTTCCAAATTTATCTTCTCTTTTCCTGCAAATGAACATTCACTTAAGCACCAATTTAGATTTTCTTGACCAATCTGACCATTAAAGGGAAGACTACACTATTTCTGCAAGCATGATAATTCTTGAAAATCTGGCTAACAAAATTATAGGATTTACAATCCGAAAAAATTTCAAACCTGTCTTTAACAATTAAACTGCCCAAAAACAGCTATCAGCAGTTGTGTCCATTTGCTGACCAAGACAAGACTATTTTTGAAAATTTACCACTGGAATAACTGGCTCGAAAACCGAGCCAGTCATTTCAGTGATAAATTTTCAAAAACAGTCTTCTTTTGGTCTGCAGATGGACATTTTCTATAAGAAAGTTTTGTAGTATGATCATGCCTTTCCACATGACACTCGCTCGCGGTTGCCTTGGAAATGAGATATGGGGAATTTATCGGTGAAAAATAAATTCAGTTGTTGAATATTTTTAAATTATTTTGACTGGAAGCCGCTGCCACCTAAGGCAGCAACGGCTTCCAGTAAAATTAATTTCCAATTATTCAACAGTTTTCCCTGTATAGTTGCCTTGGAAACAAAATATGAGGAATTCATCGGCAAAAGGGTCAATATCGTTTTATGGCTATATTAGTGAAAATCGAGGGAATAGAATCAGCAGAATGGAATCATCCAGCCATATATGGGAGCGTAGCGTAGTGCTGAGTACATGTAACACACTTTATTTTCAAATCTTATATTAATGATGGAAAAAATGAAGGAATCCAGTTTTAGCTATGCCCCGCCGATCTCCAGCTAAGCTTCACCCACGCTTTGACCATATTGAGATCGATCGATCCCAGCATTCTCTGAATCCCAATTTCCAGAAAACAATATATGTAATTTGTTGAATATTGAAACTAATTTAACTGGGCGCTGTTGCTGCCTATGGCAGCAATAGCGCGCAGTCAAATTAGTTTCAAAATATTCAATAGAATGTTTATTAAATAGTAGACATGTATACAATTCGTACAACAATGCATAGTCCAAAATCAATTAAGTGTTCAGTACAAACTTATATAGGTCATCCATGACGTAATTGATTCTGATGTCATCCTACACATCACGTAGTTGATTATGACATCATATGATTGATAGATAAACTGGAAAGGTCCATTGCTATGACATGTATGAATACCATCTATGATTACTTGACAATCCATGGTAATTTCAGGCCCTGTACATTCAACGCACACTTAAACATCTTACTTTAAGAGACTGTGTCTTCATAAACCTCCTCTCCAAACGAATACCCGTCGGTAGCTTCAGCATCACACGTATCGCGTTTGCATCACCGACAGGAGGTTCCGGAGGGATCTGATTTCTAAGCACCTCTTTCCTCTTTTCTCTCTCCTAAATGAAGCACAGGACAAATAGATAAATACATTTCCATCCCTGCCCTGCCATTTCTAGCTATGCACTGTTATTTCTAGCTATGCCCCATCATTTCTAGCTATGCCCTGCTCACCTCTAGCTATACCCTGCTCACCTCTAGCTAAACCCTGTCATTTCTAGCTATGCCCTGCCATTTCTAGCCATGCCCTGCCATTCTTAGCTATGCCCTGCCATTTCTAGCTATGCCCTACCATTTCTAGCTATGCCCTGCCATTTCTAGCTATGTCCTGCCATTTCTAGCTATGCCCTGCCATTTCCAGCTATGCCCTGCCATTTCTAGCTAAGCCCTGCCATTTCTAGCTATGCCCTGCCATTTCCAGCTATGCCCTGTCATTTCTAGTCATGTCCTGCCATTTCTAGTTATGCCCTGCCATTTCTAGCTATGCCCTGCCATTTCCAGCAATGCCGTCATTTCCAGCTATGCCCTGTCATTTCTAGTTATGCCCTGCCATTTCTAGTTATGTCCTGCTCACCTCTAGCTTTGCTATGCCATTTCTATCTATGCCTGTCATTTCTAGCTATGCCCTGCCATTTCTAGTTATGCCCTGCCATTTCTAGCTATGCCCTGCCATTTCCAGCTATGCCCTGTCATTTCCAGCCATGCCCTGTCATTTCCAGCTATGCCCTGTCATTTCTAGCTATGCCCTGCCATTTCTAGTTATGCCCTGCCATTTCTAGCTATGCCCGTCATTTCTAGCTATGCGCTGCCATTTCTAGCTATGCCTGTCATTTCTAGCTATGGCCGTTATTTCTAGCCATGCTTGTCATTTCTAGCTATGCGCTGCCACTTCTAGCTACATGTATGCCCTGCTCACCTCTAGCTTTGCCATGCCATTTCTAGCTATGCCTGCCATTTCTAGCTATGCCTGCCATTTCTAGCTATGCCTGCCATTTCTAGCTATGCTCTGTGATTTCTAGCTATGCTGTGATTTCTAGCTATGCTGTGATTTCTAGCTATGCTGTGATTTCTAGCTATGCTCTGTGATTTCTGGCTATGTCCTGTGATTTCTAGCTATGCTCTGTGATTTCTGGCTATGTCCTGTGATTTCTAGCTATGCTCTGTGATTTCTGGCTATGTCCTGTGATTTCTATCTATGCTCTGTGATTTCTAGCTATGCTCTGTGATTTCTGGCTATGTCCTGTGATTTCTAGCTATGCTCTGTTATTTCTAGCTATGCTCTGTGATTTCTAGCTATGCTGTGATTTCTAGCTATGCTGTGATTTCTAGCTATGCTGTGATTTCTAGCTATGCTCTGTGATTTCTGGCTATGTCCTGTGATTTCTAGCTATGCTCTGTGATTTCTGGCTATGTCCTGTGATTTCTAGCTATGCTCTGTGATTTCTGGCTATGTCCTGTGATTTCTATCTATGCTCTGTGATTTCTAGCTATGCTGTGATTTCTAGCTATGCTGTGATTTCTAGCTATGCTGTGATTTCTAGCTATGCTCTGTGATTTCTGGCTATGTCCTGTGATTTCTAGCTATGCTCTGTGATTTCTGGCTATGTCCTGTGATTTCTAGCTATGCTCTGTGATTTCTGGCTATGTCCTGTGATTTCTATCTATGCTCTGTGATTTCTAGCTATGCTGTGATTTCTAGCTATGCTGTGATTTCTAGCTATGCTGTGATTTCTAGCTATGCTCTGTGATTTCTGGCTATGTCCTGTGATTTCTAGCTATGCTCTGTGATTTCTGGCTATGTCCTGTGATTTCTAGCTATGCTCTGTGATTTCTGGCTATGTCCTGTGATTTCTATCTATGCTCTGTGATTTCTAGCTATGCTGTGATTTCTAGCTATGCTGTGATTTCTAGCTATGCTGTGATTTCTAGCTATGCTCTGTGATTTCTGGCTATGTCCTGTGATTTCTATCTATGCCCTGTTATTTCTAGCTATGCCTGCCATTTCTAGCTATATGCTGTTATTTCTAGCTATGCCCTGCCATTTCTAGCTATATGCTGTTATTTCTAGCTATGCCCTGCCATTTCTAGCTATATGCTGTTATTTCTAGCTATGCCCTGCCATTTCTAGCTATATGCTGTTATTTCTAGCTATGCCCTGCCATTTCTAGCTATATGCTGTTATTTCTAGCTATGCCCTGCCATTTCTAGCTATATGCTGTTATTTCTAGCTATGCCCTGCCATTTCTAGCTATATGCTGTTATTTCTAGCTATGCCCTGCCATTTCTAGCTATATGCTGTTATTTCTAGCTATGCCCTGCCATTTCTAGCTATATGCTGTTATTTCTAGCTATGCCCTGCCATTTCTAGCTATATGCTGTTATTTCTAGCTATGCCCTGCCATTTCTAGCTATATGCTGTTATTTCTAGCTATGCCCTGCCATTTCTAGCTATATGCTGTTATTTCTAGCTATGCCCTGCCATTTCTAGCTATATGCTGTTATTTCTAGCTATGCCCTGCCATTTCTAGCTATATGCTGTTATTTCTAGCTATGCCCTGCCATTTCTAGCTATATGCTGTTATTTCTAGCTATGCCCTGCCATTTCTAGCTATATGCTGTTATTTCTAGCTATGCCCTGCCATTTCTAGCTATATGCTGTTATTTCTAGCTATGCCCTGCCATTTCTAGCTATATGCTGTTATTTCTAGCTATGCCCTGCCATTTCTAGCTATATGCTGTTATTTCTAGCTATGCCCTGCCATTTCTAGCTATATGCTGTTATTTCTAGCTATGCCCTGCCATTTCTAGCTATATGCTGTTATTTCTAGCTATGCCCTGCCATTTCTAGCTATATGCTGTTATTTCTAGCTATGCCCTGCCATTTCTAGCTATATGCTGTTATTTCTAGCTATGCCCTGCCATTTCTAGCTATATGCTGTTATTTCTAGCTATGCCCTGCCATTTCTAGCTATATGCTGTTATTTCTAGCTATGCCCTGCCATTTCTAGCTATATGCTGTAATTTCTAGCTATGTCCTGTGATTTCTAGCTATACCCTATGATTTCTAGCTATGCCCCACCCACATTTTATGCGTGTTGAAATTGATTTAAAACTTTGAAACCTGAATTCCCAGCATCCAAATTTTGAGGTAACTATACAGGTAGCCTGTTGAATACTTTGAAACTAATTTGAACCTGGGGCTGGTGTTGCCGATGGCAGCTATTCAGGCAAATTAGTTTCAAAGTATTCACCAGAATGTTTATTAAATTGTACAATTTATCAAAAACATTCAATCCATACAATTTAATTTATTCATGAGACTTCGATTTTTGTGATATAGCTACGTCATTTTGATATGTGACATATTTGATTATGACATCAGATATTTAACCCTTTAATGGTCAAATTTGGTCCAAAATATTTAAATATCTGCCTGATACAATTTTTGAAAACTTATCACTGGAATGACTGGCTTGGTTATTGAGCCAGTTATTCCAGTGAAGTTTTCAAAAATTGTATTCTCTTGGCCTATAAATGGACATTTTACAAGACCATAACAGAGGCCGTCTGTATGCAAACACAATTTTAATAGACAATTATACCATGCAGTTGAAATACAATCAAAATAAGTTGCCCACATATAAATGGTGCGAGCATACAGTAAGAAATAAACAAGAGGCCCAATGGGCCTGTATCGCTCACCTGGAACATTGGCATTTCAACTAATCTTACTTAAGTTTTACATCCATCAGTGTCACTTCCAATGACCTTCAGTCAAATGATTTAGTTTTCGAGATATTGACAACAATCTCTGGACTGTTTTTTTTGCATTAGTGATTTTGAACAATGTTTAAGTGAAAATAGATGATATCAGTGCTAACAACAGCTGGTTTCTTAACTGTCTCACTGCTGCAAGCCAGTGCCGCCAATAATTTCTATTTTCAAAAGCTCGACTTGTTGAATATTTTGAAAACAATTCGACTTAGCCACCAACAACTTTCAGTTCAATTGTTTTCAAAATATTTGTCAGGTTCAGAGATATAACCTTTGGAATATGTCGTCTGCAAAAACTCAGTCAGACGGTTACTAGAGGTTTAAATACAATTTGAAGAAAATGGTCTCTAAAGGCAGGTAGGTGGTCTTTATAGCAGGTTATTCCCCACCACCACACAATCCATTTAACACATGCACATCTGGCTGAATCACCAAGTTAGCAGCAGGGGTAGGGTGAGCTGGAGTTGATTTAGAAAATAATTTGACTGAAAGTCATTAGGCAGCAACAACTTTCAATCAAATACATTTCAAATATTTTTAAGAGCATAGATGTCAGAGCACATAATACATATCTTAAATATTTCTGTAGTATTGGAAAGGTTAATCTGTCAATTGGAATTTAATATCTAGTTTGGCAATAAAATCTGACATGGTGATAAATCAATGGACAGTGGGAACTAACCATTATTTGCCCTATGAAAGTGAGACTGCAAATATTTAAGGAGTGATAACTCTGGCATTTGACGTCCTATCAGTTTCATTCTCACAACACAGATATTAGATGCCGTCATTAACATTGTGACCAAGTTTGGTGTCAATCCGTCTAGAAATAACAAAATGAGCCGCCATTGTTGGTGACGGACAAACAGATGGATGGACGGACATACAGAATACGGATGTGGTTATCGCTATACGACACCTGACTGACAAGTAAGCGGAGTTAAGAAAACAAATTTCGGCTTCAAAATCCATCAAATAAAAAAATTGAATATGGCAGCCAAATACGCTAAAATTTGATTGGTCCATGGCGGCCATGTTTTTTACCTATCAACTTCCCATGAACAAACTTTAATGGCCCTTAGTCCATAATCATATCCCCAAAATTTCAGCACGATCCGTTCAGAGGTTCTGCAGAATAAGTCGTTTTCACGAAAACTAGGTCATCCAAGATGGCCGCCGAACCATTTGGCCAATCAAGTTCCTTCGAACAAACTTGGTTCAGCTCTTGCCCTATATGATATTTTGTGAGTTTTGAATCAATCCACCAAGCGATTTCGGAGATTTTTAAAGCCATTTCCTAAAATCGGCCAAAATCCAAGATGGCCACTGGCCGATCGGCTTTGTTTGAACAAACTTGGATCCCTATGCCCTAAGGATACTTCCTGCCAAATATAATTGAAATCAGCCCCGTGGTTATTAAGAAGTCGTTTAAAGGAAAAAGTTGACGGATGGACGGACGGACACCGGACAGACGACGGATGGTCGCCATGGCATAAGCTCACATTCTGGCCAGGTGAGCTAACAAATGCAAATGTGAAAATGCGCAAAACGGGAATTCCGATTTCAACTTCTTCAAATCCAGCACACAAAGATGGGAATCGATCAGCACATTGGTGGCAGGCTATCGGATATTAACCAAACGCTGTTTTTGTTATTAACCGAGACCGTTTCAATCGAATCGGTGTGTATTTTATGAAATATTGACACACGTGTGATCTATTTATTCAAAGCTCGTTATGGTACGGACATTTTAATACAAGATCGCTAGATCTACAGTATACAAAGAGGACATGTTATCTCTGCAGGTTTAAACCATGGTTTATTTTAAACCCTAGCATCCAAACCTTGGCAACCATGTAGTGAAGACGAAGATCACATCCACACATCCATAGTATGGCATACACATAGCTAGATCGCCTCTATAAAGTTTCATTGACGTCTGAATGATTATGGTTACCTAACAAAACCAATCAAAACAATAATCAAAGCAATCACTCCTACGCTGATGCCACCAACACCGACACAGAGAGCATAGCTAGCGATCTCCATATCTCTGTTCCTGCTAAAGATGAGGGTAGGCTTGTGCGATTATTGCATTGAGCGATCGCGATCGATTATTAAAAAATAATCGTGATTACTTGATTAATCAGCTTGAATACAAATTACCAAGACATAACAACAAAAGAATATCAATGACGAAAACTGCAATGGTGTTTAGAAAAGTCCATTTGCAGGGCAAGAGAACTCTACTTTTGAAAATGTATCTCTGGAATTCCCGATTCTCGAGCCAGGCATTCCAGTAATACATTTTCAAAAAATAGTCTTCTGCCCTGCACATGGACATACATTCACTAAGCAAAATGTAATTTTTCATGACCAAACGCATTAAAAAGTAATTGAAAGTTAGGTTTTGATATATTTTATGCAATAGAAAATAGTCACGATTATTCGATTATTTAATTTTTAATCATATAAATTCACGATTTAAAACATAATCGCGATTTTCGATTTAATTACGTAATCGCACAAGGCTAGATGAGGGTTTGATAACTGATGCTACATGTATATTTACGGTAAATAGCATTGGCAAAACAGAGGCGCATATACATATATGTAGCAATACCTGAATCTGCCGCTCTCGTTCCTCGATGACTGCTCTCGCTCGCTGCTCCTCTTGTTCTCGTTGCTCTCTCTCTTCTTTTTTTCGCCGCTCCTTAACGATAAACCATGGATCAAATAATGATTCATTAGAATTAATTAACTAACCAACAAATATTACATGTATGTTGTAAGATGAATACATGATTGCTTGCCAATATTTGATATTAGAATTGTGCATCATGGAGGCAAAACGACACGAATGAGGCAAAAAAGGTTATTTCCTGGAAATTATGCTTTCAGCAGTCCAGAAAAGTTGTATTTAGATTTTTTTAATGTCTTTGATTCTTATTAGTAGCTTGGTTTCTGTGGAAAATGTTTCTCATTAACACGGTTAATGCAGAAGTTTATGCTCAAACATTTCTATGTAAATATGGATTTTACATACAAAATGTATGATTGTGCAGATCACAAAATGGAATGGAATACCCATCCATCATATGACATCATAATCAAGTACGAGACATGTAGGATGATGTTATAATCAATTACAACATCCTGTTGATTATTTTGAAACTAATTTGACTGGGTGCTGTTGCTGTCATGGGCATCAACAGCACCCGGTGAAATTAGTTTCAGAATATTCAACAACTTACCTGTATAGTTTTCTGGAAATTGATACTGTGTGAGTGTTGGGATCGATCTAGCCCACCACGAGCAAGGTGTCGGTGCGGCTTAGCTAGATATGGGCGGGTATAGCTAAAACTGGAGAGGTCAATTCCCCAAGCATGTGTGATCATACATTTACAGTTGCTTTCACATTTTATTTTCATAATCAACCAGAGGCAAACGTGGCAAATAGCGTAGTTACAGGAGGAAATTACGATCCACAACTAATGAATGGCACACTCGCGGATGCGTAAAAACAAAGAGCCACGGATAGATGCATTTATGTAATAGAAAGTCTCACAATCCTTTACCCGGGTAGAATTTTCTTCCGACACATTCAGATTTTGAGACTGACACATTTCCTTACGGTAAGAACAGAATACAATGATGGTGTAGAACAAATCTAGTTTTATTGAGATCCGATCAGCCCTTGATGACTTAAAGCAGGGTAGCCTACCCATACACACTCAATCAGAAATTTTCAATGTGAAAATCATGATTTTCAGTAATTTCGCCATGTCTTTCAATAACAGAATTTCAGTAATTTTGAAAGGCTTTCAGGAATTCAGTAATGATATAAAGCATTACTTAATTTATTCAAAAAAAATTTAATTTTCTCATTGCAAATCTAGATGATTATTTTTGAAAACTTATCACTGGAATGACTGGCTCCATCAACATCTTACGTGGGTTAGGTTTCCAACCGCCGCCAACACCTACCTCAAACAAAGAAAAAAAATTGGAATACAATACATATCCATAGTTGTGAGTCCATGGCATCATCTAATTTTAGCATGTATAAGAAATACTGCTTAAAAACACCTGCAGATTTCAGCTGGGGACCTTCAGATCTCAGATTGTGTTGTCCATGGGACCGTCAAAATGTAGATGCCATGAGAAACACTGCATGTACCTTTTCTTGGTCGGCTCGAAGTGATTCTAAATACGCTTCATCTTGCTGCTTCCTTAGTGTCTGAGTAAAACTACGCTCATCTCTGAAATGGAAATAGAACACACTTGTACCTAGTGTTGGGAATTGGTACTAGTTTTGTGATCGATGATTGGTTTTACTAACCAATGATCATTTAATGATCGATCATAATATTTTCTCATTTTTACCCATTCTGAAATTTTGAATGCAATAATTATTGCATGTTCATGGATATTTAACCTTTAAGAAATAATCTGTTGAATATTTTAAAACTAATTTGATACAAAAATTTGTGTATGCTAATTTGTGTATGCTTATTTGACTGGAAGCTGTTGCTGCCCAACAGCTTCCAGTCAAATAAGTTTTAAAGTATTCAACAGGCTATTGGTATGGTGGTTTCAGTGTTGAGAGGGTTAACTCGAGAGTATGGACTCGAATAGAGTAATACTATGTTATTTAGATCTGTAAAAATTAAATTAATATGGCATTGCTAAAAAAAAAGAATCATCTGCAGTTTTAATATCCTAAATTTATAAGTAGTCAGAATCGATTTCTGAAATCATGATCGATGTTGGTTGGACATGCAAACCAATTAATCATCAATCAAATCAATTAATTGGAACAACACTACTTGTACCATATAATATGCACACATCAGTGCATTGTAGGCTGGTGCCATTATTTCTTTGAGTAATCATGATCGATTATTTAAGAATAATCGCGATTACCCGATTAATCAACTTGGGTACAAATTACCAAGACGTAACGAACGAAAGCGCACCATCTCTTGGCCTGCAAATGGACACACATTCAGAGAGCAAAATGCCAATTCTCGTGACCGATCTCATTAAAAAGTAATATAAATGCAGTAGAAAACATTCACGATTGTTCAATACAATTTTTAAGCACCTAAATTCACAATTTAAAAAATAGTCACGATTTTTTATTTAATCATGTAATTGTGCAAGTCTAGTACATTGTGGGTAATAGTCACATGTAGAGGTGTAATCAACAAGAGGTCCATAGGTGCTCACATGAAACATCGACATTTAGGATGACCACGAATCCCACATACAATAAATAGTCATAAATTATTGGCAGATTTATCGCCAATTGGTTTAGTGGTCTTAAACAAGTTCCTGAACATTTTTAGACGAATCAAATCTTTGCATAGAGTTCTGAAGCACACCAGATTTCAAAATATTCAACAGCTTACCAGTAGTTACCTTGAAATTTAAATTCTGGGAATTTCAGGTTTCAAAGTTTCAAATCGACTCCAACACATGTAAAAAGTGAGCGCAGCTGAGCAAGAAATGGGTGGGACAAGGCTAAAAATGGGTGGGACAAGGCTAGAAATGGGTGGGACAAGGCTGGAAATGGGTGGGACAAGGCTAGAAATGGGTGGGACAAGGCTAGAAATGGGTGGGACAAGGCTAGAAATGGATCCCTTTAATCCAGCCATAGTGTTTCACCACAAATCAGATGACCTCTAGTAAATGCAAGTTGGAACCAATTAGTGTTGTTCCAATTAATCGATTTCATCGATGATTGATTGGTTTGAAACCGATTTTGACTGTTTTTAAATTTACGATATTAAACTGCAGATGATTCTTTTTTTTTGGTAATACCACTTTACTTTCATTTTTACAACTATATAACATAGTATTACTCAATACGAGTCAATAGTCTAACACATTAACCTTCACAACACTGAAATAGTATGCTAATGTCAAAACCACCATCCCAATAACCTGTTGAATATTTTAAAACTTATTTGACTGGAAGCTGTTGCTGCCTAAGGCAGCAACAGCTTCCAATCAAATTAGTTTCAAAATATTCAACATATTATTTCTTAAATTATTCAGGTTAAATATCCATGAACATGCAATAATTATTGCATTCAAAATTTCAGAATGGGTAAAAATGAGAATGTTATGATCGATCATTAATTGATCATCAGTTAGTATGCAAAACCAATCATCGATCACAAAAATAGTTTGCAGAAATGATGAAACAGGATGATGGGTGTGTGTGTGTGTGTGTGTGTGTGGGGGGGGGGGGGGGTGAAGATGTCAGGGTTCCCAGTATTTTATCAAAACAAAATTTCCTGAGTTTCCCCTGATATTTCCCTGAAAAATTTCCAAAATTCTGTGACAAATATTTTCACTTTAACGAGGTTGCAGGGAAATCAAGAGGTGGTTACAGCAAAGCAATGAAGATACTGATAATATTTACAACAGAGTGCTAGCCTGTGCATACAATAATCTTATTTTATTTACATTTTCAGTTAATAGACACAACTTTTGAACACACGACACAAGACTGGTAAAATGGGTTACGGTTGCCTTCGGGGGTCACTGTAAAATTCCCTGACATTTAAAAAAATTTTCCTGCGTTTTCCCTGACTGGCAAAATGGAAACTCATTTTCAAGGTTTTCCATGATTGCCAGAGCGGCTGGGAACCATGAGATGTCCTAGCTGATTACATACCTATCAGCTCTAGCTGCTGCCAGTACAGTCTCATTATCATCCATCACAGTACTTAATCTGCTCACTAAATCTGCACCATCTGGCAAGAGAACATGGACAAACGATATCAAACAAGCTCACAGTTAACATACATTTTTAATATATTAAATTTATTATACTTTCAGCCAAGTTTGCTGGAAATCAGGCCACCGGTTAACCCGTAAATGATCAAGCCGACCAAAACCGACCTCTGTTATGGTCTTGTGGAATGTCCATTTACAGACCAAGAGAATACATTTTATACAGTACATGTTACATGTATAGTAAGCCTTTCAGGACTATACTTATTCCGCGAAATGTTCTACGTGGATCAAGGGTTATTTTCCTAATTTTGTGCAAATTGTCAAGTTTCTGAAAAAATTTATGTTCAAATAAATGAAATTAGGGCTATGCTATTGTTAACTATACAGAAAGAGTCCAGCTAATGCATTTCGATTATACGCCATGTGACAAGGTTTTACGTCTTTCTACACCAAATGGATGGTCAGGCTGCCAACCTTCTTAAAATCTCCTTAACCCTCTGCTGCCTGTAATGGCCCCGCCCACCTGGCACACTCCAGACTGTAATGGCCCAGGCCGACCCATACTTTACCAATGATACTAAAATTTTCCTGGAAGAGTGTTCTCCCTTTAGCCGCTAGCCCTCTGCGTTATGCAGGCATATTTGTGCAGTGAATTACGGTACCAGTATATACATTGAAGTTATTTTAAGAAGAGTGCCAGCTTGTCAATCGGCCAGATGGCGTACTATCGCTAAAACCATGTCGCAGGGTATGGAGATTTAATTTATGATCACACAGCATTGTTACATTCACCATCAGTGGTGTAACTTAATGACTGCCCTCATGCCAGGGCCAGGTGAAAAATACAGAGGACAGCTCAATCTCATAAATGGACTGCCCTCATGGCCAGTTAGATTTTGAGTAGATAAAATAACACATATATATGCAATCAGCAATAAAAAATTCATAACTTCTGCTAAATTACAACAATACTACAATGTTAAGTTTTACAGTGTCAGACATTATGAATATTATAATTGTTTTACGTGCCCTCTGATTGGTTGTTGTCATCATTACTTTCAATTAAAATGTTATTTCGGCCAATCACTGACGACTGTCTGACAAGATAACATAGCGAACGTTTTGTTTTCGAATAACAGCCACAGTTACTCAGGAGCATCTTTCCCTGTTAAGCTATTCATAGAATCGCAATGACGTCACCACAATAAAATTTGCCATAATACACTGGGAGTGACGCCATTTTTGGAGGGACTAATTTAATATTACGAGCAATGGGCCATGAAACCTTAATTACATTTTCTTTACTATCTTGCAAAATTCACTTATGATTTGATTTTTTCTGATACCGGGTATAATTTTTAGATTCTCAGATATAGGATTATATGGCTTGAGCTTCATGGAAAATGTAAACAATGCTTTGTTATGGGTAGTCTTCTTTAACATGTAGTAAGATGGGGCCCTCTTTAATGGAAGCCGACCTCAAACTAATGATTAATGACTAATGATTAGCACAAATTAACTGTACTAAATATTTGTAAACTTTTCAACTGAGTGTATGCCGTGATTGGACCATTTTTGTGTGTTTTAAATGGTATTTGTAATTTCCAGTGGGAAACAGTGCAGAGCTAGAATGTGATGCTGGCAATTAGGAAGCATTACAATGTGACTGTTTGAGGCCTAGAAAATATTTTTGAAAATTTAGTAGTGAATTGACCAGCTCACTTAAACGAGCCAACAATCCATTTTTTTCAAATTTTTAATAACATCTTTGTTGTATTCTTTTAATAATCATTCAACATGACGGTATATTCTTAACAAATATTGACCATTAATTTAAAGGCCTACATCTAACCCAGGCTTATTGAAGCACAACTGAGTAAGGGAAGTTGAACATTTTTCAGGGCAGTTGATTTTCAAATTCAGACTGCCGTGACAGCAGTCACCTGAATAAGTTAAGTTACACCACTGATCATTAATACAGTATTTTTGGCGGGAAACTGGGCTGTTACAGCCTGGAGTACGCGTGCACGATTGTGTGATTAAATCGAAAATCGTGATTATGTTTTAAATCGTGAATTTATATGATTAACAATTAAATAATCGAATATTTGTCATTGACATTCTTTTGTTGGTCTTGGTAATTTGTATCCAAGCTGATTAATCGAGTAATCACGATTATTTTATCGCGATTACTCAACGCAATAATCGCGCAAGCCTAGCCTGGAGTGAGCATGGACGTGATGTCAAATTTACGAGGAATTTTGAAAATTAATTTAGTTCATGCACATTTTGTAAATATATTCATGTATGAAAGGGATAAAATTATTTATGCACCGGGTATATACTGATGACATATTTTCATGCGTAAATAACCTTGAATAACACCCGCGTATAACGGTTAAAGGGAGAGAGCACTTTTCACAGAATATGTTTGGTGTCGGTACCATTAGTAAAGCATGGACCGTCCTCAGCCAGTGTACAGTCTGAAGTGAACAGAGTGAGAAATATTCATCGTGAATGCATAATTTCTGTTCACAATATTTTCATGCCTTCTAACATTGATATTTGCCCTGAAGATATACACATTCTTGATGAAATATGCTGAGAAGCTAACTCTTTAATGGTCAACATTGGACAAGAAATTTGAGATTTTTGCTTACTTAAACTCCATTAACGGGCAGAGAGAAGACTACATGTATTTTAAACAAGAGGCCCAAGGGGCCTGTATCGCTCACCTGGACCATAGGCATTTCAACTAGAATGCGCTTTATCACCAAGATGGCCACTAAACCGTTTATCCGACAGTTTCGAAAATTGGAAATTTGAGATCAGAATACCCAGACACATATAAAACCAATTTCGGCCTAAAAATCCAGTAAATAAAAAAATCCAATATGGATGCCAAACATGCTCTATTTTGATTGGCCCATGGTGTCCAGGTTTTCTGATGGATTAACTTCCCTTGAACAAACTATAGCCCTTTGTCCCTAATCATATCTGGCAAATTTCGGCCCGATCCCTTCAGCGGTTCTGGAGGTCGTTTTTGCTACAACTAGGTCAACCAAGATGGTCGCCAAACTATTTGACAAATCAAGTTCCCTTGAACAAACTTGGTTCCGCTCTTGCCCTAAATCATATTTCATCAGGTTTGCATCAATCCCCTAAGTGGTTTCGGAGATTTTTAGAGATTTCCAAAAATCGGCCAAAATCCAAGATGGCCACCAACCCAATTGGCCCATCGGCTTCGTTTGAACAAACTCGAATGTCTATACCCTAAGGATGCTTCCTGCCAAATATAATTGAAATCGGCCCGGTAGTTCTCGAGAAGAAAACATAAAAAATTTCCCATTGCTTTAGTATGGGAGCATTTGGCGGGAAAATAATCCAAGATGGTCGCCAAACCGTTTATCCGACAGTTTCGAAAATTTCTATCTGAACTCAGAATACCCCAAAACACATACAAAACCAATTTCAGCCCCAAAATCCATCAAGTGAAAAAATCCAATATGGCCGCCAAACATGCTATATTTTGATTAGCCCACGGCGGCCATGTTTTTTGACAGATCAACTTCTCTTGTACACATTTTAATGGCCCTTAGGCACTAATCATATCTGCCAAATTTTGGCCCGATCCCTTCAGCGGTTCTGGAGAAGTCATTTTCGCTACAACTAGGTCAACCAAGATGGCCGCCGAACCATTCGACCAATCAAGTTCCCTCGAACAAACTGGGTTCAGCTCTTGCCGTAGATCATATTTCATGAGATTTGCATCAATCCCCTCCGCCGTTTCGGAGAAGATTTTTAAAGACGTTTCCTAAAATCGGCCTAAATCCAAGCTGGCCCAAATTGAAATTGGCCCAGTGGTTCTTGAGAAGTCGTTTAAAGGAAAAGTCGACGGATGGATGGACGACGGACACACGCCATGCCATAAGCTCACTTGGCCTTTCAGGCCAGGTGAGCTAAAAATGTATCAATGGAATGACCGGCTAGATTATCGAGCCAGTAATTCCAGTGGTAAATTTAAAAAAAAAATAGTTTTCTCTTCCTGTAAATGGACATTCCTTTAGACCACTACTGGGGCTTGTTTTGGCTGGCTTGACCATGAAAGGGTTAACGTGCACACAGTATGAATATTGGAGCACAACTCATCTGATGAAATTTTCAGAAAAAAATATAACAAACGGAGATTAGATTTTGTCATGTTTTTGGGAAAACAAAATTAAGTTCCGCGATTTCTGGCTCAACTAAATTTATTTCTGACAAGCCAAAAATATTTTCTTGCGAGCCAAATATTTTTTCTGCAGATCAATTTAAATTTTTTCAGCAGTCCTCTATAGAGCTGAAACATTTATGGCACAAAATATGCACATTTCAAAATTCTCATTCAATGAAATCTGGCAGAATTATATGTCTCCTGTAATAACTGGAAAACTGTATTTTAACCACCTGACTGTTGAGTTTTTGCAGATGACATATTCCAAGGGTTATATCTCTACACCTGTTTAATATTTTTTGAAAACAATTTGACTGAAAGTGGTTGGTGTCAAATTGTTTTCAAAAAATTCAGCAAGTTAAGAGTTTTTGCTCATTGGAATTATTGTTTGGTGGCTTGTAGCAGTGAGACACTTAAACAGAACTTAATTTTTACTTGGAAATTCATGTAGCTCTGGTGCAGACCATGCTGTGGGATGGGTGGTAGAGATGGAAAAAATGTTATATACATGTAAATGTAACCAAAGGATCTCACCTATAGGTCCTTCTATCCTGGCTACTACGGCCATTCTGTTATCACGCAGGACAACCAGAGCTAGGAATGGGTATGTGTTTTCTCTCAAAGCTTGCGACACTGAAACAACAAGTTAGAAATTTATAATTCCGAAAATACACATGTTTGTGTATATAATGCTGCTTCAATTGGGCCATCCCTAAAAAAAAATTGTGTTTCTTGCAGACCGGGTGAGGGAAACAACCTTCAGTAAAGGGAGGAAATTTTTTTTTTTTCAATTATTAATTTATTTTAAAAAGGTCATCAATATTTGTTTTTCAGATATTTAACTAGATGTCCATTAAATATGGTTATAATTGTCAAATTTGTCATGTTTTTCATGTCACAATTATCAAAAGGGATCCACATTGCATACAAATGGTGTTAAAAACATTGTAATTTGCATAGTTTTACAAACGTATAGATGTTTTAGCATTAATGCCGAGTAGAAATCTTTTTTTATTCACGGCCACGAAACAAAACTATTTTTTATTTTGGTCTCCCGGCAACTGAGATATACCCGTTATTAACCCTTTCACCGTCAAACCCTGGAAAAATTACATTCTTTACAATATAAAACATATCTAGAATAATTTGAAATTAATTTGACTGGATTGTTGGCAAAAGTGTGTAGCAATTAACTCTTTCACGGATAAATTTCCCTGTATCTTGATCTGAGCAAACGAACAGGAAAGCTGTTGAATATTTTGAAATTAATATGACTAGAAGCCATTGCTGCCTAAGGCAGCAATGGCTTCGAGTCATATTAATTCCAAAATATTCAACAGAATATGCTATGCATGTACATAGTAAAGATTTCAATGTTTCAGGAATTTGTCATTGAAAGGGTTAATAATAGAACTTAAGAAAACCAATAATAAATTCCTGTACAAATTTTGCATAGCAGATATAGCAATGCATGTTGAAGAATGTATAGCAACTGCCTAAATATGTGTAGCAAATTGAGAGGCGATACCAGATAAATTGTGCCCTGAAGTGCATACTGGAACACCCATATTGTCCATAACTCTGGAATGTAACACGATAGAATGACTAGATTTAGCACACACCTTCATATTATGACAGAATGACTAGATTTAGCACACACCTTCATATTATGATAGAATGACTAGATTTAGCACACACCTTCATATTATGACAGAATGACTAGATTTAGCACACACCTTCATATTATGATAGAATGACTAGATTTAGCACACACCTTCATATTATGATAGAATGACTAGATTTAGCACACACCTTCATATTATGATAGAATGACTAGATTTAGCACACACCTTCATATTATGATAGAATGACTAGATTTAGCACACACCTTCATATTATGATAGAATGACTAGATTTAGCACACACCTTCATATTATGATAGAATGACTAGATTTAGCACACACCTTCATATTATGATAGAATGACTAGATTTAGCACACACCTTCATATTATGATAGAATGACTAGATTTAGCACACACATTCATATTATGATAGAATGACTAGATTTAGCACACACCTTCATATTATGATATGAATAAGTTTTACATACATGTACAGTGTATATTGTAAAGAATTTCCTTTTTCAGGGATTTGTCAGTGAACGGGTTAAATAACTGTGCATGTCCCGTTCAATAACTGTGCATGTATGTCACACGTCATCCCTTTAATCTGTCAGTACGCTGACAAGACATCATCTGACATGACTGATTGCGACGTCAGTACAATATATCATACTGCTATGTACTGGTTCTCTGTGTATGGCATACATGTACATACCTCTGTAACCCTCTGGACTGTTGATGTTACAAGCCCAGAATAAGAGCCGAGTGTTCATAAATTGCACCACCTCATCATTGCATAGAGTATTCCTGTCAACAAGAACACAGAAATAGTGGATTCTAAAAGACCAATAGAAACGACAGTCACCATGCGGTGACCTCACCTGGCCTTTCAGGCAAGTTGAGCTACAGTACAGCTCAGAAATAGCTTAAGATGTTTCCAAAGTAAAATCAGACTGACTTTGCCTTTGAACTCTTGATGCTAAGGTAAGAACTCTTGATGCTAAGGTAATGGACGAATGCAGTTTTAGCTATGCCCTGCCCACCTCTAGCTAAGCTCCACCCACATTTTGCACGTGTTGGGATTGATCGATACCTGACCTCCCTGACCATCCATTTCCAGAAAATTATACAAGTAAGCTGTTGAACATTTTGAAACTAATTTGACTGGGTGCTCAGTAGGGCTGCGCGATATACCGATACCATATTTAAAACCGATATCCTGCACCGACGGTTTCATAACCGATTATAAGAAATAAATATCGAAAAACCGAATATGAACATATTTTCGGGTTTTCGTATGAGGATTGTTAAAAATAAAATATACTAACGAGCATGACAGTGTAATGAATAATAATGCCCATACTTTCCATTAAGCTACGTTCGGGGCAACTAATAATTGAATGTGGCCCCAATTGCGCATAGTGTCTAACTCCATGTAACTCGCTGTACGCCGAGAGAAATCAAGCAGCGAATTAATTAAATAAATATCCACTTGTCTTTTCTCTGGTAGTCTCCGATAAATTTGCAATATAAAACACAATACTAACGCGGGAATTTGTCATTGAAATTTGTATCGGGGAACACATTTCTAAACAACGGCATCCATTTTATTTACGTCACCGGCTAATTAACATAATGCAGTCGTCCCAAAACTAAATTGCCCGAATGCATACAAATCTCGCCAATAAATATAATGCTGAATACATTTTGCTGATTAGGATATAATTTTAAATAAAATTATTACTCAAGCCGATTTTAAAACGTTATCTTCTATACACAATATCATATTAACTAATGAAATTCGCGTTCGTAATATTACAGTTAACATTTTCTACAAGGCATGATTTCGTCGCCGGGCCGAATTGGAAATGAAAGAAGAAAGGGAGATAATTACATCATAATTAATTACAATCACGTGATTTACGTCTTTTCGCAACCTGTTTTGCTGATGATTTATGATTAATTTTGACAAAATAAACGATGCTTATTTAACTGTGCGTAATATTTAGGTGGTCTAATTAATAATTTCACTCCCGCGATGATGGATGTTATGAGGTATATTAAGCTTTAAATGCGTAAAATGTTACGAATGTATCAGGGCGTGAAAATACGTTCTGTTTTCGTGCTATTTTTTTATAATTTAAATTTTTTGTTTCATGTCCATAAAACTGATATTCGGTTAAAACCGATATGAAAAGTCATATCGAAACCGATATGGCTGTAAGCCAAACCGCGCAGTCCTAGTGCTCAGTGCCCAGTCAAATTAGCTCCATAATATTCAACAGATCAGGGCCTGATCCACTGATTTTGAACCAGTTATAAAGGGTTTGGGTGGCCAAAATATGAAAACCGATTAAAAATCTCCTGATAACATTTTTTTCACAAATTTGTATGAAATATCACCTCTGAGGCCATTTGGACCATCTAAACAGATAAGGGTGCCCAAACTAAAACCCTGGATCAGGCCCTGCAGATACATGTACATGCAGCTCTTTGCATCGTAAATGATTTTTCATATTTGACCTTTCAAGTTCAAAGGCTCAGGTTCACAGATGATAAATGTGATATGAAGACAGCTCAGATCCTCTATACTGTATGTACGGGTACAGGTACATGAAAAAGTACTCGAGAATGACTTGCCTACAAAAAGCATCTGTATCTTGATGGTCATCACCATGGAGGTAGACTAGGAGAAACCTCAGCTCATGTTTGGCATCATTCAATGCCTGAAAATATAACACATATACATGTTGTAATATCATACATTATATTGAATTCATACATTACAAAAGATCTGTCACAGATTAATTTTTTCCATGTGTCTCCAGTAAATTAAATGTTTGTAACCCTTTCACCGACGAATTCCCTATGTCTCATTTTCAAATTAATTTGACTGGAAGCAATGACGAACGGATGGACGGATGCCAGGGCATACATGTAAGCTCCCTTGGCCATTCTGACCAGGTGAGCTAACCAGGAAATGATTTGAACATCAGGCAGCAATGTCAGTCAAATTAATTTTAAAACTTTCAACAGAATAAGTTATATATTGTAGACTGTACTTTATCAGGGAAAGAGTTAAAGCATTATATTAACTTAGTTAACGCTTTCTCCGACAAATCACTTACACTACATGTATAAAGCTTATTCTGCTGGATATTTTGAAATTAATTTGCCTTGAAGTTGTTGTTGCCACATCCAGTCAAATTAATTTCAAAATATTCAACAGTCTTCCTAAACAGTTGTCTTGAAAATGAGATATGGGGAATTCATCAGGATTAGTCAAGAGGTATAGATATTTGCTTTTTAAATGTTCACATCCATAGGAAAATATTTCAAAAATTGACTGAATGATTGGCTGTTATGGAGCAAGGTATTCCAGTCGCAAATTTTAGGTCTTGCACGAGGCTAGTACAAATTGACCAGGGCTAATACAATTTGTAGCTGACCAGCCCGATGCTAACAATTTGATATGCCAACCATTTAATGGTCAAGGTGGTAAAAAAAATACCTCTGCTGTAATCTTCAGAAATGTCGATTAGCAGATAATCGAGCCAGTCATTCCATCGGTAAAATTTCAAAAATAGTCTTCCCTTGGTCTGCAAAGAAAATTTGAAGGGCTATATTAGAATCTAGTAATCACTAGTCCCGCTATCAACATGTAGTGGCTCATCTGGCTTAATTTTTCAAACCATGGAGAGGGTGTCAAGTGATGGTGCGCGAGAACGGTGAGGAATATGAAAAATCTAGAAATCTAGATAAATCTGGAAGACTCTAATCTCTGTATAATTCTATACCTGACTGTATGAACCTTGATAAAAGATAGGATGTACATCTGCATACCGCTCATCAAACAGCCGAATGAAGGACATGACATCACCTACAGGATCCGTTACAGCTAGAGAAACAAATGACACACACACAAAAACATCAATCAGTTTCTATTTACTGTAGCTACACTGTAGTACTATATATAATGCAGTATATACTATACAGTAATTATAGGATACATGTGTACAACTCTCCTCTTACAATTAGTGTTGGAAATTGGTACTATTTTTGTGATCGATGATTGGTTTTATATACAGTACAGATCTTAGTTAGCTTTACTGTTTGACGAAGCAAAAACGAAACAAAAATGCGTCTTTTTCACGTCAAAACTTCGTAGCGTTCTCCAGGCGTGGCCAAACACCAAACGCATTTTAGTTATTTTATAGGCACGTCTAATGGAAAGTCTACCCCGTCCTACAATATGTTAAATGTATCATGAAATATTTTAAACCCGTCACGGAAAAACTCAAACGCGCAATCAAATGTATTTAGTAACGCTACAAAGATTCTTACTACGCCTCATTAAACATTAAGTGGAATCGGTCTATAGTCTGTCAAGGACCCGTACATGTAAATTTAAATTGCAATTGGAGCCGTATATGTGTTAAGTACATTTATCGCCTTTAGCTTTTTTTTGTGGCTGTAAATGATAATTGTCGAAATGTCATCATCGTAATCAATCATAATTTTGTATAAAATGGACGTGTGTGAACTCCGCACCTGGGTATTCTTTACTGAGCATGATGCTAGTGTGATGATTGTGCGTATATTTTAATAAATTTTCAATCCACAATTTCTTTTGAAATCTGGATGAATAAACCAAGATATTCTCTGAAATGGGTTTATTACAATATAGTCTAATTTGAGCCGACATAATAGGCATAACTTTTTAGAACAATATATGCACCAATTGCGGTTAGTGTTATGCCAAATTTGTCTTATAACGGGAAAGGGAAAATCTGCAAACCTGACATTCGGTTGTTTTCGATTTCGCTATTTCATACATAATATGTAACCGAAAATCTCCGCTTTTACATAGACATGCACATGCGTACATAGTTGTTTTACCCGTGCCTGGGGTGCGTTCAGGACCGCGAAAAACGTTTTCCGTTATTATAGTCCGGGAGCCAATTTTCAAAAGGGGTCTAGAAGAATGGTTTCGTAGCACACCCAGTATTCAGAAGGTTTGTCTCTATATTATGCTAGACCGATGTCTTGGGTATATTCTGAGCCGTGTTGTACAAGAAAATTGTGGTATCACTAACCCGTGAGAAGCCCATTTACAATAGGTGTTGAATGTAGTTTTCAGACAATTTTCACAATGGTAAATTTTTCACAAACTTAAGCGCATGTTATATCAATACAATCATAACCAAAATGGAAAGGAGTGATCGTATATCTCAGATTTATACATAATCAACCTCGTTTAAGACACCCGTATGTTGCTTTGTACATATTGGGGCACTTAGGTCTTCTTGTGACTAGCAATACCTTAGCTACAACAATGCCCATGTTTTCTACATTTTTCATAATTAAACTTTTAACTGACATGCAGTGCATGTCTACACAAGCTGGCAGGACATATTTATCACGTGAGCAAATGAGAGAATGTTACTCATCCGTGTCAGAGTCATCTTCGACAATTGTATGCTGAACATTGTCACACATTTCACCTCCCATACAAAGGCATGCTTCAGTGCAGAGTAGATTGTTAGCCTTGCATTGACAGAGATCTGTTCTTTTGCAGGCAGACTTTTGACATCTACATGATGTGAGTTCAATTAATCCAAATGGAGCAGGATCCTCTGACATTAGAACAGGCTTGAGTAGACCATCCACTATACTCCAGCCATGTCCATTTGGAGATGGAAGATTCTGAACAGCTGGCAATGAACGTCTCCAAACAAGAGCTTGAAAATTGGCCCTTTCGGTGTGATGCTTTAGACTATTCGATGTAGGTGGAAGATTTTCATTTCTTTGTCTCTTTTGACAAAAGAGCCAATAACGGGTTTCATCAGCTGTCTTTCCCACATCCCTGGTGGTATACAACTCACAGACAAATTTCTCACATAGAATTGCAGTATTCGGTGATAAGTCAACATGTTCGCCGAGTTGGGCTAAGCTAAGCTGATGACATTCAGATGACTTTAAGAGATTGAATGATTTTCTCTTAGCGACTCCAAATAATGCACTAGTGCTATCACAACCTGTAAGAGAATGAAACCCAGGCAAAGACAGACAGATAGCTGGGCCCAGTACTTGAGCAACTGTATGTATTGGTATGTATCGCAATTTGTCCTTTGTGCCCGTACGGAACCATAGTTCAGAACAGTGAAGCGAACGATACGTATATATACTAAGTACTGCCACGTCTGTATCAGGAGACTGTATAACAACACGCATGTGGTCTTTTGAAGCGTGTAGCGCGTGCAACATCATACGCGTATCTGCTTCCTTGTGATCTGATCGAAGTTCTTCCAAATACGACGAATTGTTCGCTGAAATGACAACAACATCCATTCCATCGTTAAAGCCACCAGCAAGAATGACGCAATTGTCGGCAGATAGCATATTTGGACCAGTATCACGCCACCGCTTGCTGAGAAATGCAACCAGGTTACTTTTGTTGCTTGGATTGCTGATGTACTTGACCCATTGCTTTGGAACGGGAGTATTTTCTCCAGCAATCTTTACTTCCAATGCTGTTGATGACCCACGTTTTAGCCGCTCTTCCGCTTTGAGAGATTCCAGTCTATCATATCTGTCAAAAACTATATCTACTCTGTTGCAGTCTTCTTGATTCAGTGGAACTGTAAAGATGTGCCAGTATTTATCAGCCAATTCTCCAAATGTAGACGTACCTCCAGTTTTAACCATTTGCACAATTGCCATGCCATCTACTACATAAGCTGTTGCGCCTGTCTTGTCAACAGGTGGAAGCCGTCCATCAACATTTACTTCCTTTTCTAGTTCACTTAACAAAACACTTTTCACATTCTTTCTTAGAGTCCCATCCGTATGTGACAATGATAGTGGAACAGCAAACAGTTCATACGTCATCACTAGTTTTAAATCAACATCTCTGGACATTGCGGCAATAATTAATCGACTAAATAGTTCGCGGTCAGATCTCACATTGTGAATTTTTTCATCATTTGTTTTGAGTTTTTTCTTCTGTGCTAGGCTGGCAAATGTTTTAAGTTTTAAGTTTTAAGTGTGGCAACGTGTCCCAAAAGCTTCTTGTGTTAGTGTCCAGCCGCTCCTGAAAAAAATTGTCCATAACCTCCTTACCAATGTCACAGGCGGAAACAAGTCTCTTGGCGATTTCCCTAGGCAATACCACGCCAGTTGCAATGTTTACAAGCGGAAGACACTCGCTGTCGTCGTTTTCCGCAATATTAAAGGGATTGGTCATTATATCTGATGAGAACATCGAAAGTATCTTCTGCACATAGGTTTCATCCCTGTTCATTCGATTAGTCCCCATTTCCTTATGTACTCCAAACATGTGACGATCTTGTAACCCACACATTTGCTTTGTGACCGTTGTTATGGCTGCCCTCTCGTGGCTAGTTAAAAACCACCTCTCCAGAGCTCCTGGCTTTTGTGTTATTCCAATAATACCACCTCGCTTTTTGGAATCCAAATTAATCGATTGCTCTAAGGCCATATCTGTCCACACTTGATTGAATGGATGGTGTGAGCGACTTACGGAATGATTTCCATTTAAGAATTGTTCATGTACATGGGGATGTGTACTTGGAAGCATCTTCATGTCCGCAAGATATATTGGCAGCCATCTTGCAAAATTGGTTCTGTCCATGCTGTAGAAATATGGCGCCATAGCAGCAGTAGCAGATAGGTGTGCCTGCCAATCTCCAGTTCTCTCAGCTCTTATGATTCCAAGAAGCAGCTCTACCATATGAATATATGAGTTCCAAAATGCGAACAGGTGTGATATCGAGCTTGACTCAACTTTAAAGGATTTGAACAGCTGTTGCAATTTATTCACGTACATACACACCTCTCTGAAATTTTCTTGCAGTGCGTCTAAGTCGTCAATGCTGCTTCGGCACATCTTAATTTTCTCATCCAGACTCTCCAAATCTGTTGGAGTAATGTGGTCTTCATGTTGTCCATTTTGTTGAACCCATTTGGAAAAAGCCTGCCATTGTAATCGCAGCAGCGCTTCCAGAACCAATTTGTGAGCCCTCACTCCTCGATTATATGACTTCCCTTTAAGTAGAGCAGCAGCCGTGCTGCTACCATATGTGTTGGCCTCTATGAGGAGATCTTCTAAGCCAGAGTCATCAAACATCTTTCCAATAACAGCTAAGTAGTTTAGCGCAATGTGGAATCCCCCCAGTCTGATCACAGTGTCACTAAACTCTTCTTTATATCGCCACTGTATCTCCTTTGCCTTGACATATATGGCAATGACAATGAGAGCGATGTGAGGTGTAGTATTCATTTTAATTTGTTTTTCCGCACCGATTACCACCACATCCATCTGTCTCATTCCAACCACCATTACCTGGGTGCTTTGTCAACAGTGGTACAGCTGGATATACAGATTCTATGATGGAGTTAGTATACATACATAAAATATAACCTTCACATTTCACCCTCGCCTTTGGTATATGCATGCAAAATGTATGTTGGATATATGTTAGGTCGATATCCGTCTAAATATCATATATGGTGAATCTAGTACGATATTACTTTGAGTTATGACACGATCATGCTTATATCGTTGTGCACTGTGGATACAGCCAAAGCCTAGACCCCCTATGCAAAGAAATCAGGATAACTAATTAGTGCTACCACAATTTGTTTGTACAACAGGGCTTAAAATGTGTGGGACATGTCCCCCAAGCCACAGCAAGTGTCAGACCTTCCGAATACTGGGTGTGCTACGTCATGATTCTGACCTAGCTTTAGCTCCTGGACTATTAACTGAACACTGTACCGTGTAGAACGCGAATGTTCGCCTTCCTGAACTCACTCCAGGAGTATCCGAGTACATAACGTTATTACCCATTTTCGGCAACGGGTATCACCGTCTGATTGGTCGAGAACACATGCATATTTAATCAGATCTAGCAAAGATGGCGTCAACTGTTTAGAAAATAACATATTTTTGTGTGTGCAATTCATCAATCTACGCACATTTCGTGTACGCCACAGACTAAAAAGTAGACAGATAACACGGAATAACGAAACTGCCAATCAGAAAGTGTGATGCCTATATATTTGACCGCTTCGGCACCTTAACTCGGCTTATTACTGACAGTGCTTGAAGTTAGTTATTTCGAAAACTGTAAACAAAGACACGCGTCGATGACCGAGTTTATCGGATTGTTTATCGTCAACATTGTTTTTTCGCGACCAGGACGAAATGGATATTATATATATATTTTGTGTCTGCGGCACTCTTGCCGCAGACACAATAACTTTCTCATTATCAGTGACATCACATTTACTAAAACAAGAATGATAATGCTTACTGGGCCAATATTGGCCTAGTAACCTGCATTATCAGGGAAGTAGGCCCCAAATCTAAACCAATGAATTATCACATTTTAACCCATTTGAACCTGAAATCCCAGAATTCCACTTTTACAGTCATTATATAAGTATGATGTTGAATATGTTGAAAGCAATTTGACTGGAAGCTGGCTTTCAGTCAAATTAGTTTCAAAATATTCACCAGAATTTTGACACATTCGTAATAAATTTATTATTTTCTCTTGTCGTTTGAAATTGTTAATGCAATAGTAGAAGTACTGCCTTGTTGGAGGCGATATTCCCACCCTGTATTATATTCATAGAATCACAATGATGTCATCACAATCAAATTTCCCATAATACCCTGGGAGATAGGCCATTTTCAGAGGGGCTAATTTAACATTACGAGCAATGGGCCGTTAAACCTTAATTACATTTTCTTTAATATATTGTGAAATTCACTCATGATTTCATGTTTTCTGATACCTGACAGGGTTATTACAGATTCTCAGACACAGGATTTAATGGTTTGAACATCAAGGAAAACGTAAACAATGAGTTTGTATGGGCAGTCCTATTAGCATGTAGTAAGTTTGCCCCAACTTTAATGGCGGCCGAATTCAAGATGCCCGGATGTGCGAAACTATGAATAATGTGTTTGATTTCTGCACTAAAGTCTGAGGGCGGTGTATGACCATAACAGCCGCTGTCAGGTCATAGGGCCTAACAGTACATGTATATAGTATATTACTGGCTATATATTGTGCTATATATTTTAAACCAAATATCACTCATCGTGACGTTGTAAATGTGGAATCAGACACTGATAGTAAGGGTGAGACAGCTAATGTGTGGGACAGTGAATCTTCTGATGATGACATGTTTGACGATGAGGAAGCCACCACTACTGGAAAGACTTGAAGATGAACTTGAAGCTGGTACACTACAGATTGACTGAACTTCTCCAATCAGTGACAAAGAGTTTGCCCTGAAGTTTGGGCTATTTTGGTGCATTCACCATGATCATTTGTGCTGTTTGAATTTAATTAACCGTTAAAGTTTGTTATATTGAATTAGCTCTAACTAACATGATTAGATATACCAATAACATACCAAGAGTTAGTAATTAGTCACTATTATAAGAATTGTACATTTTAGCAATTGACCCTTTAACACTCCACCTGGTGAAAACATGTTCTGTGGTGGCCTTGAGAAATGTCCATATGCAGAACAAGAATTATTTTTTTACCGTGACTCAGTGAGTGGTCAAAACTGGCCTCTGAAATCAAATTGCCTGGAGAAATGACCATTTGCTGGCCAAGAGAAGAGTTGATAACCAAGCTAGTCATTACAGTTCTAAATGTTAAAAAATTGCCTTGGCTTGCAAATGGGCATTTATTAACCCTTTAATGGTCAAATCAGCCATAACCAGCCCCTGCAGTGTTCCTGAGAAATGCCCTTTTGCTGACTAAGAGAATACTATTTTTGAAAATTTATCACTGGAATGACTGGCTCCCAGAATACTCTTGATCAGCAAATTGACATTTTATGAGACAATTGGAATATTCTTGAGCAAATTTACCCATTAAAGGGTTCAGCAGAAATTTACATTTTCTTGACAAATATTGGACAGTAAAGGGTTGTAAAGCTGGAGCTTTACTTACCTTTAACTACCTTGTTCCGCTGTTCACAGTGGGGAAAAATTCTCAATCCTTGTTCCACTGAAGATCAAAGAAATGATGAAAACACCATACAACCTTTACTTACATACAGTAAATAAGTCAAACCAGGTCATTTTGGATTTGATTAAATTGTTTATTCATTCACTTAAAAAAGTTTAATGTCATTGTTATTGAATGCTGCCATATTGATATAATGCAGTTTGCTCAAACAATCACCAACACTGATTACCAGCATGAGCAATAGTATATAGGACCAATATTAAGTTTACTTTACTGTTGATTTTGAGATTTGTATTGTTATCGATGATCAATAACAATACAAGTCCAGTCTCCAGAACAAAAGTAAACTATCTTGGTCCTGTATATAATATTGCCCATGCTGATGATCAGCGGTGTTTTATGGTTATGCTACTGTCTGTGTTGATGAATGATGTTGCTGGTCACAGGTCATATATTACTGATAGTGGTCTTTCAAATTTTTGTCCTACTGTTCCAGATTTTGCAACATTTGTTTGTGGTCTGGCTATGTTTCAACAGTAGCTGAAATAGAAAGTGAAACAACCATGATTACACAGGGAGTTATAAGCATTACATAATGGACCTTTCCATTTTTTCCATCAATCATGATGTCATAATCAACTACATGATGCATAAGGATGACAACATAATCAATGACATAATGAATGACATAGACAAGTTCGTCAATCTTCACAGACACTTAATTGATGACGGACTATATGTATTCTATTTAACCCTTTAATGGACAATTTGGTGAAGAAAATTTTAATATCCACTTATTGAACGTCCAATTAGAGGCCAAGAGAATGCAATTTTTGGAAAATTTATGACAAATCACTGGCTCGGTCATTGAGCCAGTCATTTGTGGTGAATTTTCAAAAATTCTATTCTCTTGGCCTGTAAATGGACATTCCACAAGGCCATAACAGAGGCCAGTTTTGGTCGGCATGACCATTAAAGGGTTAATAAAAATGATGTCGAATATTTTAAAACTAATTTGACTGGGAGTTGTTGCTGTCATATCAACAGCTTACATGTATAGTTTTCAGGAATTTGAGATTCAGAGAGAACAGAGATCGATCCCAATGCAGGTAAAGCTTGGGTGGAGCTTAGCTAGAGATGGGCGGGGCATAGCTAAAACTGGATTCCTCCATTGGGAAAAACTATAAGTAAGACTGAGCGGTGGTAGTGAACACCTGACCTAGCACTGTAATAGTAGCATGACAAAATAGCAATCTATCTGTGTTGGTACAAGTACATTATGTAATAAATTATTAAAAAGTGTACCAACACAAATACTGATAGAATGCTACATGTATTTTGACATGATACTGGTGCACTGCCCGGTCAAGTGTTTACTACCACCACTCAGTCTCATGCTACAATAAATTAGCTACTATAATCTCACTCTGTCTGAGTACAGCGTACATTGCTCATAGTGATATTCACTATACAGCCATGTACCTCACCGATAATATTTGTTAGAATAAACTAGCACGATTATAATCATGCCAGTTTATTCATTCATTTTGTTGGGTGACATGCATGGTGGTACAGTGGTACCTGATAAGCATGCTGGATTATTCATTAATTTTTCTGGGTGGCATGCATGGTGGTTACAACTCAGGTGATGTGAAGTTTGAAAGAAAAAATTCTATGGAAACTAGTAAAAAAATATTTAAATTTCATAGACAACAAAACAGCCCTTAAGCCTATTTATACCTGGAAACGCCTCAGCTGCTCTCGGAGAGCATCTAGACTTCAAAGTTTTCCGGTGGAGATTTGGTGTCTCCAGGTGAGTGACCGCTGAGGACAGTGAATCGCGCATGTCAGGAGAGTGAGACTGATTCAAGTCAGACCACCAATGACCGATAGGAAGATATCTATTTGCAGAAGAGATTATTTTTGAAAATTTATGACTGGAATGACTGGCTCGCTTATCGAGACAGTCATTCCAGTGATAAATTTTCAAAAATAGCCTTTTCTTGGTCTGAAAATAAATATTTCTCAACACCACTGCAGAAACCGGTTTTAGATGATATGAGCCGGGTTCTGCCGATCCGGTTGCTTAGTGGGGTGAACTGTCCCACTTCCTCAAGAAATCATGGGTCATTTTGACAAATGTTGGATCAAGTACATACATGGAAGATATCTATGTCCTAAAATCCATTAGGCCAATGAACTATGTGTGAAGGTAATGATTGGATGGTGTGAATTTTAGAGCACTAAATGGTGCAAGGGCCTGCCTCCGCAAAACCCTGCATGAGTGTTAAAGTGTTATGTATATGATGTCATAATGAATTACATCATATGTAGGCTGACGTAGCTAAATCTGTTGAACTTTTAAGAGTCAGTTGTACGAATTGTATGTCTACTATTTAGTAAACATTCTGTTGAATATTTAACAACAGACCCCAGTCAAATTACTTGAAATTAGTTTCAAAATATTCAACAGGTTAGCTGTCTCTATAGTTACCATGAAATTTGGAATTCAGGATTCAAAGTACATACTGATCCCAACACACGGTCGCACGGGGCATAGCTAAAAGTGGATCCATCCATTAGAAAATCTAAATTTCTGTTTTATCAGCATGCCAATTCCAGCTTTTGCTATATTTAACCCTTTCACCGACAGGTCCTGAAAACAATGTGGCATGTTAAATGATGGTGGTAGCCTAATTTCTCAATCCGAAAGAAAATTGAATTTTAGTATGATGACGTTGAATTAATTACCTACCTACATTTAACATCTCCTTGAGTCTTTTCTTTATCTCCATGTTTTAGGATACATTTGTCTCCATCCATTCAACATGCTACATGTATCTCCTCCAAGTTGGGTGGAATTCAACCAAATTTGGTATGTGGGTTATCCATATGATTGTGCATTGGCTGACAATATTTATTTTATGTAGTCAGAGATTGGGGTCTTCCAGATTTATCTAGATTTCCCTTAGTCCTGCCCACACTCTCGCACATCATTTGACACCCTCTCAATAGTTTTAAATTAAGCCAGATGAGCCACTACATTTAGATAGGACTAGTGATTACTAGATTCTACTATGGCCCTTCAAATCTTTGCAGACCAAGGGAAGACGATTTTTTTAATTTTACCACTGAAATGACTGGCTCAATTATCAAGCCAGTCATTCTACTGGTAAATTTCCAAAAATAGTCGTCTTGCTCTGCTCACAATAGAGGAATTTTTTTACCACCTTGACCATTAAAGGGTTGACATGTCAAATTGTTACCATTGGGTTGGTCAGTTACAAGTTGTACTAGCCCTGGTCAATTTCTGCTAACCTCGCGCTCATGTTAATTTTAACCCCTGCTCTCACAGATCATTTCCCCTTATGACCTCCAGATTTTTCACAGCGATCCACGCCAGTCTCTGTGTAATGCAACTCCTCCAAAAGCGGTGGATGGAATTCAAACAAATGTTGTAGGTTACTATAGAGTGCGAGGCCATTTTTATCTCAACTACGGAGTAAAATGAGCTATTGTGACACCATGCACGTCGCCCGGCGGCGTCTAATTTGCGCTTAGCTCAACTTTTCTGTTTATATCTCATGTTTGGTTGATCATACTGGTCCTAAACTTGGACACATGCCTCCTTATAATGACACGGCATCACACAATGATGTTCTGGCCAAAAGGTCAAAATCACTGATATGCATGACAACCATTTGCTGTCCGCCATCCATCCGTCAACTTATGTTTAAAAACATAAGTTGACGGATGGACGGCGGACAGCAGATGGTTGCCATGCGTATCAGTGATTTTGACCTTTTGGCCAGAATATGATTGTGTGATGCCGTGTCTCATACATACATTAACAGCTTGGCAGATTTCAAACTAATTTGGCTGGAAGGACTCTAATGCTTTCGGCGTCCGAACATGCATACAGAATTTTGATTGGTCAATTTTTGTGTGAAAATCTTTGACTTTATGAAAAATTTAGCAGAAATTGTCAAAACGCTACTCCATAACCGCTTGACAGATTGCAACCCTAGTTGGCTGGACATAAATTGCCAAAATGCATATTCTCCATGACCGCTTGGGGTGGATTATATCCAAATTTGGCAGAAGGATTCTGTGGTAGTTGGGTCTAGAACTTCTATTCAGAATTTTTTTTCATAACTCTGTGCTTAGCAACAACCGTCATCAGATGAGATATTTTGACAGTTCGCCTCTACATGTGTGTATGTCCGCCTCATCTCAAAAGCAAAATAGGAAGTGGAAATTAGATAAAGGTATACAGGCAACCTGCTGAATATTTTGAAAAGTTTTGATAGATAGATAGATAGGTATGTACATACTCAGTATATTTTATAGGCAGCCTTTTTTGACATAGTAGCGGCCTTCTCTGCTGACAGCCCTTATTGCCCTACACCATCCAGGATACCGTTACAGGCCCTTGGCCCCCTTGTTGATAAGCCTTCTAAATTTATTTTATGTTTCAAGTCAATCATCAGAGTTCATTGCTGTCATGAAGTCGAGATTCATGGTTGCATTGCAGCCACATTTCTGGTATTACATTTGGCTCCTCCCCTGGGTAGTGAATGTGGTCGATTGCTATGACACGCCATCGACCAAACAATCTAGTTATCACTTACTTTCCATCGTCAGATAGATCCAAGTTATCAGAGATTGTAACCCACAGCCTATAATTTTTCTTTTGATCACTTCCAGGGTTGTTAAATCTTAATGTATGATCACACAACCTCCTTCATTAAAATTTGAGCAAAATCTGACCAGTTTGTTTCCGATATATCCAAAGATTAAAATTTGTACCCAATCTGGATCCAATTTGGATTTTGTCCAGATCACAGCCAAAGTCTGGAAATCCTTGTTTAGGTTATGTTGCTTTTTTACTGTCGTCTAATAGTACACAACTGTCAAAGCGTCATTAGATTAGTTCAACCAATCAGATTTGCCATTGATGGCTTTTCCAACAATATCTCAGCCAATCAAAGATAACGAGGTTAAATATATACGCGATGACGTCATCAGAATGGAATGGTGTTCCAGTTCAAGACGATTGTCCATTCGGCATTAGATATATCAAAATTTTCACTATAAAAATGCAGAAATTAGACGAATCCCGCGAAGAAACACTAAATTAAATACATCTGATAAATCCAGCCACAAATTGACGTAAATAAGTTAAAATCTGTTGTACGAATCGCTCAAAGTTTGCTAAGCACGCAAGATACATGTACGGAGAAAACATGTACTGATAAGCGGGTCTGCCTAGACTAGGAACCGAGTACCCGGTTGCTTCAAGCCATAGGACTCATCGAAAGAACTGGAGAACCGCGGTTGGAATTGATGGCACGTTTAATTTATCGTAAAATTTTCAAACGCTACCAAACGCATAGGGCAAAAAGTTAAACCCGTCATTCAAAATGTCAAGCCCGTAGTGTCAAAATTCTAACCCGTCAAGATAAAATTCAAGATGCGTATTGAGATTTTACCAAACTCGCTGTGTCTAAGCAAATCACTACGAGAAAATGACGCCATACAGACACGTTTTAAACGAGCTTTAGGATGCGTTTAAGTAAAGCTAACTAAGATCTGTACTGTATACAGGTTGCTTTCAAAATATTTAACAGCATGCTTATTAAATACATGTACATGTAGTAAAGACATACAATTCGTACAACAACGTTTAGTCCGTCATCAAGCACATGTACAATGTAAGCCTTCATGACAAACTTAGCTATGTCATTCATGACATAATAGATTATGATGTCAGCCTACATGTCACACAGTTGATAATGATGTCATCTGATTGACTGAGAAACTGGAATCCTCTATTGACAAGCCTTCTGCCCTCAAATGGGCTTGTCCCCTGCACCAGTCACATGCACTACCAGGTGGAAAGTCACACATCTGACTCGCCTCATGCTTTTCACAACACAGTATATTGATGACTACAATGCATGCTATGTACATAACACGCAGTAGCTATGGAGGAACTTGATCTGCGACCCACATACAATGTATCTGGAGTACTGTACATGTTGTGATCATATACTATACATCACGGTTCGTATACCTTTTTGTGTTTCAAATTCCATGGTTTTTCCATGACACTTCATGAGCATATTTAACCAATTCCATGACCTCTACGAAGTATTATTTAAGAGATGTGTTTATGATGTAGCTACATAAACTAGGATCTGACTTAATTCTGCAAAATCTTGAATATTGTGTTTTGTAACAACCATAGTCCAGTAAAACTACAAATTAACCTAGAACAAATTGCAACAGAATTTATTTCTTTTCTGCGGCATTCATGGGACTGCCAGATGTCACATATCAAAAGTCCTCCAAAATCCCTCGATGGGAAAGTGGGTAAATTCGCATATTTAGCTAGCGCCATTATCCGAATAATGAAACTTCCCTTACCTGCTGCATTCCGCAAATAAACGAAGTAGAAATGTTGTCTAAGCTCTGAATTTCATGGACACGGAAGACAGTAAGCAATTGGCAATATTGCCTTGAACCACTTGTACAAATTCTCCAAACCACAGATTAAATATGGTTGTATGCACAGGGCCGGGGTAATTTAAAAAAATTATATTTAAAGTAAGTTTAATTTTGTTTTTCGCTTTTAAAATTTTATCTAAAATAAATTGCATTTTAATTTTCACTTTTATCTCACAATTTGAATAAATTTCTATACAATTCAATCAGAATATGGACATGGATTTAGATACATGCGTTATTTGTAACCAGAGCCTAGAAAATGGCTCACAAACTGTTAAGCTTCGAGTTAAAGGCTGTGACGGTATTAACAATGCTAGCAGAGCCTGTGAAAGCTATGTCATAGCTGAAGTAGGACAGAGGGTTCATGTAAAATGTCGACGGGAGTTCATTGATCCCAAGCGGATTGCCCGTGACGCAGAGAAAATTGAACAATCTCCGCCACCCATGCGAACACTCCGTTCAGAAAGTCCAACATTCAATTTTAGTGAACATTGTTTGCTATGCGGATACCCTGCAAAAATTCAAGATGGAAAGAAACGTGGCTATGATATTTATCCAGTAAGTACTCATGACTTTCAATGTAGTATCGCCGAGGCCTGTGAGCAGAGAAAAGACGAATGGGGCAAACTTGTAGCTGGGCGGCTTGCCTTCACGCCGGATTTATGCATTGTCAATGCAGTATACCATCAAAGCTGCAGCGTAAATTTTCGAACCATGAAAAATATCCCTCAGCTGCACTCATCTTGCTCATCCCAAAAACATGGAAGGCCAGAAGACTTGGACAGAGTAAGAGCATTTAGTGCGACAATGGCATTTCTTGAAAATAATGATGATGAGCAGCTGACCCTGCACGACCTCGTTAATAAAATGCAAGAGTATCTCGATGATAAAGAGAATAAAGCATACAGTACAAAATACATGCAGGATAAAATAAAAGATAATTATGGCGATGAAATATTTATTAGCACTGTGAATGGTAAGCCAAACGTTGTTACCTTTCGTTCTAAAGCATCTACTATTTTGACTGACTTCTATAAGGAACAGAAGAGAAAGGATTCCAAATCAGAGAGCATGCTAATCATCCAGACAGCTGCCAAACTGCTTAGACACGATATTAAGTTAATTGATTCATGCACATCATCTGAAAGCTATCCATCAAGGGAGCAAATGAGCGACCCAGTAAAGGCATTGAATTATTTACCACAGACACTGCGGGAATTATTGCGCATTTTGTTTACTGGAAAAGACACAGAAATGAAACAGGCATCAGTTGGACAGGCTATTATGCAAGGAACTCGTCCTAGAGTTATTTTGGCACCTTTGCAGTTCGGGCTGTCATGTGAGATGCACCATAAATTTGGATCTAGATTTATTGTTGACACCTTGTACAAGCACGGATTTGGATGTTCATACGCGGAGATACAGAGGTTTGAGCGCAGTGCATCACTTCATGGTGGAGATCTACCAAAGCCATTATCAGGCGAGTTCATTCAGTTTGTTGCCGACAATGTGGATCACAATATTTGCACAATAGATGGGCATAATACATTTCATGGAATGGGAATCATTGCATCTGTTACACCAGGAAACCTTTCGTGCAAACTTATTCCAAGGATAAATGTAACATCTGAAGATATCAAGCAAGTTGGCAAGATCTGTATCAGGAACTTTGAGTCTCAGCATACCAGGAACTTCCCATTGACCTTTAAGGAGTTAACTGCGATGGAACAAACAGACCCAACAGCTGACATTGACATCCTCTGGGATTTCTCTTTGTTTCTGCGTTCAAGGAGACAGTCATGGTCTGGCATGATGCAAACTGTTCACCAAGGAGTTTATCCAGGTAAATCGTCTGTTATTTTCCTTCCGATGATAGATCTAGAGCCAAGTAACATGACCTGCATCTTTTCCACTTTGACTTATGTTTGTGAACAGGCAAACCGATACCATGTTGCAGCCGTGATTACATTTGATCAGCCCTTATTTTGGAAAGCTATGACTATCATAGAGATTGAGCCGAGCTGGAGTCTATTAAAGCAAATTATTCTAAGACTCGGAGGTCTTCATATGGAGATGAGCTTCCTTGGCTGCATTGGTCACTTAATGGCAGGAAGCGGTCTTGCGCCTATTCTAGAGGTAGTCTACGCTGAGAATGCTGTCAAACACATTTTTAGTGGAAAGGCAATTTCTCGAGCAGTTCGAGGACACCTCATGGTTTTTGCTTCTCTCAGTACAATCTTGATTGCAAATGCATACAACCTACCACTACCTACAATTGCAGATGCTGAAGTTGACACAGTAGAATATTCCGCTGCAATGCATTCAAAAGAATTGTTTGACAATGATGATAATGTTGCAGGACATGAAACGATTGAAAGTTCCCTAAATAAAAGTCTGGTTAAAGTTGGAGAGCTCTATGATGACATTATCAAAAATCTGTATGTAGCTACAAGATTGTCCTCGGAAAATGCATTACATGATGTCAAGGACAAACTAGACTCAGAGAAGGTGGTCATGAAAGATAAGAGGACTGCACGACTCTGGCTTTTGTATATGGAGTTGGTTGACATTCTGCGCAAATTCATTAAGGCAGAACGAACTGGTGATTGGAACATGCACCTTCAGACCGTTCGTGAGATGCTTCCATATTTTGCAGCCGCTGGGCATAATCTGTACGCCAAGTCTGCATATGTATATTTACAAAAGATGTTAGAAATACCTGAAAGTCATCCAGATATACACACCGGCTTCCTCAATGGTCATCATGTCATTCATCGAAGTGATAGGTATTGGGCAGGGTTATCTACTGATCTAGTTATTGGGCAGGTCCTTATGAGAAGTGTAAAGTCAAGTGGTGGTCTAACACGAGGCCGTGGAATGACAGAACTTCAGCGTCTTGTTTGGTTGTTGTCTATGCCCGCATGTGCAGATGTGTGTAATGCAATGCAAGAGCTCTCTGGGGTAAACTGTGATTCAAGTGAACAACACAAAGATTCCACACAATCTCGAATAAAGCGTGATATGGATGATACTTACAAAATTCTCAAAATCCTTAGTGAACTGAATCCATTTGGACCAGACCCTTCTCTTAGAGGACTTGTTAGTGGATTGTCTGCACATGAATCAGTCAATGTTGACGATGCTAAAGATATTGGAGAATCAATTATTAATTCGATGTGTGGCCAATGTGTATCAAGCATTTCATTCCAGAGAAAGAGACAAGCTATTACCTTAGCATCCAAAACATCTCTCAAGATTGATGATGAATGTGTACAAATTCATCCACAACTCCTATTTCAAAGACTCAGTTTAATTGCTACAAATGGATCAAAAGGGAATCCAGCATCTTATTTTGAGTATGAGTTGTGCACTCATCCGCCCGCACTCTTTGATAATTCATCTCTTCCATGGGAAGCAAATAAGCCGGCACTTGCTGATGCATTGTGGAAATTAATTCAAAATGAAGATGCAGTCCTTCCAGATTCTTTCCACTATGTGCTTGATGGAGGAGCTCTATTACACCGTGTTCCATGGCAGCGTGGAGAGACATTTGCAAATGTTTGTCAAAGATAGTAAAATATTGCATAAGCAAATATGGAAAGGCTACAGTAGTTTTTGATGGTTATGACCAAGGCCCAGACATAAAAGATGTAACACATAAGAGGCGAACTCGTGGATCAGGCGCAACTGTTGTACTGACTCCGCAAACAGTTGTAACTCTGAGTAAGCCTGATTTTCTTAGTAACAAGCAGAACAAACATCGGTTCATATCAATCTTAAGTTCATCTCTCGAACAGGCTGGATGCTTAACGATAAAGGCAAGCGGTGATGCTGATGTCTTAATTACGCAAACGGCTATCTTGGCTTCAAAGTCAACAAATACTGCTCTTGTTGGAGACGATACCGACCTACTGGTATTGCTTCTATACCATACTGATATGAATGGCTGTCAGCTATTTTTCAGACCAGAGCCAAAGCAAAATGCAAAGAAACCCCGACTGTGGAATATCAAAATGGCAAAGGAAAAACTCGGGTTCTGTTTGTGCTCACAGCTGTTATTTATCCATGCTATCCTTGGCTGTGACTCAACATCTAGGCTTTATGGAATTGGAAAATCTGCATTCCTTAGCAAAATCCAGTGCTGCAAAGAACTCTCTCAAATTGCTGAAGTGTTTACAATGAGTAATGCGAATAAAGATGACGTGACAAAAGCAGGTGAGAAGGCAATGCTTATTCTATACAATGGCACTTCAATGGATAGTCTAGTTGCTTTGCGGTACAAGCAATTCAGGGAGAAGGTTGCAAAAAGTTCCAAGTATGTTGAAGCACGAGATTTGCCACCAACACCCGCATCCGCAAAGTTTCACAGTCTTCGCGTGTACTACCAAATTCAAGTTTGGAGAGGAGATGCTGGAGATATGGATCCAACAGAATGGGGCTGGAAAGTTCTCAACCACCAAATGCTGCCTGTTAAGACTGACATGCTGGCAGCACCTGACGATTTACTGTATTCATTTAGATGCAGCTGCAAAACTGGCTGTGAATCAAAGAGATGCACCTGTAGAAAACATGGGCTCAGCTGCACATCCGCCTGCGAAGACTGTAAGGGTCTCAGTTGCTCGAATTCAATAACGCTCATTGAGGAAGATGACTTGGATAATTGATGCAAGATGAAATTAGTAGAAACCAGGTACCTATGCCATACTATTTCATCTTAGCTTAGCTTAGAAACACACAATACCGTGACATAATAAAATATAATATGTATTGTATCAATATCAATGATGGTATTAGGTAAATTCATTTAAGTGGCATAACACAATACATTTAATTTGTGGAGAATATGTCAATCGTATTCATTTATTACTAAAAAAGTCCAAAAATACCCAGTCACACATATATTACATACCGGTTTTAAAGAAATAAAGAAAAATGGATTTTTCAGGTGAAATGGCCCAAATCTGGTAATAATTATGCAAATTTTACCATTTCCCCTATTGGAATTTTGGAGGACTTTTGATATGTTGTACATGATTGCCCCCTATACACTGGGCGAGGTAAAAAAATTCTGTTGCAATTTGTTCCGGGTTAAAATATTTTTGGCCTAGATTGACTGGACTACCAATCCAAAGCTGTGTTTTGATAAGCGGTTGCCATAATTTTATTGCCTAGGTGACGCCGGGAATTTATGCTAACAGCATGGCTTTAGATTACTCTTTATCTATGACTTTGCAAGTCATGCCCAAATGAAATCCGCCCATATTAGTGAGCCCAAATTAAAATCCTACTGGCTGCTATGAATAGTAATTAACTGATTTACAGTCAATTAAATAGTTAGAGATAGATTCTGACATTTTCTGGCCCTTCAGAGATCTTATGGTACTATTAAATGTAAAATGGCTCAAAATTCTCTCAGATTTCAAACCTCTGATTTCTAGGAGCATTGGTAGGTGGTGGGCTCAAATAAGGTAAATCTAAAGCCCTGAACAGATTTCCTTTATTTTGCATGATTACCATTTTCCATGACTTTTCCATGACATATGGTAAAAAATGCTGATTTTCAATGACTTTCCAGGCCTGGAATTTCAATTTTCTAATTCCACAACTTTCCAGGATTTCATCGACCCGTACGAACCCTGGTACATGTATGTAACATGGTAAATGACTTCAAAACCAAAACGACGTCTGTCCATCACAAAACTGGAAAAGTCTGTCACATACATGTAAGTAAAGAATTTACTTTTTCAGAGATTTGTCGGTACAAGATTTAAGCGTATGAAGTTATTTTGTTCCAAATTTTGATTGAAATTTTACAATCTTTACAGACAGATGTAATAACCTATTCAGACATAAAACATTTAGTGTACATGTACTTACTTCTACGAGGATCGGGTCGCAATAAACGATCTGAAAAATATAAATCAAAACAATATAGCCATTATTGTACATGTACAGTACATACCAGTACCATCATTTCAAATGTATTATTGTTAAACGAGTATGTGCATTTTAGAACAAACCACTTTATTGTCGCTGAAAGCTATCTTATAGACAACCATAACCTGATCAATAACAACGATCTTTCCAAAAGGTACCCCAATCATCAACATAGATATTCACCGCAAAATGCTTGAAAATAAAATTGTTTAAATTGTATACTTTAAGACGCTTAAATTGAGTAACTACAATGTAAATGAAATTAAATAAATCTTCAAATATGACGGTTTTATTCCATATAAATTAAATTATTTTTTTAGTTGTGAAGTTGAATTAGAGACTTGTGTCTCTAATTCAATATCACAATTTACAATTAGAGCTCTGCAATCGACGCATAATACATGTACATTGCCCTCATGACAAACCAATGAACGAGACCTTTCAGAAAATAGCTACTTGTTCCTCAGACCTCTCCATGTCATCCTCCTACATGTATGAAGTTTCAAAGCGATCTGCTAAACTGTCATGGAGTTATTGTCCTGAAACCAATTTTCAAGATGCCCGCCGGTGGCTGTTGGATCTCAGATCATCTATATCAATAGGTTTCCTCCAGAGATGAAATGGAGGAAATGGAGTTGTCATTCAGAAACCTATTTTCAAGATGGTGGCTGGTAGCCATATTAGAATTAGGATCATCAACGATTTCAATAAGTTTATTCCTCAGACCCATAGTGCAGTCATCCTATGAAGATTCAAATCAATTCGATAAATAGTAACGGAGTTATCATGCGGAAACCAATTTTCAAGATGGCCACGGGTGGCTGGTGGCCATCTTGGATATCGGATCAGCGGTAATTTCGATAGCTTTCTTCCCCAGTTCACCACATGAAGTTTCAAAGCAATCCAATAAATGGTAACAGAGTTACCATCCGGCAATCACTTCAAGATGGTCGGTGGCCATCTTGGATTTCGGATCATCATAAATTTCGATGGGTTTCTCCCCCTGACCTAGTCCAATCACCATATGAAGTTTCAAAGTGATCCGATAAACGGTAACAGAGTTATCATCCGGAAACCAATTTTCAAGATGGCCACCGGTGACCATTTTGGATTATGGATCATCATCAATTTCGATATGGTTTCTTCCACAAACCTAATCCAACAGCCCTATAAAGGTGCAAAGCAATCCGCTAAGAGGTAACAGTGTTATCATCCAGAAACCAATTTTCAAGATTGCCAACGGTGGGTGGCGGGCATCTCAGATTTCGCATCATCGTCAAATTCGATAAGTTTCTTCCCCAGCCCCAGTCCAATCATCCTATGAAGTTTCAAAGCGATCCGATAAATGGTAACAGAATTATCACCCATAAACGGCTCTGCCACCCGCCTGGGCCGTGCCATTACATAATACCTCGCCAATTTTTTAGGCAGGGTATAAAAATTATATTAATTAATGAATAATGAAATCATATGCCATGGTTTATTTCGTATCCTTCCATCTAGGCACATCCTTTAAGCCACTAAAAGTATACAATCGCAACAACCTTATTTTTAAGCATTTTGGTTTGAATATGCACCTTTACCCATGTATGAAAGGAAATGGAAGTTACAGTACAGATCTTAGTTAGCTTTACTGTTTGACGAAGCAAAAACGAAACAAAAATGCGTCTTTAACGCGTCAAAACCTCGTAGCGTTTCCAGGCGTGGCCAAACACCAAACGCATTTTGTTTATTTTATAGGCGCGTCTAACGGAAAGTCTAACCCGTCCTACAATATGTTAAAAGTATCATGAAATATTTTAAACCAGTCACGGAAAAAGTCAAACGCGCAATCAAATGTATTCATTAACGCTACAAAGATTCTTACTAAGCGTCATTAAACATAAAGTGGAATCGGTCTATAGTCTGTCAAGGACCAGTACATGTAAATTTAAATTGCAATTGGAGCCGTATATGTGTTAAGTACATGCACCGCCTTTAGTTTTTTTGTGGCTGTAAATGATAATTGTCGAAATGTAATCATTGTAATCAATCCTAATTTTGTATAAAATGCACCTGGGTATTCTTTACTGAGTATGAAGCTAGTGTGATGACTGTGCATATATTTTAACAAATTTTCAATCCACAATTACTTTTGAAATCTGGATGAATAAACCAAGATATTCTCTGAAATGAGTTTATTACAATATAGTCTAATTTGAGCCGACGTAATAGGCATAACTTTTTAGAACAATATATGCACCAGTTGCAGCTAGTGTTATGCCAAATTTGTCTTATAACCGAAATGGAAGCGATTTACAAAATCTGCAAACCTGACATTCGGTTGTTTTTGATTTCGCTATTTCATACATAATATGTAACCGAAAATCTCCGCTTTTACATAGACATGCACATGGTTACATAGTTGTTATACCCATGCCTGGGGTGCGTTCAGGACCGCGAAAAAAGTTTTCCATTATATACTGAACACTCGCCTTCCTGAACTCACTCCAGGAGTATTCGAGTACATAACGTTATTACCCGTTTTCAGCAACAGGTATCACCGTCTGATTGGTCGAGAATACACGCATATTTAATCAGATCTAGCAAAGATGGCGTCAACTGTCTAGAAAATAACATATTTTTGTGTGTGCAATTCATCAATCTAAGCACATTTCGTGTACGCCACAGACTAAAAAGTAGACAGATAACACGGAATAACGAAACTGCCAATCAGAAAGTGCGATGCCTATATATTTGACCGCTTCGGCATCTTAACTCGGGCTTATTACTGACAGTGCTTCAAGTTAGTTATCTCGAAAACTGTAAACAAAGACACGCGTCGATGATCGAGTTTATCGGATTGTTTATCTTCAACATTTTTTTTTCGCGACCAGGACGAAATGGATATTATATATATATTTTGTGTCTGCGGCTCTCTTGCGACAATCAATAACTTTCTCATTATCGGTGACATCACATTTACTAAAACAAGAATGATAATGCAGGTTACTGGGCCAATATTGGCCTAGTAACCTGCATTATCAGGGAAGTAGGTCCCCAAATCTAAACCAATGAATTATCACATTTTACCCATTTGAACCTGAAATCCCAGAATTCCACTTTTACAGTCATTATAAGTATGATGTTGAATATTTTGAAGGCAATTTGACTGGAAGCTGGCTTTCAGTCAAATTAGTTTCAAAATATTCACCAGAATTTTGACACATTCGTAACAAATTTATTATTTTCTCTTGTCGTTTGAAATTGTTAATGCAATAGTAGAAGTACTCCCTTGTTGGAGGCGATATTCCCACCCTGTATTATATTCATAGAATCACAATGACGTCATCACAATCAAATTTCCCATAATACCCTGGGAGATACGCCATTTTCAGAGGGGCTAATTTAACATTACGAGCAATGGGCCGTTAAACCTTAATTACATTTTTTTTAATATATTGCGAAATTCACTCATTATTTCATGTTTTCTGATACCTGACAGGGTTATTACAGATGCTCAGACACAGGATTTAATGGTTTGAACATCAAGGAAAATGTAAACAATGAGTTTGTATGGGCAGTCCTCTTTAGCATGTAGTAAGTTTTCCCCAACTTTAATGCCAGCCAAATTCAAGATGCCCGGATGTGCGAAACTATGAATGTGTTTGATTTCTGCGCTAAAGTCTGAGGGTGGTGTATGACCATAACAGCCGCTGTCAGGTCATAGGGCCTAACAGTACATGTATATAGTATATTACTGGCTATATATTGTGCCATATATTTTAAACCAAACATCATTCATCGTGACGTTGTAAATGTGGAATCAAACACTGATAGCAATGGTGAGACAGCTAATGTGTGGGACAGTGAATCTTCTGATGATGACATGTTTGACGATGAGGAAGCCACCACTACTGGAAAGACTTGAAGATGAACTTGAAGCTGGTACACCACAGATTGAGTGAACTTCTCCGATCAGTGACAAGGAGTTTGCCCTGAAGTTTGGGCTATTTTGGTGCATTCACCATGATCATTTGTGCCGTTTGAATTTAATTAACTGTTAAAGTTTGTTATATTGAATTAGCTCTAACTAACATGATTAGATATACCAATAACATACCAAGAGTGAGTAGTTAGTCACTGTTATAAGAATTGTACATTTTAGCAATTGACCCTTTAACACTCCAGCTGGTGAAAACATGTTCTGTGGTGGCCTTGAGAAATGTCCATATGCAGAACAAGAATTATTTTTTTACTGTGACTCAGTGAGTGGTCAAAACTGGCCTCTGAAATCAAATTGTCTTGAGAAATGACCATTTGCAGGCCAAGAGAAGACTATTTTAAGATTTTACCACTGAAATAACAGGCTAATCATTACAGTTCTAAATGTTAAAAAATTGCCTTGGCTTGCAAATAGGCATTTATTAACCCTTTAATGGTCAAATCAACCATAACCAGCCCCTGCAGTGTTCCTGAGAAATACCCTTTTGCTGACTAAGAGAATACTATTTTTGAAAATTTTATCACTGGAATGACTGGCTCCCAGAATACTCTTGATCAGCAAATTGACATTTTATGAGACAATTGGAATTTTCTCGACCAAATTTACCCATTGAAGGGTTCAGCAGAAATGTACATTTTCTTGACAAGTATTGGACAGTAAAGGGTTGTAAAGCTGGAGCTTTACTTACCTTTAACTACCTTGTTCTGCTGTTCACAGTGGGGAAAAATTCTCAATCCTTGTTCCACTGAAGATCAAAGAAATGATGAAAACACCATACAACCTTTACTTACATACAGTAAATAAGTCAAACCAGGTCATTTTGGATTTGATTAAATTGTTTATTCATTCACTTAAAAAAGTTTAATGTCATTGTTATTCAATGCTGCCATATTGATACAATGCAGAGTTTGCTCAAACAATCACCAACACAGACAGTAGCGCAAACCACCACTCATTAGCAGCATGAGCAATATTATATAGGACCAAGATTAAGTTTACTTCAGCATGAGCAATATTATATAGGACCAAGATTAAGTTTACTTTACTGTTGATTTTGAGATTTGTATTGTTATCGATGATCAATAACAATACAAGTCCAGTCTCTAGAACAAAAGTAAACTACCAGTATCTTGGTCCTATATAATATTTCCCATGCTGGTGATCAGCGGGGTTTTATGGTTATGCTACTGTCTGTGTTGATGAATGATGTTGCTGGTCACAGGTCATATATTACTGATAGTGGTCTTTCAAATTTTTGTCCTGTTCCAGATTTCGTACATTTATTTTTGCAACATTTGTTTGTGGTCTGGCTATGTTTCAACAGTAGCTGAAATAGAAAGTGAAACAAATATGATTACACAGTGAGTTATAAGCATTACATAATGGACCTTTCCATTTTATCCATCAATCATGATGTCATAATCAACTACATGATGCATAAGGATGACAACATAATCAATGACATAATGAATCTTCACAGACACTTAATTGATGACGGACTATATGTATTCTATTTAACCCTTTAATGGACAATTTGGTGAAGAAAATTTTAATATCCACTTATTGAATGTCCAATTAGAGGCCAAGAGAATGCAATTTTTGAAAATTTATGACAAATTACTGGCTCGGTCATTGAGCCAGTCATTTGTGGTGAATTTTCAAAAATTCTATTCTCTTGGCCTGTAAATGGACATTCCACAAGGCCATAACAGAGGCCAGTTTTGGTCGGCATGACCATTAAAGGGTTAATAAAAATGATGTCGAATATTTTAAAACTAATTTGACTGGGAGTTGTTGCTGTCATATCAACAGCTTACATGTATAGTTTTCAGGAATTTGAGATTCAGAGAGTACAGCGATCCATCCCAATGCAGGTAAAGCTTGGGTGGAGCTTAGCTAGAGATGGGCGGGGAATAGCTAAAACTGGATTCCTCCATTGGGCAAAACTATTAAGTAAGACTGAGCGGTGGTAGTGAACACCTGACCTAGCACTGTAATAGTAGCATGACAAAATAGCAATCTATCTGTGTTGATACAAGTACATTATGTAATAAATTATTAAAAAGTGTACCAACACAAATACTGATAGAATGCTACATGTATTTTTACATGATACTGGTGCACTGCCCGGTCAAGTGTTTACTACCACCACTCAGTCTCACGCCACAATAATAAATTAGCTTCTATAATCTCACTCTGTCTGAGTACAGCGTACATTGCTCATAGTGATATTCACTATACCACCACGTACCTCACCGATAATATTTGTTAGAATAAACCAGCACGATTATAATCATGCCAGTTTATTCATTCATTTTGTTGGGTGACATGCATTGTGGTACAGTGGTACCTGATAAGCATGCTGGATTATTCATTAATTTTTCTGGGTGGCATGCATGGTGGTTACAACTCAGGTGATGTGAAGTTTGAATGAAAAAATTCTATGCAAACTAGTAAAAAAATATTTAAATTTCATAGACAACAAAACACCCCGTAAGCCTATTTATACCTGGCCTCAGCTGCTCTCGGAGAGCATCTAGACTTCAAAGTTTTCCGGTGGAGAGTTGGTGTTTCCAGGTGAGTGACCGCTGAGGACAGTGATTCTCCTTCAATCAATACTCACCATTCTATTACTTCGGATATACAGCTGGCTCTAGGACTATAGACTTAGAAAGCCTTACTGACAGGAGAGTGAAAGACTGATTCAAGTCAGACCACCAATGACTGATAGGAAAATATCTATTTGCAGAACAAGAGAAGACTATTTTTGAAAATTTATGACTGGAATGACTGGCTCGGTTATCGAGACAGTCATTCCAGTGATAAATTTTCAAAAATAACCTTTTCTTGGTCTGCAAATAAATATTTCTCAACACCACTGCAGAAACCGGTTTTGGATGATATGAGCCAGGTTCTGCCGATCCGGTTGCTTAGTGGGATGAACTGTCCCACTTCCTCAAGAAATCATGGGTCATTTTGACAAATGTTGGATCAAGTACATACATGGAAGATATCTCTGTCCTAAAATCCATTAGGCCAATGAACCATGTGTGAAGGTAATGATTGGATGGTGTGAATTTTAGAGCACTAAATGGTGCAAGGGCCCTGCCTCCGCAAAACCCTGCATGAGTGTTAAAGAAAATTTAATTTTAGTATGATGACGTTGAATTAATTACCTACCTTTAAAATCTCCTCAAGTCCTTTCTTTATCTCTATGATTTGAAAAAATTAGGATACATTTGTCTCCATCCATTCATCATGCTATCTCCTCCCAAACAGTTGGATGGAATTCAACCAAATTTGGTATGAGGGTTATCCATATGATTGTGGATTGGCTGACAACATTTATTTTATGTAGTCAGAGATTAAACGAAATCTAGGATTTCTTTTTTCACGAGAGAGTTGATACTTACCTCCCTAATACTTTTGATATTGCTAAATATTGGCGTTCACTCAATAAAACACTCAGATTAAAAACAGTTAGGTGCCCCTACTGGGCAGGTAGACAGAGGTAGTCCGGCGGATGCCGGCCCCACCACCGCGCATGCGCCGACTACTACTTCCTCTGACTAATTTATTGGCTGACACGCATGCAACTACTAAGAGCCTGAAGACCGAGCCTCTGTGGGGTGGAGAGGCCGGGTCCGTATCTAGGGAGGTAAGTATCAACTCTCTCGTGAAAAAAGAAATCCTAGATTTCGTTTATTTCACATCAAGAGTATCCTTACCTCCCTAATACTTTTGATATTGCCAGAATTCGAAAGTGAATCTGGCGGGAGGGAGGCGAGGTCAAAAGACCAGCTCTTCCCTATACGCTTTCACGCGTTTACGGCACTTAAAACACAGTCAGGATTTGACAAACCATCGGATAACACAACCGATGCATGAGAGATGACCGAATGTCATATGCGCTCTCCCCCCCCCCCCCCCCCCCCCCTCCTGGGAGGAAGACTAGATGACCTCAATGTCCTATACGCTCGCTACGTACTAGTGCCACGTACTACAGGACAGAGACGAAAGTACTCCATTTTCGTATACTCTCTATGAACCACAACCCACACAAACCATCACCATATTAATAATAACGGGTAACGTGACAATACATTTAACAATGAACAACACATAAACAAGACTGACCTTGTTGAACTTGGAAGCTGTCATCACGTTCCCAGTAGAGAAGCCTGATGCAGTCCCGACAAGTGGTTGTTACCATTACTTAAATGTGATGTATATAAGCAACGAGGAAACTCTCCTCATAAAACATACAGGCGATTATTGTTTCAAAATCGACAAGGCGAGAGGATTTGAGGTGTCACGGAGGTAATGGTCTGTAAAACTTGACTCACAGTGCCACTGAGCCACGGACATAATGTCATCCACAGGGACCCCACTAAATAGGGCAGTGGATGCCACGACACCGCGGACACTGTGAGCCTTGGCCACATCAACCTGTCTCCCGGTGGCGGATTTGTGACAAAACTGAATACATTCTACAATCCACCTGGAAATGGTGTCCTTAGACGCCCTGCCATGGGGTTCAATATACGACAACCATAACGCTGACTGGTCGGTACGCCACTCCGAAGTACGCTGTTTGTACCGGAGCAGCGCCCGTACGGGGCACCATACTTTAGAATTAGGATCATATCTAGCTAAAGATGGCAAAAAAATAGGTTGACCTGGATATTTCAAAGACTGATTCTTAGCCAAGAAATTAATCCTAGGTAGAAGCTTAAGGCCTTCCCCTGTAACCACAAAACGGTCATCCTCGGCTGATAAGGCGTGAATCTCACTCCTACGCCTTGCCGAGGCCGCAGCAATTAAAAACACAGTTTTAAGAGTCAACAATTTCATAGAAATGGAACTAAGTGGTTCAAAAGGCTTATCTCCTAGTACCTGAAGCACCAGAGATAAACTCCAGACTGGAATCAGTGGTGGATTCCTTGGTATTAGATTGCCCATGCCTTTAATTAATGCATTTAATGTACTTACTTCATCACTTCCCCTCTTAGCCAAGCAAGGAATAACAGTCATTAAAGCTGATTTATAACCAGCAATAGAGTTAGGCTTGAGGCTATAGGCATCATACAGGTGACAGAGGAAATCAGCTACTACCTGAATAGATGAATCCATTGGATCAATACATCTTTTTGAGCACCACTCTGCAAATCTGTTGATTTTATAATTATATGCTCTGGAGGTTGACCCCCTCCTGGCTTTGGCCATAAACATGGCCGCTTTCTCAGAAAAGCCCTCCTTAATTCTAGATTCCTTGACAACATCCACGTAGTCAATCGGAACATTGACGGATTGTCGTGAAGGGCCTTGCCCTGGAAGATAAGGTCGTCCATCAGAGGCAGAGGAACCGGACTGCAGACCAGAAGGTCCAGCAGATCCGTATACCACGATCGGCTTGGCCAATCTGGGGCGATCAGAAGCACTTGGCACTCCTGCTGCCTGATTTTCTGAAGCACCTTTGGAATCAGGATTGCTTGAGGGAATGCGTATGCATACATTCCCGCCCAGCTGATAGCTAACGCATCTGTTGCGAAAGCGCTTGGGTCTGGAATCGGAGAGACGTACGTCGTCATCTTCGCATTCTTCTTTGTTGCGAACAAATCGATGTTGGGCTTCCCCCAATGGTCGAACAGACGATCTGCCACACATTGATTTAGTTGCCATTCCGTGGGTAAAATACTCATCCTTCGGCTCAATGAGTCTGCTAGCAGATTTAGCCTTCCCGGAATATGAACTGCTCTCAAGGTAATCCTGTGATCCAGGCACCAACAAAGCAGTTTCCAAGTCATCATACAGAGACTGGGCGACTTCGTTCCGCCCTGGCGGTTTATGTAAGTCACTACTGTTGAGTTGTCTGAACGAATAAGAACAATATTGCCTTGAACTTTCTGTAAGAAATGTTCCAGGCCCAGGACTACTGCTCTTAGCTCCAGTAGATTGATATGTTCCTTTGACTGATCCAGATCCCAAAGCCCTGATATTGTGGACTCTTCCAGACAAGCTCCCCACCCCTCCATCGATGCATCTGTATACACAGTCACCTGAGGGTGGGGAGGGGTTAGCAAAACCCCCAGCAAGAGATTCTCTATATTCAACCACCATTGCAGGTGGTGAATTAGAGGCGCCAACACCGACACGATCGAGTCCAGCGAACCTGAACTCTGGGTCCACTGTGTCATGAGAAATAACTGGATCGGGCGCCGGCGTAAGGCCGCCTGCGGAATGACTGGTTCCAATGAAACCATCAAACCCAGCATTCTCAAGTAAACCCGTGCCAGGACATGACGACTGTCGCACACCGACTGTATTAAGGAGATGAGTCTCTGAACCCTCTCCTGAGTAGGATAAACAAATCCCGTCTCCAGATCGAAGAACATGCCCAGGTAAACAAACTTCTGGGATGGAGTCAGCTCTGATTTTTGGAAATTGATTATCCAGCCCAAGTCCATGAGAGTTTTCAAAACAATCTCCAGATTGGCCGATAACGTTTCCTGGGTGTGTGCTTTTAACAGCCAGTCGTCTATGTACGTGTGGACTGCTATGCTTCTCCTGCGGAGGTATGCCGTGATCGCGAGAACCACACGGGTGAAGACCCGAGGAGCCGTGGAAATTCCGAAGGGTAATACCCTGAATTCCCCCTGTCTGCCCTGGAATGCAAATCTCAGGAAGCGACGGAAACTCCTCTCTATGGGAATGTGGAAATAAGCATCCTTCAAATCTATTGAAGCTGTCCACATTCCCTGCTCTAACCCCGCCAACACCGAGCGCACAGTCTCCATCTTGAAACTGGGCGTCTCTATGAACTTGTTCAATGGCTTGAGGTTGAGAATCGGCCTCCACCCTCCGGTGTTTTTTGTTACTAAGAACACGGTTGAATAGAAGCCCGGGCACCTCTGCGCCGGCTGAATAGCTCCTTTTTGTATGAGGGAATTTATCTCCTCCTCGATACACAACCTTTGATCTGGATCTCTCGGAATCGGAGTCCAGATCGGCACGAGAGACAGTCGCGATGGCGGGCCTGTCATCAAATCGGGATGATACCCGACAGAAAGCCATCGCAAGACTAAACGGTCCTGAGTCAACCGCTTCCACTCTGGCAAGCGGTCGGCCAATCGGCTGCCCACCGGTCCACCTAGGGAGAGAGGTGGACATAAGGAGTGCGAGAGTGGCACTGTCTTCTCGGCCAGAAACACCGGAGTGGTTCCCACCGTGGTAACCGGCCCATCAGGCCCGATTACCGCGACCAGATCCCCGCGCGCCACGCCCAGCACCGCGCGCACCTCGGTGCGCGGGTGGCTGTCTGACTGGCTGCGCCTGGGGAGCCTGCGCCCCCCCTCGCTGCAGGCCGAATCGCACGCGGCCTAGGCCGTCGCTGCGATGGTGGCTGGCCTCTGACCTGGCCGTCTCCTGGAGGTGCTTGCATCCCTCACCTCCAAAGAGACCAGGACCTGTCATAGGCGTACGCAGTAGCCTATTGTACAGGTCCTGGGACGGGCACAGATTGTCCAAGGCAAACGTGCGCCTCGCCCGGACACTCCTGGTCACCGCCCGCGTCAAGCAGTCCAGAGCCACGTTGATACCATCCTGGATGGCTCGCTGGACTGTGACCAGGCTTGGTTGGCGCGATGCCGATGCCGTCACCACCCCCTGTAACAGCTGGGAGACGTGGGACAGAGCAGCAATGGACGCTCTCCCACTCTCCTCCGCATCACGCAGCGCGGCATTTGCAGAACGCACCGCGTTCGAGCACAGGACACCCGTGTCAGAATGGGAGCCTGGCCGCGCATCTTCGCCCAAAGCCGCGCGGTCATCGACGCTTGGCTTGGGCACCACACCGTACCGCTGGTAGTCCAGGGGCACGATGCGGCAACGCCTGGCCACCTCGCGAGGGGCCTTCGCGAGACGCCCATTCGCCTTAATGGACGTCTCCGCCGCCTCGAACATGTCCACGACATGCTCAGCCAGCGGCAGAGATGGCATAGCGTTTGCAGTCGGCTTACCAGCTAACCACGGCCTGTGATCTCGCTGGCTAGCCGACTGCTCCACGGGCAGGTCTGGCCGAACACTCACCAGCCACTGGCAAGCGTCCGACCAATCCTCCTCCGTGGCTAGCTGCGAGCGCTCTACAAGACGGGGGCCTTCGTCTTCCTCCTGAGCGCACGCAGCAGAGCTTGACGGCGGGTATGCTGATACCGCTGGCAAGCCAGGGAAAACATGCGGCCCCGAAAGACCAGGCATGCTAAACTCACTGGCTTGACCAAGAGCAGGCGCCGTGGTAGAGCGCGGGGCAGACACCGCCCCACCACGGCCCAGACCAGCACCAGCGACACTCTCGGCAAGCCGAGGTATGCGGTAACGCTGGCCTTCAGCACCGCCCAGGGTCACCTTCTGGACCGTGAATTCTACTCCTGCGTGAGTAGAACCATGGACCACGTCGCCTGCATTCCCCGCGAGGGGTGCACAGACGTCGCAGTCCATGGTCACGTCCCCAGACGGCGACCATAGCAGGAAATCCTCTTCCTCCTGGCCAGAAAGGTTAGACTCCGGGTCAGCAAAGAGAGCTAACCCGGACTGGCCAGCGAAGGTGCCATAGGAGGCATTGGCACCCGCGGCGTGCGGATACCCAGGGTCTGATGAGCAGACCGCGGGTCCCTGCAACGACCAATGTCCACGGCCCCTCGGCGCGGCACCAAGCCTGCTGCCAGCGTCGTGGAACGCCCCCATCAACGGGGCCACCTCTGAATCGTTCTCAAACAACGGAATCGACCTACAGAAATCAGATTCAGAGGCGGGGATAACCTGCTCTGAAGCAGATGCTGAGGACAACAAAGGAGCTGGCCCAGGAAGCATGCTGCGAAGCAACTCTGGGACCAAATCCTTTATTGTCCTCTGCATCTCTCCCAACATTTCGGACCGGAAGGCCTCCATGTCCACCGCGGAACGAGGCCTTCCTCTTACCCTTCTTCGAAACACTCTCTCTCTTCGCCTTCCTCTCCTCCTCCACGCCCTTCTCCTTTGCCTGCAATGACAAAAAGTCAGATATCAGTTCGCCCCCCCCATTGCTTACATACGTCGCACTTAAGCAGCGGTCCACAGGGACTGCAGCTGAAGCACAAATGGGGAACAAACCGATCCTTCAGAAACCGGCCACAGGACGGACAACCAGGTCTCTGAAACAGGACAAAGGACGAGGACAATGAGTAAGTTTGTTAAGGTTAGAAACTCAAAACCAAACTAAAAGAGAAGGACAAGATCATAAAGATCAGTAATCAAGAAAAAACCAGCGTTGGACAAAACTGTAAATGTTAATAAGGCTGATTATGACGTCATCAATCCCTTGACAGAAATTAAATCGGTCCGCAACAAGCATCCAAGTGCAAGGACGAATTGTATTCGCAACTAGAACAACCTCACATGGATATTCAGACTACACACCATCAGATACCCAATGATAACAATGTTGTATAAAACAGTCATTATTTTTTCAAATAATTCATATCACCTCATATCATTAATCAGATACCTGACACCAGGTATAGACAAACCATCCAACGTGATGCACTGGAGCACTCCACCAAGACTACGCCTCTTAACTCTCTCCACCTAAGGGGAAGGAATTGGATCAAGAGGGCAAAGTGAGAAGACCTTTATATCAAGCCTCCAACTCACTGAGCATAGATTTTTTGGTTAGATAACCTAACAGTATTAGTAGGAAATGGAACCGTGGTGGAGAGAAACAAACCCTCCTGTGCTGAGATGTTCACTAATAATGCAAATCCATACCTGTGGACATAAACACAAAGAGAGATTAGACTTATATAGCACCGAGTTGAAAAAACCCAACTCAAACCGGCGCTCATCACGGTAAACACGAGTCCCGGAAACACATTACACCGGGGAAAAACTCGCTAGAATATAGTTGAAATCACCTGATAAAGAGATCCAGCTCCCTCCTCCGGAGAAGTCGCCCTCTCTGACATCTTTCTCTTTCTTTCCAGGTATATTCCGACTATTTTACACAGGTAAACGAGTGAAAACTTATTAACAAGCACAAACGCATGTGAACTCTCTGCCAATAAATTAGCAAAGAGGAAGTAGTAGTCGGCGCATGCGCGGTGGTGGGGCCGGCATCCGCCGGACTACCTCTGTCTACCTGCCCAGTAGGGGCACCTAACTGTTTTTAATCTGAGTGTTTTATTGAGTGAACGCCAATATTTAGCAATATCAAAAGTATTAGGGAGGTAAGTATACTCTTGATGTGAAATGGTGTCTTCCAGATTTATCTAGATTTCCCATAGTCCTGCCCACACTCTCGCACATCATTTGACACCCTCTCAATAGTTTTAAATTATGCCAGATGAGCCACTACATTTAGATAGGACTAGTGATTACTAGATTCTACTACATGTACAGCCCTTCAAATCTTTGCAGACCAAGGGAAGACCATTTTTTTAATTTTACCACTGAAATGACTGGCTCGACTGGCTCAATTATCGAGCCAGTCATTCTACTGGTAAATTTCCAAAAATAGTCGTCTTGCTCTGCTCACAGTAGAGGAATTTTTTTACCACCTTGACCATTAAAGAGTTGACATGTCAAATTGTTACCATTGGGTTGGTCAGTTACAAATTGTACTAGCCCTGGTCAATTTCTGCTAACCTCTCCCTCATGTTAATTTTAACCCCTGCTCTCACAGATCATTTCCCCTTAAGACCTTCAGATTTTTCACAGCGATCCATGCCAGTCTCTGTGTAATGTAACTCCTTCGAAAGCGGTGGATGGAATTCAAACAAATGTTGTAGGTTACTATAGAGTGCAAGAGGCCATTTTTATCTCACCTACAAAGTAAAATGAGCTATTGTGATACCATGCACGTCGCCCAGCAGCGTCTAATTTGCGTTTAGTTCAACTTTTCTGTTTATATCTCATGTTTGCTTGATCATACTGGTCCTAAACTTGGACACATGCCTCCTTATAATGACACGGCATCACACAATGATGTTCTGGCCAAAAGGTCAAAATCACTGATACGCATGGCAACCATTTGCCGTCCGCCATCCATCCGTCAACTTATGTTTAAAAACATAAGTTGACGGATGGATGGCGGACAGCAGATGGTTGCCATGCGTATCAGTGATTTTGACCTTTTGGCCAGAACATCATTGTGTGATGCCGTGTCTCATACATACATTAACCGCTTGGCGGATTTCAAACTAATTTGGCTGGAAGGACCCTAATGCTTTCGGCTTCCGAACATGCATACAGAATTTTGATTGGTCAATTTTTGTGTGAAAATCTTTGTCAAAACGCTACTCCTCATTAACCACTTGACAGATTGCAACCCTAGTTGGCTGGACATAAATTGCCAAAATGCATATTATCCATGACCGCTTGGTGGATTATATCCAAATTTGGCGGAAGGATTCATCAGATGAGATATTTTGACAGTTCGCCTCTATGTCCGCCTCATCTCAAAAGAAAAATAGGAAGTGGAAATTAGATAAGGGTATACAGCCAACCTACTGAATATTTTGAAAAGTTTTGATTGATAGATAGATAGATAGGTATGTACATACTCGGTATATTTTATAGGCAGCCTTTTTTGACAGAGTAGTGGCCTCTGCTGGCAGCCCTTATTGCCATAGACCGTCCAGGATACCGTTACTGGCCCTTGGGCCCCTTGTTGAGAAGCCTTGTGAATTTATTTTATGTTTGAAGTCAATCATCAGAGTTCATTGCTGTCATGAAGTCGAGATTCATGGTTGCATTGCAGCCACATTTCTGGTATTACATTTGGCTCCTCCCCTGGGGTAGTGAACGTGGTCGATTGCTATGACACGCCATCGACCAAACAATCTAGTTATCACTTACTTTCCATCGTCAAACAGATCCAAGTTATCAGACATTGTAACCCACAGCCTATAATTTTTCTTTTGATCACTTCCAGGGTTGTTAAATCTTAATGTATGATCACACAACCTCCTTTATTAGAATTTTAGCAAAATCTGACCAGTTTGTTTCCGATATATCCATAGATTAAAATTTGTACCTCATCTGGATCCAACTTGGTTTTTGTCCGATCACAGCCAAAGTCTGGAAATCCTTGTTTAGGTTATGTTGCTTTTTTACTGTCGTCTAATAGTACACAATTGTCAAAGCGTCATGAGATTAGTTCAACCAATCAGATTTGCCATTGATGGCTTTTCCAACAATATCTCTGCCAATCAAAGATAACGAGGTTAAATATATATACGCGATGATGTCATCAGAATGGAATGGGGTTCCAGTTCAAGACAATAATTATTGTCCATTCGGCATTAGATATCGAGATTTTCACTATAAAGACGCAGAAATTAGACGAATCCCGCGAAGAAACACAAAATTAAATACATCTTCTGATAAATGCAGCCACAAATTGAAGTAAATAAGTTAAAATCTGCTGTACGAATCGCTCAAAGTTTGCAAAGCACGCGAGATACATGTACGGAGGAAACATGTACTGATAAGCGGTTCTGCCTAGACTAGGAACCGAGTACCCGTTTGCTTCTAGCCATAGGACTCGTCGAAAGAACTGGAGAACCGCGGTTGGAATTGATGGCGCGTTTAATTTATCGTAAAATTTTCAAACGCTACCAAACGCGTAGGGCAGAAAGTTAAACCCGTCATTTAAAATGTCAAACCCGTAGTGTCAAAATTTCAACCCGTCAAGATAAAATTTAAGATGCGTATTGAGATTTTACCAAATGCGCTATGTCCAAGCAAATCACTACGAGAAAATGACGCCATACAGACGCGTTTTAAACGAGCTTTAGGATGCGTTTAAGTAAAGCTAACTAAGGTCTGTACTGTAGGCGCCTGAAATTTCTGTGATCTACAGTACAGCTTAGAAATTAATTTTTTCCCAGAACAAAATATAATGTACTGTTGACTATTTTGAACACAGTTGAATTTGAAGAGATTTCTGGCTACATGTACTGCACATGTTACGGCAGCAACGTCTTCCAATCAATTTATACATGTATTAAAAATATTCCACAAAGCATTTCTTACGAACTAACATGTTTCTGTAAGGCTTGCGTGATTAGTCCTTTGAGTAATCATGATCAATTATTTAAGAACAAAGATAACTCGATTAATCATCTTCGGTACAAATTACCAAGACAATAACAAAAGCATACCAATGATGAAAGATGCAATGGTGTTTAAAAGAGTCCATTTGTAAGCCCAAGAGATGACTATTTTTGAAAATGTATCACTGGAAAGCCTGGTTCGATTCTCGAGCCAGCCATACATTTTCAAAAATAGTCTTCTCTTGCCTGCAAATGGACATACATTCACTGCGCAAAATGTCAATTTTCGTGACCTATCTTAGTAAAAAGTAATTAAAATGCTGGAATTAAAATATTTCATGCAGGAGAAATTATTCACGATTATTCGGTTATATAATTTTTAATCATATAAATTCACGATTTTAAAAATTGCGATATTCGATTTAATCACGTAATCGTGCAAAATGTTCTTGTTTTTTAGACTTGCTAACCCTTTAAGGACGAAGCCGGCCAAAACCGGCCTCTGCAGTGGTCATGGGGAATGTACATTTGCTGGCCAAGAGAAAAGTATTTTTGAAAATTTACCACTGGAATGACTGGCTCGATAACCGAGCCAGTCATTCCAGTGTTAAACTTTCAAAAATGGTTTTCTCTTGGCTTGCAAATAGACATTCAATATGTAAATATTTAAATTTTTTCAACAAATTTAGTCATTAAAAGGTTAACTTATTTACATGTATAAGCTGTCTTGTATATGGGCTAACCCCTTTAACCCTTACCACTCTGATGTCAGTATTCTGTTTTTTACCATGTCAATAGCAAAAGAAACAGGTGCACATTTTTCAACAATTTTGTTGGACGATGTTGCTGTCTATGACAGCAACATCTTCCACCAAATTTGTTGAAAAATGAACACCAGTTCATCTTTTAATTTAATTTGAAAATTAAAGATTTTGACACCAGAGTGCTACGGTTAAGGCCCGATTTGGCTCAAACACATATTTGTAAACACAGAGTCCCAAGGGCCTTGATGTTCAGTTGCCTAACAGTTACATGTACAAACTAAAACAGCTCAATAAAGGGCCATAGCTTTTCGTCATCTTAGTTAGCTAGCTAAAATGTGTAGCCAGTCCATCAGTCACAAAAGGTTATTCTGCATTGTAGTTTCAAGAGTTCTTCTCACATAGTAATCAAACTTGGGGCGGGGAGAGGAAAGCTTGCTCACAGAGTCCTGAAGAAGTGTGACATGGTGTGACAATGTCAAGGCGACAAAATTAAAATGTGATTATTTTGAAAACTATGTGCCTGACACAGTTGGCAATAACTCTGGTTCTAATGGAGAAATCTTTACATTTTTCATAAAATTAAATTTTCACACACAAAATTGACAAATCAAAATTCTGAATCGGGGCTCTAGAGCAGACCACCATACAATGCCATAGGGTCCTTCTAGCCTACATGTAATTTGGTTGAAATCCAGCAAGAGGCTAAAGAGGAGATGCATTTGGACAATATCTGGTAAATTTTTCCTAAGGCCTCAGATTTCCACCAAATTGCAGCAACAGTTTCCAGTCAAATTAATTCCAAAATAATCAAGTTTTCCTTGACTCACCTAGCCAGTAGAACTAACAATCCATAGTACATTTACCAGTAACATTAGAAAACTCACATGCAAATCTAAATAGATCTAATAACGTGGTGTACAGAAATCTAAACGGTAGTAAGACTAGGAAATAACTCCACTGCATCAAGCCTTGTGGTTGCCTCGCAGCAACTTGATAAATCCTGGAAAAGAAGTCAACAAAAACGTGGAAATTATGTACTGTACTCTTATATAACCCATTAACCCGCAAATTTGTTCAAATTTTTTTTTAATTTTGTCTTATTGAAAGTGTCCATTGGAGGACTATGAGAAGACTATTTTTGAGAAATTTACCACCGGAATGACTGGCTCGATTATCGAGCCAATCATTCCAGTGGTAAACTTCTCAAAAATAGTCTTCGCATAGTCCTCAAATTGAGGCTTCTCAGGACCACTGATGAAGCCATTTTTGGCCAGCTTGACATGCTTGAGCATTAACCTTTACTACACCGATGTAAACATTCTATCCATTAGTGCCAATAGCTAAGAAACTATTGTACATCTTGCAACAATTTTGGTGGACGATGTTGCTTTCTGTGCTAATTTGTTGAAAAATGAACACTTGTTCATGTTTTAATTCAATTTGATAATTTAAAATTTTGACATCACTGTTGTAATGGTTAAAGTTGTGTTGATACATGTACACAAGTGACATGCGCTTCAGAACCAGCCATGTACTACCATCAGGAAACAAAAAGAATGCCACTGGCATAACTGGATAGACAAACTCCAAAATTGAATGCAAGGTTCACCTGAAATGGTTACATGCGTGTGAAATGGATATATACACATGTACATATATGTAAATTGCAGATCAAGGACCTTTTTTTTTTTAAAGTTTACCACTTGAATGACTGAGTCGACAATTGATTCAGTCATGCCAGTGATAAGATTTTCAAACATTGGCCTGCAAGTACAATTAGACATTCAATAAGCACAAATTTCATGTAAAGAAAAAAAATTGGCAACAGCTCCCAGTAAAATTAGTTTTAAAATATTCAATAGAATGTTTATTAAATTGTAAATTCATCAAATACATATACAATTTTCGCAGATTAGTGTCTGACTTTTCCAGCTATACGTTATTATGAATGTGATGTCAGAGGTAATGATGGAATCTAGTTTTTGTTGGGATCGATCGATACATGTACCTGACTATCAATTTCCAGACCACTCACTATACACCAAGGTAAGCGGTTGAATAATTTGAAACTAATTTGATTAGCAACAGCACCCAGTCAAAATAGTTTCAAAATATTTGTACAACCATGCTTAGTCTGTAATTAATTAAGCGTTTGTGACGAACTTAGTTACATGTACATTATGTTATTCATGACGTACATGTAATCGATTATGACTTCATCCTACACGCCACATAGTTGATTATGATGTCATATGATTGATGGATAAACTGGAATCCTCGCTTGATTACATGTACACGTACGATGTAAGTTACTTGAGTTACAGATGGGATCCCTCCATTGGCTAGTGCATGGGTAAGTCCCTGCTACACGTGTACATGCAACACACATTTCATACACATGTACATGTAGCATTTCAAATAATGTGCAAAATATGAGATTAAATGTGATTCTATCGTCATTGACCTTTGGTCATTCGGGTGGAGATTCATGGCAGGCATTCTCTGAGGCCTCATCACGCCTTCAGGGGCATGTATTTGATGGTGCTGTGTAAATACTGACGGCGCACCTTCTTCTTCATTGAACGTGTCTTGTACTGCCACCTGAAATAACAAGCAAGAAAGTATGATAGAAACAGTATGAAGATTACATGTAGCAGGGGGCACAGTAGCCTATCGCTACTAGATTTCTGGCTGGGCTACCAAAATTTCAAACTCACTAGCCAAGGTGATGACCTAAATTTTTCCATCCATATTTGAAGACTGTGAACAGAAAATGATTTTATATACCTGACAACTCTATTGCAGCTTGAACCAGTGTCATTAACCATTTGAATCCTTAAAGAGTAAATTTTGTACAACGTACATGTATAGCATATTCTGTTGAATATTTTGAAATTAATGTGACTGGAAGCCATTGCTGCTCAGCAATGGCTTCCAGTCGCATTAATTTCAAAAGATTCAACATATTTTCTGTTTGCTTGCCATGAAATTGAGATGCATGTAATTTACCGGTGAAAAGGTTAAGCTGGAACGCACCATACATGTATTTAAGATACATTTATTCTACATTACTACGTCCTAAATTTTCATATCCTGTATTTTTAAATCTGGGATCTTGTGCGCTCATGCATCATAATTAAAAGATTGGGCACTTCAAAATTTACAGAGGGGCCCCTTAAGTTTTGCGTTTAGGTGCCCCGGTGACAACATGCTTAAAAAGCTAAACCTTTACCACTGGCTCTAAATCAGAAATAATGTCACATACTGTACCATTTCCAAAACAAAATAAAACATACAGAAGTATTACTGTTTAATATTTTGAACATAATCAAATTGGAAGACATTGCTGCCTAAGGACAGACCAATTTGACAAAAATTCCCACCTACATGTAAAACACACAATCGGAGACCAAATTAAAATAATGCACATTTCAGCTTAGATGTTTGAAAAGCTATCACAGCATCAATCCTTCCATCATGTTAATTATCAAGATTGATCAAGAAAAGCCAAAATGCTTTCTCAGTGGGTCACCATTTGGGCGATTCTACCAGTGTTGGACATCCAGACAACATTTTGGACAAAAAATCTAGCAAATTATTCACAGAATAGAATGATATTGTTCATACAATTAATATACATGTAGGCTATTGTGATTCTTGTGGTAACAAAAGACATTATATACCTGTCTTCTGAAGAAAGCTAGAGCAAATTTAACTTGCTGTTGTATGGGACGCAGAAAATTAGAACAGTTTTCACACAAATGTTCAACTTAGAAAGTCGGTGATGTTTGATTGCTAAATCCTAAGTTATACATGTACAGTATGTCTAATAACACTTTTAAATATGTCTAGTTTGTTTATACATACATGCACCTGGTTTGACGGTAATTTTAATGATTTTCAAATACTAGTCTGATGAAATTATTACATGTACATGTACGTCATGGTGTTGTACGTGACATTTTGTCTCAATAGTCAAATCTCTTGTAATTATTCAATTACATGTACCATCTTTTTCTTAATTTTTGTTGTCAAAATATTAATACTAAATAAAGCGAAACCATCAAGCCACGTTTTAAAAGTTTGCATATGGGGAATTTTTCTCTTTATTCACATTACCAGTATCAAACTTACAGTCATCTGCTCTTAATGGGCCTTACCATTTTTAACTACATGTATGCCCTGCCCATCACTAACTAAGCTCCACCCACACCTCGCTCGTGTTGGGATCGATTGATCTCTGAACTCCGTGACTATCAATTTCCAAAAACACTACACAAGTAAGCTATTGAATATTTTGAAACTAATTTGACTGGGTGCTGTTGCTGCTTAAGGAGGCTACACAGCGCCCAGTCAAATTAGTTTCAAAATATTCAACAACATGTTTATTAAATTGCAAAGAATTCCAAAGACATACAATTCATACAACGTGTCGGACTGTTTGAGATTTGATGACGGTCTATATGGAACCCTTTGTGACGTAATGATTGTGATGTCATCATACATGCGCTGAGCTGATTATGACGTCATATGAGGTCGGGCGATGGATGGATACTCTGGAAAAGTGAATTACAGTTAATCAAAACAGTTTTCAGCAGTTGCTTCAAGATTTAGAAAGCGTTTTAGTGAAATTCAGCATAAGCTCACAAATATTCTTGTTTGAGGAATGATACATGTAAGTGTAAATATTTAGCCAATGTGTTTTTAGGGGAGATAACACTGGCATATTTATGTATGAATGGATCTCGCTACAATGTGTTACAACTGATGACGTCTTGTAACATGTTTATCTATCTACAAATGCACCATCTTTTAACAAAGTGTCTCGAGGCATTTTCAGGTTATCCAGCAGAAACAATATTTTCAATGAATTTCGAGATGGTCAACAGAGATACATGTAACTTTAAAGAATGTGACCAGACATCACCGGAAAAAAATCATGAAACTTCGTCTATACCTACTGGATTCGCTGAAAAATATTGTTGCGGGAATATAAAAATTAAACATGCATTTTCCTCTTCTAAAGACAAGAATTGGCAATTACTGGTATTTGTATCTTTTTTTTACTAATACTGGAAGACGAATAGACAACGCAGTCAGCTTTTGTCTGCCATCAGGAGCTGGTTGAACATTTAACTTGTGGAAATTCTTGTCTTTCATATTTTCAAGACAACAGTCTCTCACCACAAGACAGAAAACCGAATAAGATTTGTGCTCAGAATTATCAAAATTGCTACTGCACATGCCACTTGAATCGTTTAACGTATATTACCAGCATGCATACAATGACAGAGCTTGCTGCTACTATCTTATAAACTTCCAACTCTGGAGCTATATTAAAAACATCCACACGTATGCATGTACATGTATAGAAGAGAGCAATCTGACTTGATGACTAACTGTAGTATTAGCTTTAACAGAGGCCTTACATTGTACCATTAAACTTATTGTTGCCAAGCTCACTGTACACTTCATTATTAGTACTGTGTTTACAACTACTCATTTAGGCTTGCGCGATTACGCGATTATTATTTAAATCGTTAATTTATATGATTAAAATTTAAATAATCAAATAATCGTGAATAATATCTACTGCACAAAATATTTCAAAACCTGCAATTTAATTACTCTTTAATGCGATGTCTCCCGAACATTGTCATTTTGCTCAGAAATATTTTTGAAAATGTATCACTGGAATGACTGGCTCGAGCATCGAGCCAGGCATTCAAGTGATACATTTTCAAAAATTGTTTTCTCTTGGCCTGCAAATGGGCATTTCTAAATACCATTCCAGCATTCGTCATTCATATATATATACCTTTGTTATTATGTCTCGGTAATTAGTACCCAGAGCTGATTAATTGACTAATCACGATTATTCTTAAATAATCGCTCGCGATCACTCAAAGCAATAATCGCGCACGCCTAGACTCATTACCTAATGGTCTACATTATCAAACATTCCCTGTTGGTGCTAAATTCCCCCACTTCTATAGAAAGGCAACTTTAAGTTAGTCCCAAAAACCCTGAATGTCATACATTTAAGCCACAATATGAAGGTCATCTGTCCATTAAGGTCACCTTTGTCTTGTCCTTTCGGTGGTCTTTACATACATGTACATGTTTCACTATATTTTAAAACAAGAGGCCCAAGGGCCCTGTATCGCTCACCTGGACCATAGGCATTTCAACTAGAATGGTCATTAACAATAAGTAGAACTCTAATGAGTTGAGCAGACTTGTAACAAGATAAAAAGAGGAGATGTTTTTTGTATGTATCAACTTCTCTTGAACAAACTTAATGGCCCTTAGTCATCAATGTCATATCTCCCAAATTCGGCCCAATCCGTTCAGCGGCTCTGGAGATGAAGTCGCTTTCATGAAAACCAGGCCATCCAAGACAGCCACCAAACCATTTGGCCAATCAAGTTCCCTTGAACAAACTTTGTTCAGCTCGTGACCTAAATTATATTTTATGAGTTTTGAATCAATTGCTCAAACAGTTTCGGCGAAGATTTTTTAAGACATTTCTAAAAATCAACCAAAATCCATGATGCCCACCAGCCAAATCGGCTTCGTTCGAACAAATTTAAATCTCCATGCCCTAAGGATGTTTCCTTGCCAATATAATTGAAATTGGCCCAGTAGATCTCGAGAAGACATTTTAAATTTTCGATTGCTTTAGTACGGGAAAATGATCCATGACGGCCGCCAACCCATTTATCCGACATTTTGGAAAAATGCAAATTTAAGATCAGAATACCCAAAAACATATATAAAACCAATTTCGGCCTCAAAAGCCATCAAATAAAAAAATCCAATATGGCCGCCAAACACGCTATATTTTGATTGGCCCACGACGGCCTTGTTTTTTGTACAGATCAAATTCCCTTGAACAAACTTTAATGGCCCTTAGTCCCTAATCATATTTCCCAAACTTTGGCCCGATCCCTTCAGCGGTTCTCGAGAAGTTGTTTTTGGGAAAAATAGGTCATCCAAGATGGCTGCCGTACTGTTTGGTCAATCAAGTTCTCTTGAACAAATTTGGTTCAGCTCTTGCCCTGGATGACATTTCATGAGTTCTGAATTGATCCCTCAAACGCTTTCGGAGAAGATTTTTAGACATTTCTATAAATTGGCCGAAATCCAAGCTGGCCGCCGGCCCAATTGCCTTCGTTTGAACAAACTTGAATCTCAGGATGCTTCCTGTCAAATATAATTGAAATCGGCCTAGTAGTTCTCGAGAAGACATTTTAAATTTCCCATTGCTTTAGTATGGGAGCTTTTGGCGGGAAAATGAAAAAGATGGCCACCAAACCGTTTATCCAACAGGTTAAAAAATGGCAAATTTGAGATCAGAATACCTAAAAACATATATAAAATCAATTTCGGCCTCAAAATCCATCAAATAAAAAAATTCATTATGGCCACCAACCACGCTATATTTAGATTGGCCCATGGCGGCCATGGTTTTTTTTACAGATCAACTTCCCGTGAACAAACTTTAATGGCCCTTAGTCCCTATTCATATATGCCAAATTTCGGCCTGATCCATTCAGTGGTTCTGGAGAAGTCGTTTTCGCTAAAACTAGGTCAACCAAGATAGCCGACGAACCATTTGACCAACAAAGTTCCCTTGAACAAACTTGGTTCAGCTCTTGCCCTAGATCATATTTTATGAGATTTGCATCAATCCCTAAAACGGTTTAGGAGAAGATTTTTAAAGATGTTTCCTAAAATCTGTCAAACTCCAAGATGGCCGACAGCCAACTTGGCCATTCGGCCTCAATTAAACAAACTTGGATCCCTATAACTTCTTCTTCTTCTTTTAGATCGCTGGTATCACACTTGGAGAGTCGTTCTCAAGATGAAATCTGTGGTTTTCTGCAGTTCTTCCACAGGCCCATACAGCTTTCTAAGAAAAGAGGTTGACAAAGGCCAGATCTCTTCTCTCAGCAGCTGATACGTACTGCAACATTGAAGTATGTGCTCCGTGGTCTGTTCTGCTTCTCCACAAGGACAAGCGGGCGATGTCGTAAGGTGGAACCGCCTGCACATGTGTTGGTTTAGTCTGTTGTGTCCAGTTCTGAGACGAAAAATGGTCACTTGCTCTGGCCTCGAGAGTTGATCGTAGGCATCTTCTGATTGAGGTGTTCTATAGAGTGACTTGATGATAGTCTTCATCTCTGTATGGGTAACCATGTTTTCTGTCTGATTCTCTTCTGCACCCACCTTTGCCATCTTGTCTGCTTCCTCATTTCTTTGGATTCCACAGTGTGAGGGGATCCACTGCAATGCTATCCGAAAGCATTTGATGTTTTGTAGTGCTTCTTCAAGTTGTGGCAGCTTACCTTTGGTGATAGCCTCAAGGGCGGAGCGGGCATCAGATAAAAAGACAATCTGTGCAATAGGGTCTGCTGTTCTGCTGATGGTATTAGCTGCATGAACCAGTGCTTCGACTTCAGCTCTGTAGTTTGTGCAGTGTTTGCCTGTCGGTATTGCAGCTGACTCATGTTGTCCGTTTGGATACTGTATGTATGTGTCCGGATCCCTATGACCTAAGGATGCTTCCTGCCAAATACAATTGAAATCGGCCCAGCGGTTCTTGAGAAGAAGTCGTTTAAAGGAAAAGTTGACGGACAGTCACCACGGCATAAGCTCACTTGGCCTTTCAGACCAGGTGAGCTAATCATGGTAATAGTAGTTATACATGTAGGTCCCTGTTTATTATTCCATTAAAGAAATTAAGTAACTTATTGCTAATTACCCGTAGCTATTGTGAGCGGAGTGAGGGGTGAGTGATGCAGTGTTGTACGGGACAGTGCATGGGATAGTGTTGTACGGGACATTGCATGGGATAGTGTTGTACAGGACATTGCATGGGATAGTGTTCTATAGGACATTGCATGGGATAGTGTTGTACAGGAAATTGTACGGGATAGTGTTGTACGGGACATTGCATGGGATAGTGTTGTACAGGAAATTGCATGGGATAGTGTTGTACAGGACATTACATGGGATAGTGTTGTACAGGACATTGCATGGGATAGTGTTGTACAGGACATTGCATGGGATAGTGTTGTACAGGACATTGCATGGGATAGTGTTGTACAGGACATTGCATGGGATAGTGTTGTACAGGACATTGCATGAGATAGTGTTGTATGGGACATTGTATGGGATAGTGTTGTCCAGGAAATTGTACGGGATAGTGTTGTACGGGACATTGCATGGGATAGTGTTGTACAGGAAATTGCATGGGATAGTGTTGTACGGGACATTGTATGGGATAGTGTTGTACGGGACATTGCATGGGATAGTGTTGTACAGGAAATTGCATGGGATAGTGTTGTACAGGACATTGTATGGGATAGTGTTGTACAGGAAATTGTATGGGATAGTGTTGTACGGGACATTGTATGGGATAGTGTTGTACGGGACATTGCATGGGATAGTGTTGTATGGGACATTGCATGGGATAGTGTTGTAGAGGACATTGCATGAGATAGTGTTGTACAGGACATTGCATGGGATAGTGTTGTAGAGGACATTGCATGGGATAGTGTTGTACAGGACATTGCATGGGATAGTGTTGTACAGGAGAATGCATGGGATAGTGTTGTACAGGACATTGCATGGGATAGTGTTGTACGGGACAAAGTACAGCCTCTTTTTTTACATTCCTAGTGGAATTTTTCTTCAAAATAATGATTTGGGTATGAAGATATGCTTACAAAGAAAGAGAAAACTTAATTTGGTGACAAAGTGTTGTAGAGGACATAATTAGCCATAACATATTAATTGTTTATATTCAGAAATTTTGGCAGTAACAAAATTTGTGTTTTAGTAATTCAAAATGTTACTTGGTATGCTAAATAGCAATACTGATTTATAAAATGGCCCATAACTTAGATACAGTAACCAGTGAAAAATTTCATTTTTAGTTTGCCTTACTACAAGTCGGATTTTGAGTCTTGTTTCTTAATATAATTAATTAAATACCAAAATTATCCCTTCCTAAGTTGCAGAATACTACAATTTGTTCTAGTGAACACAATTTAGACTCTTTGCTACCAGTTAATCAGCAAATAAGTTAATTTCAATGATTTCAAAATTTGGTGGTATAGAATCGCCCATTTGCAGGCCAAGAAGACTATTTTTTTAATTTACCACTGGGATGGCTGGCTCGTTAGATGTAGATCCAGAATTTGATTGGATCCGGATCCTTTTATCCAGATACTGGATAAAGTCTGGAAATTCTCTTGCCTGGAAGGTTTTGTTCAAACTTGAGCCAAATCGGATCAGAAGTTTTTGAGACACATGTGCGGGCACACACACACACACACACACAACAGACCTGATCACAATACCCTCTAAACCCTTACGAGGAAAGGGTAATTACCAACCACACCCAGTTACATAGAGCTAAAAAATAACTTACAATGTAATAGGGCTGTAACAAACATTCGTTGTTTCGGACAATCGCAAACCTAGGGAAGAGGAACCACGGTTCGGTTTCACTTGCATGGGATTCGTGTGGTCCATGAACCATACATAAACTAACCCTTTCACCGATGAATTCCCATATCTAATCTTAGGAAAACCGTACAGGAACTATTGAATATTTTGAAATTAATTTGACTAGAAGCTGTTGCTGCTTTAGGCAGCAACAGCTCCCAGTGAAATTAATTCCAAAATAGTCAACAGAGTAAGTTTTATATCATACATGTAAATAATTGACTTTTTCAGGGATTTGTCGGTGAAAGCCAAGGGCTCATAGACAAGCAATCTCTGAATGTCCTCTCAGTGTGATTTACAAATATGACCATGAATGGAACTTACAACACGAGGCCCAAGGGGCCTGTGTCGCTCACCTGGAGCACCATCAATTTTTGTCAAAATTGTTGGTGGGTGGTTTAGCAGTCTTTAAAATGAGTTGTGGACATTTTTGCAAGTGCAATATGGCTGCCAAACACACTACATTTAAATTGGCCCACGGCGCCCATGTTTTTTGATGGATCAACTGCCTTTGGACAAATTTCGGCCTGATGCCTTCAGCGGTTCTGGAGTAGTAATTTCCGTGAAAACCAGGTCATCCAAGATGGTCGCCGAACCATTTGGTCAAGTCCTCATGAACAAAATTGGCTTAACTCTTGGCCTAGATGAAGATTCCCAGTGGTTTCGGAGATTTTTAGACATTTCCTGAAATTGGCTGAAATCCAAAATGGCTGTTGGGCAAATTGGCCGATCGGGTTCATTTGAACAAACTTGGGTCCTTATGCCCTAAGGATGCTTCCTGCCAAATATAATTGAAATCAGCCTGGCAGTTCTCGAGAAGACATTTTAAATTTCCCATTGCTTTAGTATGGGAGCTTTTGACGAGAAAATTATGCAAGATGTCCGCCAAACCGTTTATCCGACAGTTTCGAAAATTGCAAATTTGAGCTCAGAATACCCAAAACATATATATAGAACCAATTTTGGCCTCAAAATCCATCAAATAAAAAAATCTACTATGTCCGCCAAACACGCTACATTTTGATTGGCCCACGGCAGCCATGTTTTTTGACGGAGCAACTTCCCTTGAAGAAACTTTAATGGCCCTTAGTCCCTAATCATATCTCCCAAATTTTGGCCTGATCTATTCAGCAGTTCTGGAGAAGTCGTTTTCGGGAAAACTAGGTCATCCAAGATGGCTGCCGAACCATTCGGTCCATCAAGTTGTCATGAACAAACTTGGCTTACCTCTTTGCCGAGATGAGGTCTCATAAGTTTTGAATCGATTCCCCAAGCCGTTTCGGAGAACGAGATTTTTTAGACATTTCGAAAAATTAACCGAAATCCAAGATGGCCACCGGCCAAATTGGCAGATCGGCTTTGTTTGAACAAAATGAAATCTCTATCCCATAATGATGCTTCCTGCCAAATATTATTCAAATCGGGCCAGTAGTTCTCGAGAAGACATTTTAAATTTCCCATTGCTTTAGTATGGGTGCTTCTGGCGGGAAAATGATCCACGATGGCTGCCAAACCATTTATCCGACAGTTTCCAAAATTGCAAATTTGAGATCAGAATACCCAAAAACCTATATAAAACGAATTTCGGCCTCAAAATCCATCAAATAAAAAAATCCAATATGGCTGCCAAACACTATATTTTGATTGGTCCACCGCGGCCATATTTTTTGGCGAATCAACTTCTCTTGAACAAACATTAATCGCCCTTAGTTGCTAATTATATATCGCAAATTTCGGCCTGATCGCTTCAGCGGTTCTGGGGAAGAAGTCGTTTTTGTGAAAACTATGTCATCCAAGATGGCCGCTGAACCATTAGGTCAATCAAGTTCCCTTGAACAAAGTTGATTCAGCGCTTACCCTAGATCATATTTCGTGAGTTTTGAATTGATCCCTCAAATGGTTTGGGAGGAGATTTTTAAAGACATTTCTAAAACTCGGCCGAAATCCAAGATGGTCGCCGGCCAAATTGGCTGATCGGGTTCGTTTGAACAAACGTGACTCTCTATACCGTAAGGATGCTTCATGCCAAATATAATTGAAATCGACTCAGTAGTTCTCGAGAAGATATTTTAAATTTCCCATTGCTTTAGTATGGGAGCTTTTGGCGAGAAAATAATCCAAGATGGCCGCCAAACCGTTTATCCGACAGATTCGAAACTTGCAAATTTGAGATCAGAATAGTCAAAAAACTAGATAAAACCAATTTCAGCCTCAAAATCCAGCAAATAAAAACCTCCAATATGGCTGCCAAACATGCTATATTATGTGATTGGCCCACGGCGGCCATGTTTTTTGACTGATCAACTTCTCTTGAACAAACTTTACTGACCCTATAGTCCCTAATCATATCTGCCAAATTTCAGCCTGATCCCTTCAGCGGTTCTGGAGAAGTTATTTTCACTAAAACTAGGTCAACCAAGATGGCCACCAAATTATTTGACCAATTAAGTTCGGTTGAACAATTTTGGTTGAGCTCTTGCCATAGATCATATTTCATGAGGATTCCTTCAATCCCTCAAGCCGTTTCGGAAAAGATTTAGATGCTTCTAAAAATCGGCCAAAATCCAAGATGGCCGCCGGCCTAATTGGCCGATCGGCTTCATTTGAACAAACGTGAATCGCTATGCCTTAAGGATGCTTCATGCCAAATATAATTGAAATCGGCTCAGTAGTTCTCGAGAAGATATTTTTAATTTCCTATTGCTTTAGTATGGGAGCCTTTGGCGAGAAAATAATCCAAGATGGCCGCCAAACCGTTTATCCGACAGATTCGAAAATTGCAAATTTGAGATCAGAATAGTCAAAAACCTAGATAAAACCAATTTCGGCCTCAAAATCCATCAAATAAAAAAATCCAATATGGCCGCCAAACATGCTATATTGTGATTGGCCCACGGCGGCCATGGTTTTTGACGGATCAACTTCTCTTGAACAAACTTTACTGACCCTTAGTCCCTAATCATATCTGCCTAATTTCGGCCTGATCCTGGAGAAGTTATTTTCGCTAGAAAGGTCAACCAAGATGGCCACCAGATTATTTGACCAATTAAGTTCGGTTGAACAATTTTGGTTGAGCTCTTGCCATAGATCATATTTCATGAGGATTCCTTCAATCCCTCAAGCGGTTTCGGAGAAGATTTTTAAAGACGTTTCTAAAAATCGGCCAAAATCCAAGATCGCCACCGGCCTAATTGGGCGATCGGCTTCATTTGAACAAACTTGGATCCCTATGCCCTAAGGATACTTCCTGCCACATATAATTGAAATTGGCCTAGCTGTTCTTGAGAAGAAGTCGTTTAAAGGAAAAGTTGACGGCCGGACGGTCGCCACGACATAAGCTCACTTGGCCTTTCAGGTCAGGTGAGCTAAAGATGTAGCAGGCTATGAATTTTATATTATTTTCTAACATTTGTTGTCAGAACATGTCATTTGTGGGTTTTTTACCATTTACATGTAGACAGTAAAGCCACCTGCCTTTAAATATTATTTTCTGTTAGGAGTAATTTCTCGCATACAATAACATATTAAACAGGTTCGCTAACCAATTCATGGTTCGGACATCTGTATCGTGAACCCACACGAACCTCAGGCTTACAATGCAATGTGTTTCGAAAAAGAAAATTTAACAAACTGTTGAATATTTCGAACATAACTGGAGTATGGCAGCAATGACTTCCTATCCAATTATGGTAAAGATTTACCAACGTAAAATTTTCTGGTCACCTAAGGATGCAATTGCAAATATTTATTTAATACCGATGCTTTTGCTACTAATATAAGTTACTAGATTTAGATTTGTGTCATCTATTACCATGGCTGAAATGGTTTGCATCAGGTTACACTATCACTATAGTTCAGAAATAACAAATTTCCAAACAATGCTGTTAAATATCTTGAACTCAATTTGTTTGAAAAAAACTATTGCTGCTATAGGCAGTAATGGCTTGGCAGCAATGGCTTCATAGCAAATTGTGTTCACAATATTCAACAGGAAGGTTTTTGCATATCATTCAAAATTGTAGACAAGAGGCCCAATGGGTCTGTATCGCTCACCTGGAACATTGGCATATCAAACTAATCTTACTTAAGTTTTACATCGATCGGTGTCACTTCCAATGACTTTCAGTCAAATGGTTTAGTTTTCGAGATATTGACAACAGTCTCTGGACTTGTTTTTTGCATTAGTGATATTGAACAATGTTTAAGTAAAAATAGATGATATCAGTGCTAACTACAGCTGGTTTCTTAACTGTCTCACTGCTGCAAGCCAGTGCAGCCAATAATTTCAATTTTCAAAAGCTCTTCACTTGTTGAATATTTTGAAACCAATTCGACTGAAAGTTGTTGGCGGCTTAGCCACCAACAATTTCAGTCCAATTTTGTTCAATATATTTATCAGGTTCAGAGATATAACCTTTGGAATATGTCGTCTGCTAAAACTCAGTCAGACGGTTATTAGAGGTTCAAATACAATTGAAGAAAATGGTCTCTAAAGGCAGGTAGGTGGTCTTTATAGCAGGTTATTCCCCACCACCACACAATCCATTTAACACATGCGCATCTGGCTGAATCACCAAGTTAGCAGCAGAGGTAGGGTGAGCTGGAGTCGATTTAAAAAATAATTTGACTGAAATCATTGCTGCCTAGGCAGCAGCAACTTTCACTGCTGCCTAACGCAGCAACAACTTTCAATCAAATACATTTCAAAATATTTTTAAGAGCATAGATGTCAGAGCACATAATATATATCTTAAATATTTCGGCAGTACTGGAAAGGTTAATCCGTTAATTGGAATTTAATATCTAGTTTGGCAATAAAATCTGACATAGTGATAAATCAATGGACGGTGGAAACAAACCTATATTTACCCTATGAAAGTGAGACTGCAAATATTTAAGGAGTGGTAACTCTGGCATTTGAAGTCCTATCAGTTTCATTTTCACAACACAGATATTAGATGCCGACATTAACATTGTGACCAAGTTTGATGTCAATCCGTCAAGAAATAACAAAATGAGCCGCCATTGTTGGTGAGACAGACAGACAGATGGATGGATGGCCATACAGAAGACAGATGGGGTCATCACTATACGACAGCTGACTGACAAGTAAGCGGAGTTAAGCAAACCAATTTGGGCTTCAAAATCCATCAAATAAAAAAATAGAATATGGCAGCCAAACATGCTAAAATTTGATTGGTCCACGGCGGCCATGTTTTTTACTGATCAACTTCCCATGAACAAACTTTAATGGCCCTTAGTCCATAATCATATCCCAAAAATTTCAGCCCGATCCGTTCAGCGGTTCTGCAGAATAAGTTGTTTTCACGAAAACTATGTCATCCAAGATGGCTGCCGAACCATTTGGCCAATCAAGTTCCTTCGAACAAACTTGGTTCAGCTCTTGCCATATATGATATTTCGTGAGTTTTGAATCGATCCACCAAGCGGTTTCGGAGAAGATTTTTTAGTCATTTCCTAAAATCGGCCAAAATCCAAGATGGCCACCAGCCAATTTGGCCGATCGGCTTTGTTTGAACAAACTTGGATCCCTCTGCCCTAAGAATACTTCCTGCCAAATATAATGGAAATCGGCCCAGTGGTTCTTGAGAAGAAGTCGTTTAAAGAAAAAAGTTGACAGACGGACGCCGGACAGATGACCAAGTGAGCTAATAAATTGATAATGGCTTTGTAACAATTAATCTTTAGACGTTGGTGTGACAACGGTTGAATAGTCAGGCTGAAAACTGTTGCTGCACTTGACAGTAACAGATATCGTCGGCAAAACTATTTTCAAAATGGTCGTCACCACGCTACATGCTATCCAACAAAACTTGTGAATTACTGAACTAAATTTATTGCGAGAATTAATTGGCTTTAAACCCTTTAACCCTCAAATTTATTCAAGACAATTTAAATTTTCTCAAAGAAAATGTCCACTTGCAGACAGAGGACTATTTTTGAAAATTTATCACTGGAATGACTGGCTCGGTTATCAAGCAAGTCATTCCAGTGGTAAATTTTCAAAAGCCGTCTTCTTTTAGTCGGCAAATGAACATTTCTCAAGATCACTACCGAAGCCCTTTTTTGCTGATATGAGTGTTAAAGGGTTAATGATGAATTAATTAAATAAATCTTTTAGAATCAGTATGTGAATATGGTACACTTCATCAGCTCACTACCTCACAGGGTATTAATTTCATTTCAATCTTGGGAATTAGAGTTGTGGTTTTAAATTACAAGATTAAATGTTTTCCTATGCTGGCTAAATATCTAAGATATGTATTGTGTGTGCTGACATCTATATCTTTGAATATTTTGATATTTATTTGACAGAAAGTTGTTGCATTCTAATGCAGCAATGACTTTCAGTCAAATTATTATTTTGAACTAGTGAACAACTGCTGCTAAGTGAGTTTGGTCACTCTGCCAAATGATTACAAGGGTTTTAGAATGCAGTTAAACATGCTATAAAGACCACCTGTACTAAATGCCACTTTTACTACATGCCGCCAAGCTGTTTATCTGATAGATTCAGAAATGACATGGTTGAAATCAGCATACTCATAACCCTGTACTAAACAAATTTTGGCTTCAAAATCCCTCAAATAAAAAAATCCAATATGGCTGCCAAACATGCTGTATTTGGATTGGCCCACTGCGGCCATGTTTTTTGACAGATCAACTTCCCTTGAACAAAGTTTAATGGCCTTTAGTCCCTAATCATATCTGCCAAATTTTGACCCGATTCCTTCAGTTGTTCTAGAGAAGTAGTTTTTGCTAAAACTAGGTCAACCAAAATGGACGCTGAACCATTTGGCCAAGCAAGTTCCCTTGAACAAACTTAGTTCAGCTCTTGCCATAGATCATATTTCATGGGATTTGCTTCAATCCACCAAGCGGTTTCGGAGGTTTTTAAAGACGTTTCTAAAAATCGGCCAGAATTCAAGATGGCTGATCGGCTTCGTTTGAACAAATTCGAATCTCTACACCCTAAGGATGCTTCCTGCCATATATAATTGAAATCAGCCAAGTAGTTGTCGAGACGTAGACATTTAAAATTTCCCATTGCCTTAGTATGGGAGCTTTTGGTGGGAAAATGATCGAAGATGGCCGCCAAACCGTTTATCCGACAGCTTTGAAAATTGCAAATTTGTGATCAGAATACCCAAAAACATATATAAAACCAATTTCAGCCTCAAAATCCATCAAATAAAAAAATCCAATATGGCCGCTAAACATGCTGTATTTTGATTGGCTGACTGCACCATGTTTTTTGACGGATTAACTTTAATGGCCTTTAGTCCCTAATCATATCTGCCAAATTTCGGCCTGATCCCTTCAGCGGTTCTGGAGAAGAAGTCGTTTTCGCTAAAACTAGGTCAACCAAAATGGCCACTGAACCATTTGGCCAATCAAGTCCCCTTGAACAAATTTGGTTCAGCTCTTGCCCTAGATCATATTTCATGGGATTTTGCTTCAATCCACCAAGCGGTTTCGGAGAAGATTTTTAGACATTTCCTAAAATCGGCCGAAATCCAAATTGGCCACCGGCCAAATTGGCCGATCAGCTTCGTTTGAACAAACTTGGATCCCTATGCCCTAAGGATACTTCCTGCCAAAGATAACTTATATCAGCCTAGTGGTTCTTGAGAAGAAGTCGTTTAAAGGAAAAAGTTGACGGACGGACAGGCGGACGGTCGCCATGGCATAAGCTCACTTGGCCATTCTGGGCAGGTGAGCTAAAAATGTTAATTCTGTGCACTGTTACCTTATTTCTGGGTTCAACTGTACACCAGCTGCATGGAATCATATATATATACATTGTATATATATTTTTTTTTTTCTGGTTCAAAATACACATATTTTTCAAATTTTAGGAAAATTTTCCGCAAAAATATTTTTCCGGAAAAATAACACTAAAGATAGTCAATAAAACATTTCTTACATTGTCACGATTGTGTTCAAAATTGTACTAACAAACATGGATGTTTCTGTATTTGTTTTGGAAAAGTTATTTCTGAGCTGTACGACAACACCAATAGATCTCAGTCAAACTAGTTCAAAATTTTCAACAGACAGAAACGGACAAGTATCTCTAGCAACATTCCAGTAGTTAATCTTTAAAAATAGCCTTATTTTGGCCTGTAAGTGGTAACTGCACGGACACCCACGAAACAAAAATTCCAATTCCTTGGCCACGAAAGGTTTAAACTGATCACATGTAAATTATGCATTCCTTGGATAGCCACATTACCTCGATGTCCCAGTTATGTGTAGTCAAGATTGTTCGACATCTCTCTATATCTTCTATCCCCGTCAAATCCTACAAAGCAATAGAGGAAAATATACATAGAAGTATATCATACATGTGTATATATAATATAATAACTTAACATGTTTCCAAAACAAAATAGTATGCGCTGTAGGCTTGCGCTATTGTTCAATTTAATCGTGAGGTTCAATTTATTTTTAAAATCACGGTTTTTACGATGTAATTGAGAAAAAAATTGTAAAATCGTCAAAAATTTCATGCTTGTTTATGTTTAAAATCTGAAGTGTGTACTTTTCCGCCATATTTTATCAGTACATGAGTACAATTATAATTGATTCACGCTTGTGTTCATTGTGTTTATATCCCGCCGTGCCATGCACGTGTCGATTAATTGCTAATCACAACACAAAGTGCTACAATAAACAAACTAACAATAGCGAGGTAACGCCTTTGTCATTGAGAACACCAGCTAGTTACTCCGTCGAATAGCCATATAATTTTCTTTCTTTCGCTGCAGACCCTGAGTCTGTCGTGAAATGGCAAGTATATACTTAGTTGCAGAGTGTTAGGCAATCAGTGAACATACTTCTGTTTAATTCTAGAGTTAGCAATCTCAGGCGCTCTAATAATTTCTCCTTTTTAATTTATATTTTTTCTCGGCGACATTTTATATCAAATTTTTATGAAATAAATAATGCTTATTAAACTATACGCAATATTTAGGCGGTCCCAATTAATAATTTCACTCCCGCGATGATGGATATAACACTAAGCATAGATGTAGGATGGTAAGAATTCGTCGCATGAAAATGTGTTCTAATTTCGTGCTATTTTTGTATCATTTATTTCAACTTTTTCTAGATACAAGTCATGTTACCCCGGTTTATACTTTTGGGCCTATGATTTAATCGAAAATCACGATTTTTTTAATAAAATCGATCGCGATGTTTCAAAGCAAAAATCACACAAGCCTAGTACCCTAGGATATGTATTGTGTTGTATGTAAGAATCCACTTTAACAAGACTAGTGCTTTTTATCTGCGGACTGCACTATTTTCAAAATCACTAGTCCGACGGACTAGTGACATAAAAAGTTAAGATCGACCCCTGATTCCATAGTAAAGAAGCACTTGTCTGATCTTTCCTAAAGACATGGTAGCAGTTACATCCTGCATATATAGGAAACAAGAGGCCCAAGCGCCTGTGATGCTCACCTGGACGATTAGCATTCGAACCATTTGCATTCACATTGACATGATGGACAATTTTCGGAAAATCAGAGATTGCTGCCCCAAGAAATTGATCAATCAAAATTCTTGTTTGATTTCTTGAAGCCTATTGCAATAGGATTATTCTGACTAAGTTTCGTTGAAATTGAGCCATTGATTAGGTAGTACATGTAGCAGCAATTTAAAGGATTCTGGAAACTTTCGGAGAATCCAAGATGGCTGCAAGAAAAGCAAACCAATCAAAAAACGTAATATAATTTATGGAGCCTATGGCGAGATGATCGTTCCAGCCAAATCTTATTCAAATCTGCAAACCTGAAGATGCATTTTAAAGGATTTCCCCGCGCCTTAGAAGATACATCTTAAAGCAAAAGTTGGATGGACGGATGAACGGAAGATTGCCATGGCATACGCTCACTCTGCCAGAATGGCCAGGTGAGCTAATAAATATATATAGACATGTTTCAGCCTTGCGTTTCATACAGGGTTGGCAATTTGCCGGGAAATAGTATTTCCCAGGGCAGTGGGAAATACTCAGATATCAAGTGGCAAGTTTATATGTTTACGCTCGTGGTTTTTTATCATGCTTAAGAAAACAGTGACAAGCATTAGTAAATTAGCAATTATCATATCTTGACATAATGGAAGCAGACGTGTTTTGATAAGCGGTGATAGAATGCATAGTTTTGATGCTATTTCCGTACAAACTACAGACAACCCGTAGGGGTTGGCAATTCTGCCTATGGAATGCAAGGCTGGTTTCTAAAACTACCTTAACCGAATACAGTCGATAACAGCTGCGATCGAAAACAGCCACCAGTAGACACAATAGCGATAACAGCTGCCGCTGTGTGTAGTATCTCGTGTCTAGTTATTTTATCATCTAAGATTATAATTATGTTTTTACAGATTGTTATGCATTTGCGTGCTATACGTTAGTTTGTATTTTATTTCAATCAATCAAACTTTATTGGCAATTCATCAGAAAGTACCTTTCTTCTTCAACTAGTAAATTAGCATGCGTTATTGATAATCAGTAATATGTGCATCATATATTTTATGTCTGACGATGTTGTCTGGTCTCTCACATATGTTGGCCCTGAAAATGGTCGTTGTGAGAAATCAATTGTCTGACGCTGTCTAGTCATCCTCATATTCCGCTACAGACGCTTTGGACAGATCAGGTGAGCTGCGGTTTCAAGGAAGCAATAGAGACACTGGCCTCATCAATAATCATATAACGTGGTTGTCATCACAGGTGGTGGCGGTGGTTCTAACTATGGACGCCTGTAAGTTGTATGTGCAACACACACTATTAATTAATAATCTTATAACAGGATTATCATCACTGGTGGTGGTGGTGGCAGCGGCTGTATCTATGCCTATATAATAAGTTGTACATATATAATTTATACTACCATCAATCTTGTATGTGATGTTCAACTAAACTGCATCATCATCTACAACGGCATCAGCCACTACATCATCCACTTTTGCTGCTTAGGGAACAAATGTTACAGTTACGTTTTCTCACGTATATACGATTTCAAGCTCATGCACGCATGCACACGTAGGCACTGGCACATGAATTATTATAAATATTTTTACACTATGTGATGAGGTGTCTGTTCATCTTATAAGCAGAGGCCTATATATATGATTATGATAACAATATGCTATGTATGAGTGTTTATTATTGTTGCGAGAGAGAGAGAGGGGGGGGGTGGATTTTCAAGAAACTATATTAATAGTAGGAACCCTTGCGTTGCGTATGCTAATTCTTATTGAGTCGCATAGAAATGTTTTTTTAGAACAAACAACCACTCAAGTGTTCCACTAAATTTAAGAACTGCCAGAATTCGTCATATGTCATAGAATCATGTTGCTGCCTCACGTAAACGCGTTTTAGTGGTCCACCGTTAGGTAGCTGGCCCTATACAGTTAGCTAATTAACCGCCAATTCTTAAGATCCACCATCATCATACATTAGATTTATTTAGATTTGGGCTTCCAAGACAGTGACGTGAATAGGAAACTGTATGAACATTTTTAAGAACCACCACGCGAGCAGTCCACTTACCCCTTTCACAGACAACTACATGAAAAAGTAAATTCTTTACAGGATAAAATATATTCTGCCTAAGGCAGCAACAGCTTCCAGTCAAATTAATTTCTAATTATGCAACCGTTTTTCTGTATGACAGCAATGAAAACGGGATATAGGGAAATCATCATTGAATGGGTTAAGAACCACCATCATCATACCTCTTAGTGAAAGTCGCCGCTACCTCGCATTAACTTAATCGGTCCTCCTCAGACAAAGCCAACCTAAATATGGGTTGCAATTTGGATAGCTTTGAGTAGCGTCAACGACGGCAGTGTAATGTTGTTTACTAACAAAACAGTGAGCAGCTGGCCGTACGCTTGACGGCCAGTCATCTGCGCACGCGTGAAAATGACGTCATAAGGGAATTCCGTAAAACCTATATAGTGAGACATACATAGCAGGTAATACTACGGCTGTTATCGTCATACACCCTTTAACTCCATTGATAAATATTAGACAACAATACATAAACGGGGACGGGTAGATTGATGATACTGGCCAGAAATCAGCAGTCCCCTTGTTTCACATCTACATTGCCTGAGGCAAAAAAGAACAATACAATAGAATTATTTTCACGATTAATCACAAATCAGCATGTTTACTAAAACAAAAACTGGTAATGAAAAGAACAACAGGATCAGCCATCAGGTGTCCCATTAACACACGTGATTGGATGTTCTAAGAAAATAACTTATTCGTCCTTAACAAGACCAACTTGAAACTGAAGCAATCTTTCTGTTTTTTCCTGTGTTAATCCTGCGTTGTTGTCATTTGTAAGTTCGTCATCTTCACCCGCCATTCTTCTTCTTCTTCTTCTTATGTGTAGTAGTTCCCGTCTATCTTAATATGTCTTAGGATGTTGTTGTGGACTTAGGCTTATTCAGCCCGTATGTCCGCCTCTTCATTTTCCTCTGACTTATACCACGGATGCATCATCATCATCACGCCAGGACAGGCTTCCCATCTAGGTATACAGCGAACAGATCGTCTATCGAGTGCCAAGGTATCAGTGGAGGAAAACATAAAAAAGGCCAGAAGAGCGGCATATTCACTGATGGGTGCTGGGTTGCATGGCATCAATGGGATAACGCCAACTGTCTCTCTGCATCTCCTCGAGATCTACGTACTCCAGATCCTCTTGCACGGCATGGTCGTTCTACTTCCAAATAAAACAGAGCTGCAACTGATGGAGAAATGTTTCCATAGAACGCTCATTCAGATCCTTGGGTTACCAGAAAGAGTAGCATATCCATCACCATATCTTCTCCTTGGCACACTGCCTATTGAAGGACGTATCGACTCACAGCAGCTTACTCTCTTCAGAAACATCATATCAGATCCAGCAAGCATTCTCTTCCGTATCGCAGTCCGTCAAACTATCATGAAAGGATTCTTCCAAAACAGTTGGTTCGCTGAGATACGCAGCATTCTAGCTAAATACAATTTACCATCCATTCACGACCTTATTGAAAACCCACCTGACAAAGGACCCTGGAAGAGGATCGTAAAGACACGCGTAAATGAGCTATGGTCCACCAAACTACATCAGCAATCACAGTTATATTCGACACTGCAGTATCTTCACGCGTACCCAGCCAGCTGTATGACTCCACATCCATCTGTTGAATCATTAACTACATGTCGTCGCGATATCCGCACTCTCTCTGTATGTTTGCGGCTCCTAATGGGCTGCTACATCCTGCAATCGAATAGAGCCAAGTTCAACAAGCACACGGTTAATCCTACCTGCCTCCTGTGTCATGATGGACCAGAAGACAGCACACATTTCCTGTCCACGTGCAGTGCCATGGAAGACGCTAGGCGAAAATACCTGCCTTTAATCCAGACGAACCTGTGTGATATGTGTACTCCGCTAACTCATCATGTTTGGACTCATAGCAAAACAATAACCTCGTTCCTTCTGGGTCCATCCATCTACCTGACAAGCGTGAGGGAGTCATGTCCCTGCCTTACCAGAATAGAAGCTCTGATTCGACAGTATCTATACACACTAAACCATATACGAACAGTTAAGACAAATGAGATTGACCTGAATCATGTACGTGAGCCGGTGGTCTTTTATACTCCAATCGGAGGTGCTCCTGTACATAGGAGGGATTTAAGTAAACTGAACTGAACATCATCATCATCATTTTAAGCTATTGGCTTGTTATTGCCTCAGTGTTTTTTTATTATCGTATGGCTAGCTCAGTTCAATTCAAAAGAATTTGAAATAGACCTATCTAGTTTGTATTTGAATGATTTGGCCATTGTCGCTCAATTAAGTCTCCTCGAAAACGCCAGTATATCAGTGACATTAGATTTAAAACTTTAGCTGTGTTTTGGGAAATGCTATGATGCAGATGGGTGTTCCCCGCGCCAGCTGCGGTGTGCCACCTACACTCATAGTCACCCCCTGCTGCTCCCAGCATTTGTTTGCATGTTCACTTGTGGAGGCTGTGGTTCGTCTAATTGCTGTTGTTTTCATTATCTGTGCTCATCGCCATCTCAGTCCCCTCCTCTATGCAAGTGTCTCTTCATGCAACCACAAAGTGCGGATGTGGGAGCAGAGATTATCCACCGGTGATTGGAATCACTACCGAGCATGTTCTTGTTTATGCAGAGGCTACTCCAAAATCAGTCCAGTGTATTGGCAGAATTGCAGTATGACTTTGTGATGGTCTGATAAACATATGGCCTGTTCAATGTATTTATCGCTATCTGGGTCTCCTGCTCTACGCTAGTGTCTCTTTATGCAAAGCATGTTTAGTCAAAATCATGGGCATTTCCTTGAAATGCTTGTCTAGTTTACTTTTGAAGGATTCGACAGTTGGTGCTTCTATAACTGTTGCTGGCAGTGAATTCCAATAGGGTACCACTCTGTTAGAGAAAAAGTATTTGCGAATATCCTTAGTGCTGCATTTCAAGTTGAGCTTGAACTTATGTCCTCTAGTGTGTGTGTTTGTGGAGAGTTCGAAGAAGCTGCTTTTGTCAATGTTGTACATATCATCAAGGATTTTGTATGTTTCGATTAAGTCTCCTCGAAATCTTCTGTATTTCAATGACATTAGATTTAGGGTTCTGAGTCTTTCTGTGTAGCTGTAGTCTCTAATTTGTGGTAATAACTTTGTTGCCCGATGTTGTACTCTTTCTAATAGCTGGGATTGTCGTTTAAATCTTGGTGACCATGCCGAGTTACAGTATTTAAGAATAGGTCTTACTAAAGATTTGTAGAGTAAAGTAAGTATAGATGGCTCTATACAGGAAAAAGCTCTTTTGATTATTCCTACTTGAGCTTGAACTGCTGAAGTCCCCTATTATTATTATTCCTACTCTACTAATCGCTCTAGATACGATGTTATTTATGTGTGTATCAAAAGAAAGGTCTGTGTCGATATGCACTCTCAAATCCTTTTATAGCTGTGATGTAGATATTGGTTGTATGTGGGAGGTACCAGTTGTCATAGAGTATTAGATTCGGGAATTGTTAATGCTAAAATGTAAGACATGCATTGTACTTGTATTGAGGCCTAGTTGCCATGTCCAGGACCACTCGCATACCTTGTCTATGTTATTTTGGATGTCATTGGTGGATGGGTCTCCATATATTTTCGTGTCATCTGCAAATATTTTGCAGTGGCAGATTAGTGATTCTGGTAGATCATTTATGTAAATTAGAAAAAGGACAGGCCAAAGAACACTTCCTTGTGGTACGCCACTGGTTACAGCTGCCCAATCTGATGTTGCATCATTAATTCTTACTCTTTGTTTTCTATTGGTTAAATAGTTTTCTATCCACCTGGTTACTTTATTTCCTATACCATAGCTTTGCAATTTTGATTGGAGTCTTTTATGTGGTAGTGTATCGAAAGCCTTGGAGAAATCCAGATATACAGCATCAACAGATTCTTTTGCATCAAGCTTAGTCGTTATGTATTCGAGATACTCTAGCGGTTGAGCTTTGCATGATCTGTTATGTCTGAAACCGTGCTGGCATGTAGAGAATAGGTTGGCTTCTTCCAAATAGTTTACGATAGTGTCCCTAACAAATGACTCAAGGACCTTGCACGGGGTGCAGGTAAGGCTAATTGGTCTGTAGTTATTTGGATAGGTTTTTTAACCTTTCTTGCATATGCACACATTTGCCAATTTCCAGATGTTTGGTAGTACACCTTCTTCGAGAGATTTGTTAAAGATGATACATAAAGGCACACTAATTTCTTTGGCTACTTCAATTAGTATTCTCACTGGAATTTCGTCTGGGCCATTGCTTTTATTTGGATTGAGTGCTTTCAGCTTTTTCTCAATAGCCATAGGTGTTATTAATATACTGTCTAAAATAGTGCTGGTGGCCCTATTGCTTGCTATACTTGGTATATTATGTAAGTCCTCAGAAGTGAAGATACTTGAGAAGAAGTTGTTGAGGATATTTGCTTTTTCTTTGTCATCTGTGATAATGGTGCCAGTATCTGGGTTACGGAGATGACTAATCGATTGCTAATGGTGCCAGTATCTGGGTTACGGAGATGACTAATCGATGCGTGTGACTTCCAGGCATTTTGTGGTCTGCAGTAAAGTCACACTTAATTTCTTGATCTTGCCAGAATCGATCCAGTCCTACCTCGAATTTAAACACTGAATCGATGTTTTCTAATGCATTGGGTAGGCTGTTCCATACATTGTTGACTCGGCTTGTAAATGAATTTTTCCATAGATCTAGTTTGGCCCTTTCCTTTCTTACTCTCAGGCTATGGCATCTTGTGTAGCTGCTTTCTATTACCTCAAACATGTTGTCTGCCCCCTCCGTGTCATACACTCCATTCAGGATTTTGTACACTTCAATCATATCACATCTCAGTCGTCTATATTTGAGCATTGGCAGGCCAAGCTTCCTTAATCTGGCTGGGTAATCTAACTCCTTCATCATCATCATCATCATCGTCGTCATCATCTGTTGCGATGTTGGAGGCCCGTGCAGGGCCTATTGTCGATCTAGACAGTTCATACACTACAACTTAGTTTGCGCAGTGTGCGGATAATGGTTGGTGTTTTTTTGGGTTATTTACCATTTTGGTTTTTAGTGTTTTTGCGAGTAGAGTATACATCACTAATTCAGTGATATCGACATATGTACAACTTTCGACTGTACATGTATGTACATATTTACATCATATGACGGGTGGCCTAACACACCTAGCTGACAGTTGACCAATTAACAGTGGTAATATAGTTTATTGCTACTTCTGGAGTGGTAGCAGCCCTCAAAATTTCAAATATTTATGAGACCCATTTTTGGGTCCCGTGTTTTCAGGTCTGCGTAACTAGTTGTTCGTTTGCGCAAAATCAGTTTGCGTAACCAATTGGTTGCGCAAATTGGTTACGCCATTTTTTATCCAAACCTGCTTTATCTGAACATATTTCATCTGTATATTAATTTAATAATGAATTTAAAGTGCATGTTGCTGTATTATCATTAGCATATTTTATTACAGCATGGACTTATCCACCAATTACCTAATTTACAGATAAAATATGTTTAGTCACTCAACTATTGACCTCATAATCAATTACATCACATGTAGGTTGATGTCACCAGTTACTATTATAATTGACAGACAATACTAACTCTCATAGTAGTCTGTCAGTAAGTTTTAATTGTATGTCTTTGCAATTTAATAAACATTCTGTTGATTGTTCTGAGGGGAAGTTTGTTTCAAAGTATTCACCAAGTTAGCTGTATAGTTACCATGAAATTGAGATTCTGGGACAAAGCTTGGAGCATAGCTTAGCTAGAGATGGGTGGGGAATAACTGAAAGTGGATTCATCCATTTTGATATAAGTACTGTAATATTTCTCAAGTAAATTAGTCAAAAAGCAGATTGAGTTTTTGTTTTATGTCCATTCATTCGTTCCATTTCCAGACCAAGAAGAATATTTAGGAAAATTTACCCCTGAAATTACAAGCTCGATAACCGAGCCAGACATTCAGTGTTAAGTCTCCAAAAACAATACTCCTTTGGTCTGCAAATGTACATTTTCTCTGCCAAAATATCAGTATTTGTATGACAACACTCATTGGTAACATCTTTCCAGCTTGCAACAATTTCAGGGTTCATACACCTTGGGCACAATAAAATTCCGTACTTTTTCCATACATATATTTCAAAATTCCAGGCCCACTATAATAATTAGTGACTAATGACCCAATATTTATAAATATCTTAACACCATCCTCCAACCCCACCCACAAACCCCACTACAAAAACAAAGAATTGAAGATCTTACATTGTTGTGGCTTAGCTAGTTGAGCAACCCTCTCCAGCTCACCCACCACCACCTTGAAAGCAATGGCTTCCAGTCATAATATTTTCAAAATATTTAAAAGAATATGCTACTGGTTCAGGCAAATACACTATCTAAGATTGGTCTCTAAGCTATATAACTCGTTTCACTATCTAAATACAAGACTATCTGAGCATTTAACACCCAATGGAACGATGTGCTATCAACGTTCCAGCGATCGTCAAATACCGCATTTCAGCTTTGTCAATCGATGATTTAGCCATTTTGTTCGTCTTCCCGAAAAACGGAAACAGAAGAGGGAAATCCAACGCATGTCACGTGACGTTAATACCCACGCTTGTATTGCCTCATTGCGTGCCCGCTTCAGCGGGCACGCTTCTATTTATTGCTGGCTAGAATTGCCTATAGGCGCGGACATTTTGCGCAGGGGATTGTGCGGCTGTGTCTCGCGAGATCTCCATTGATACGAGATCCAATAATTCTCAGCGCGAAGACACGGCTCTATTTCTAGATTGCTGGATATCTTATAATTATTCATGCACGTGATTCATGGCGAGTTCTCTTATTTGTTCTGGTCCGACTGTAATAGAGATTGCGCGGCGATGCCCGCTTAATTATTTTAATAAACAGCCAACGGAACTTATATGTCCACTTTAGCACTCTATCAAACTGACCACAAATGGCTTTTTGCGGTGAACGTGAGATATGTCCATTTGCATTAGCTACTCACCGGAGAACTTGTTTTGAAAGTTTACCACAGGAATGACTGGTTGGATAACCGATCCTATAATTCCAGCAGTAAATTGCAAAAGAAAAACCACAATGGTCTCTTGGACGGCAATTAGACATAGGACATTTTCTATGATAATGGATTTTTCTGTATATGACGTCATAATTATTAAGGTCAGATGTAGCTGGACGTCACAATCCAAAATGTGTAAATGAATGGCGTATCGAGCTCAGTCATGAACATTGAATAGTCCGGCAAGTGTCCAAATTGTATGTCTTTACTGTTTAATCAACATCGTGTTGAATATTTTGAAACTAATTTGACCTGGCGTTGTTGCGGCCAGAGGCAGCAAACCTTTAAAAGCACCCAGTCAAATTAGTTTCAAAATAGTCATCAGCTTACCTGTATAGTTACCTTGAAATTTGAAGTCTGGGAATTCATTATTCAGAGTACATATATATATATATATATATATATATATATATATATATATATATATATATATATATCGATTCCAACACGCAAAAACGGGTCGAGCTTAGCTAGAAATAGGCGTGGCATACCTAGAAATGGATCTCTCTATTGAAATTGTCATGAGCAAATTGAGCATTACATGGCTAATACCACTTGGTAATGTGTGGCCCACACAATATGGACCACTTGTATTAAGAGACCACCCATATGTATAGGTCACATTTTAACAAGGCCAATCATAGATTGTTGCCCTGAATACAATGTACTCGTCCTCTGACGGAGGGAGGGTAATTAATACCACTTGCTAATGGACATTTTCATATTGTCTATCGATCATATTACGTCATATGATGTCATAATCAACGACGTGATGTATAGGATGATGTCATAATTATGACGTCATGACTGTCTCAATTTAGTCCGTCTTAAATGCTTAATAATCCGACACGTTGTACGAATTGTATGTCTTTGCTATTTACAAAACATGCTGGTGAATATTTTGAAACTAATTTGACTGGGCGATGTTCCTGCCACAAGCAGCAACAGCACCCAGTCAAATTGGTTTCAAAATAGTCAACACCTTACCTGTATAGTTTTCTGGAAATTGATAGTCAAGAAGCTCAGAGATCAATCGATATCAACATGAGCGTGGTATTAATGTATTAATATACCATCCGGATTCAGTGACCGATTGACTAACATTAGGCCTATGGAAGTCATTTCAAGCAACCGCCACCAAGATGTGACTTACTTGGGCAGAATTGTGTGTTTTTCTAACAAAATCCTTTAGAATGTTTAACACCGAAATTTCAATATCTCAGATAAAGACAACTATGCGAATATCTTTTTAATACTTTGACTGGTAGCCCACCCCACCCTACCCACCTACTTGTTGCTATCATAGACCTGTATTAAGTATTGCAACGGCAACGACTGCTCATGTAAGCCTATCATCTTCTCTTAATGTATTTTAACCCTTTCATGAGGAGGCCGCAAAAACCGCTACAGTGATCTTGAGGATGTTACTTTGCAGGTCAAGAGATCGTTTTTGAAAATTCACCACTGAAATGACTGGCTCGATAATTGAGCCAGTCATTCCAATAGTAACTCTTCAAAACAGTCATCTATTGGCCTGCAAATAGGCACTCAATAACCAAATATATATTTTCATATTATTGATTCAATTTAGGTAATACAGGGTTAATAAATTATGAGGACGACGATGATGTACCATGTCTGTTTAACCTTTCCCGTATTGTATTATAGTATGATTCACATTTGTTGCATTCGAGATAGGGTAAAAATTACAGACTTGTTACAGACAGTCTTTAGGCGTACTATGTGTGTGGTAAATTTCAAAAGAAAAACATGCATAATAATATTGTAGCGGGCGAAAAAGTAGACAGAGGTCGCTAACAATAATGGATCCATCTAAAAATAAAGGCTTGGCTTCTTCGAAACTACAACTATAATGTAATGACCGGTCATCTTCTTACATTATCACAACGACTAGACTGTTAGACAGACTCAACTTCGGATACCAGACAGACCACGACCCAGTCTATCTCCGTAGCAGAATGTAAAAGCAAGACTGGATCGTGAAATCGCCACGTCAATGGCTACTCAATAGGCCCCTACATACGAGATACATTTCTCGATCTCGTATCGAAAGAGAACTCGCGGGATACGAATGAATAATGGATGTGTGATTATCAGTAGTATCATTTTGTCTTTAATCCATCCGTGGGAATAAAATCCATATAGGGCCAATGCAATTATGTAGCAGTATTGATAGACTACCAATGTTCCAAATTTCCTGTCAAAACTGCTATCAATAATATTGTAGCAGATTGTTGAATACAGAAATCAACCGAAAGTGTAGGCCTATGCATGTGCTAAGTTAAGGTCTACAGGAAATTCGGCCACAGAATTTCAACCATATAGTTGGATAGGTCTATCAATACGCTAGTGAATTAATGGATTGAGGTTAAACACATTTTTACCATGAAGTAGTTTCGTAGTGCACAATTTCATACCGAAAATTTGCTAAATCTCCGGTGATTCACAGTTTTCAGTGCCCTATTGTCTGTAGTATGTTTAGCCCCATAATTTCACCTACATAGACTTGAGCCTTAATATACTAGGTATATTCCGAATCTAACAAATTCTAGATGAAATAATTTTATTAGGCAAAAATTGGCTTAAAAATGTCGTGCTTTTCGGTGCCCTACTGTCTGTATGTAATATGGTCGGCTCCAGAACTTCGCTCACATAGACGTAGAGGGATTTGAATACGATAGTTATATTGGGAATTTAAAAAATTCGACTGTGAAGTAATTTCGTAGTATACGATTTCATTGCGTAAATTCGTTTAAATTTTGGCAGATCTGCGGGTTTTCAATGCCCTACTATTACCTGTCTGCAATAGGTTTGGCCACACAATTTCACCAATATGGTTAGATAGCGATAGGAACACGCTAATGAATCTTGAGTTTTCTACCACGTAGTAATTTCGGAATATTCAATTTAGTAGCCACGGACAGTTGTCAAATGCCAACGATTTACTATATTCGGTATCAGAATGTCTGTTCTCGATTTGTAATAATTTTTTCTATATATGGATGTATATAACTCAATATGAGCTAGTACTTTTGAACAGTTCTACCATCAAGTAATCTCATCGTAGGTAATTACATATTCGCCGTATGGCCCCATTATAACATGGTTGGTTCACATTCACCACATTCAGATAGGTGTCAGTATGTCCTGGCATATCGCTCATAATGGGTTCGACCCCAGAATGCCACCAATATGTTTAGATAGGTATAAGCATACGCTTACGGAGTGGTGAGATTTAAAACTATCTACCATGAAATAATTTCGGCTCAAATTTAGGCCGATTCATGGTTTTCGTTGCACCCAGTCAAATTAGTTTCAAAATAGTCATGAGCTTACCTGTATAGTTACCTTGAAATTGGAGGTCTGGGAATTCATTATTCAGTGTATATATAGACATCGATTCCAACACGCAAAAAAGGGCTGGAGCTTAGCTAGAAATAGGCGTGGCATACCTAGAAATGGATAACTCTATTGAAATTGGCATGAGCAAATTGAGCATTACAGGGCTAATACCACTTGTTAATGCGTGGTCCACACAATATGGACCACTTGCATTAAGAGAGCACCCGTATTTATAGGTCACATCTTAACAAGGCCAATCATAGATTGTAGACCCTTGACATCCCGAACGCACATAGAACCGAATACAATACACCCATCCTCTGACGGAGCTAGGGTAATTAATACCACTTGCTAATGGGCCTTTTCAATTTGTCTATGCATCATATTACGTCATATGACGTCATCATTAATTAAGTGACGCATAGGATAACGTCATAATAATGACGTCATGACTGATTCGATTTAGTTCATCTTAAATGCTTAATAATCTGACACGTTCTACGAATTGTATGTTTTTGTTATTTAATAAAAGAGAGTGGTATGGGTGGAGTTTAGCTAGAGATGGGCTAAACTGGAAAGGTTCATTGTATTAATAAACCACCACAGTTTTCAGTGCCCTATTGTCTGTAGTATGTTCAGCCCCATAAGTTACCCCACATAGACTTGAGCTTTAATAAGCTAGTTGTATTCCGAATCTAACAAATTCTAGATGAAGTAATTTTAATACGCAAAATTTAGTTTAAATGATGGTGTATTCGTGGTTTTCGGTGCCCTACTTTCCGTAATATGGTCGGTTCCAGAACTTCGCTCACATAGACGTATAGGAGTTTGAATATGCTAGTTACATTTGGAATTTAATAGAATTCGAACGTGAAGTATTTTCGTAGTATGAAATTTCATCGCATACATTCGTTCCAATGTTGGCAGATCTGTGGTTTTCAATACCCTACTGTCTGCAATATGTGTGGCTACATAATTTCACCCATATGGTTAGATAGGGATATGAATACGCTAATGAATCTTGAGATTTCTACCACGTAGTAATTTCGTAATATTCAATTTAGTAGTCACGGACAGTTGTCAAATGCCAACAATTTACTATATTCAGTATTAGAATCTCAGTTTGTAATCCATTTTTTTACATATAGCTGTGCTTTTGCACGATTCTACCATCAAGTAATTTGGTAATATGTTGTTACATATTCGCCATATGGCCCCATTGTAATATGGTTGGTTCATATTCACCACATTCAGATAGGTGTCGATATGTCCTGACATATCGCTCATAATGGGTTCAGCCCAGAATATCACCCATATGTTTAGATAGGTATAGGCATAAGTTTACGACGTAGTGAGATTAGAAAATTTCGTAACGTAAATAAGCTCAAACTTAGGATAATTTATGGTTTTCATTGCAATACGTTCACCCCCAGAATTTCACCCACAAATACTTATAGGAAATATGCTAGTTGTATTCCGAATTAAAAAAAATTCTACAGGAACGTAATTTCAGAGTACACAATTCAATACCGAAAATTGGCGCAAATTCTGTCATATCAACGATTTTCTGTACCACACTGTTTGCAATAGGTTCGACCCCAGAAGTTCACCCGTATGGTTAGATATGTATATGAATACACTAATAAAGTATCAAAGGTTTAAAAAATGTTTACTATACAGTAATTTCGTCATATGCAATTTAGTAGTGGCACACCATTGTCAAATTCCAATAATGTATTATATTCGGTACCAGAATTTCTCTACATGCCTTGTAGCCAGTTTTCGAACATAAGGCCATGTAGAACTCACTATGTTCTCATGCTGTGCGAAATATTGTAATAATTCTACCACCAAATATTTATTATAGTAATGTGAAAATATTTCTATATATCCCATATTATTAGCCACGTGTACTGGTAGAACCTGACTTATCAGGCTAATACCATAACATTTGCACATATGGTCAACAAGATCGTCATCATTACAATGGTTGAGGCCAATTTTGGCCTTTTTGTCTAGCACAAATATTTGATTTAATAGTTTGTCACTGCTTCCCGTAAAGATATCGTTTAATAGGTGACATAGATATGATAGCTAAATGAAACAGATCACGATGTTTCCCAATGGTTTTTCAGTCAGAATGTGTTCTACTATATCCTTTTCGTTGGAGAAAACTAGGTTCACGGTATTGGTTCTATCCTGGCCACTTAACTTTGTTGAAAAGGTTATCTGTCGGTACAGATATCCTGTATTGCATCAAAAATATACTTGCTTTGTGCATTTCACTAGCATTGCAGTGTATATTTCACCAATATATTTCCGGGTAATAAGCTCTTTACAGGTTTTCTTTAATATATTTGAATGGGTGTCAGGGTCTGTACTGCTTCTTGCGCTGATTTTCTACTGACTGGGTTGCCAGCTCTGTTGATTTCTTTATCTTTACAAGTTGTTGATACCTAATGACCCAAATTTGATCTGTTACACTCTGTTGATGCAGTAGCGCAATTTTCTCATCACTGGCTGCTCTTAATTGTGTCTGTTCCTCTCTCTGTTAAGGAGTTTGGCCTGGAGAAAAAGGATGGATGAAAAAATTGTTGGACTGGCCAAAAATATAAACTACTTTTCCTAGCCCATAGCTAATACTGCCCATATCATTTTGCAAGAAATATTCATTCTTTTATGTTTATTGTATGCCTTTATATAACTTCATATTTTCATGAAACAGTTGAGTTTATTCTCAGAATTATAATAACCTCCGGGCACGCTATTTACCATTGATGCCTTGCATCAATATGTGTACTTGTTGTTGAATATTTTGGCCGTTTTTGTGGAACTGTTTGAATGACTTATGTCACGTGAATGCAATATAAACATTACTCTTACCGTCATGATCTTTTCTGCTTAAATCAACTATTCGCTTTCCTCTGAAAACGGTTCAAGCTGCGGTTTTGTATTCATTTTAAGAACAAAAAATTCGTCTGCTTCACTGTGCGAAAGGCAGTATCTGCTAACCTCGTTCTCACTTGTTTGTGATATAATTAGGCAAAGAGCAGTAAGTGCAGATTAATCAGGTAAATACCGAGGCAAATGGCAGTAAGTACCAGTTACTGCTTTCTGCCTCCTGATACGCGGGAAACATGGGCAGTAAGTGCACTTACTGCTTTCTACCTCCTTATCACATAGGCAAAAGTAACATACTGCCTTCTTTCCCACCAGCATTTCTCTGTAAATATGTGCACTAGAGCTTAGCAATTCATACATATGAAAGTGTACATACTGACTATCATGGCTTGCCCATTAACTCATTTTGGACAAAAATTTCACTTACTGCCCTTTGTCTTAGCAGGGCAGTATAGGCGTAAGTGTGTCAAACATTTCGCCTTAATTGTAATAATTGTTCCATGCCTAATTCTTTTTTATTCTGTCGTATGCACGTGCCAAGATGTAATTGTAGCCATGCATGATAGAAACAGGTAAATTTATGAATTCTTGTACAAGACATTAGAAATGTAAATGGGGTTAGACAGACACAGAAGACAGATTGATCTGTCACTCAGTCTCAGTGCCTCTCATATTCTACTGGGTATTCGAGTCTTCGCGGTCACCCATTTGCCATTCATTACACTCTAGCCTTGTGTTACTGTAAGTTTTAAGTGTTTATGACAATTTATTGTTCAACAATGGGTAGAAATTCAAACTTCTACGTGACCATCTTATGTGGTTCAAGCAATACCAATTTTAATTTTGTAGACCACTTTAAATGTGGTACAACCAATTCATACTTAACAGACCACCTTATATTGAGTTCCAGCAATACTTAACAGATCACCTTATATGGAGTTCAGCCACCTTAGATTGGGTTTAAGCAATACTTAAGTGGCCACCTTAATCACATATGAGCTCAAGCAATACTTAACAGACTACCTTATATATATGTGTTCCCTGTATTTGCGCATCCCCTCTCTTTGCGCATACATATTCGGCCTCATGTGAGGGTTGCTCACGTTCAGCACGTGTTGTTGATTTCTGACACTGTCATATTATTTCACAATTTTCATATAACTGTCACAAAAAAAATTCCCAGAAGCATAAAAGATTAAGCTCTGTACCTATATTTGATAATTAAATAGATTCAGATGACATTTTTTCCCCTTTAAAAATAATACAGACTTTTTTACGCATTCATGGTCACCATTTGTCAAACCGACCTTTCATATATGATACATATGTTATCAATGGTTAAGCTGCAGTGACAATGTGCTTATGTCAAACACATTTTAAAAGTGTGGTAGCATATGCTGCAAAACATACTTTTTGCCAGTGCGCAAAAAGAGGGTATGTCATTGGATTCGGTAGCTGCTCGGTTTGGGCTGTATCTTAGTTAAACAGATAATTAAAAAGTCAAGTTTAATACAGGTGAATAAGAACCCATACTAGTTTCTTATATTTATCCAACAATTAAAATTTTCGCTCAGACTATTTGATAGGAGCCGATAATTCAAATGTGCACCATAGGATATGGGATTCAAGCAATACTTAACAGACCACCTTATATGGGATTCAAGCAATTCTTAACAGACTGCCTAAATGGGGTTCAAGCAATTCTTAACAGACTGCCTATATGCTGGTGTCGTCCCTGCTTCAAAAAGTTGTAGGGCAGTCTCTTCCCGTGCTTGGTTTGGACCCTGTCCTTGGACAGGGTTCTGGATTGGCCACCGAGGGAGCCAACTGTCACGGTGATGGGTGTGGCTGTCCAGGTGTGGTACTCACCTATCTCGCCTGGTCCGGCGGTCAGGCATGGGGTGCCGTTGACGCCCGTGTTTGGCCACAGTTCTTCAACCATTACGGGTTTCCATGTGGGCCTACTCCATGGACTGGTGTTTTTCATGGGGTGGCGGCGGAACTGTACGGTACCGGAGTTCCTGGCATATCAGCAATGCAGGGTTCGTACGCATGTATGGAAGTCTGGAAAAAGTCTGGAAAATTACGAAATCCTTTTCCAGGGCTGGAAAAAGTATGGAAATTCCAATTTTGGGCCAACTGGTATGGAAAATGTATGGAAAATTAAATTATCGGCAATCCTAATTTTTCCGACCGCAATCTTTTTGTTTACGAATGAAATCTCGCGTTTCCGCCAATCTCGCCAGAATCTAATTCGATTGGGTCCCGGTCTCGTCTTGCAATAGAAAACCGCCTATTACCGGGAACATCTCGCGGTTGTTGAGCAATACAGGTTCTGAACATGTTCAAGTACAGCGCAATAAACATGAGTGAATCGGCAGTCGTCTGTCAAATAGTACAGAGTGTTAGAAGCCGAAACAATGAAATAATTTGCGAGATTGCCATTTTTTGTGATACAGTAAAGATGGGAAAGTGCAAATATGCTAGTGTTTGGGAAACTAATGATAAATATAAGGATTGGATTTTACCGGACAACACATCAAACTTGCATGCCAAATGTGGTGTTTGTAAAAAGTCGTTTGACATCGGGAATATGGGTGAAGCGGCTCTTGTTAGCCACATGCCGGGGGAAAAACATGAGAAACTGACAGAAGTTCGTCTAAAGCCAGCGCCGAAAGTTACGGTTTTCTTTGGTTCAAGGTACGAATATTTTACATTTTCACATTGATAGTACCAGAATCATTTAGAAGCGTAGCAATTTTATATCGCCCAACATTAGATGATCCCAACTTTGCCCTCGTATCGTGAGGCCTCTTGTGTTGGCTCGTCATTGAGTGAAAATAATGAATTCCTGTTGCTATGGCGATCATTTAGAAGCGTGGCAATTTTATATTGCCCAATGTTAGATGATCTCAACTTTGCGCTGAGTCACGGTAAAATATTGTAGTAACTTAATGTATAAAAGGTTACTCACCCAACAGAGGTCTCGAATCGGCCCGTGCAACCAGCGGCAGATATGCGCAGTTCAAGTTCCAAGGTACGACTGGCGGGCGTCCATAGAAACGGCGGGAATCAGCTAGCCCGGCAGCCGCGAATTCCGGGATTGCGGGATACCGCCGGCACCACACTCTCCCCCATTTTAGAAAACATGAACAGTTTAGACATTAAAACATTTACTTAAAAAAAATCTATAGTTAAAACAAAACTTCCAATATAAAATTCATGTGTAAAATGATCAGAGCTGGTGTAACTGCAACTTGCAACTGACTAACCCAGCTACACCCCTCATGCAAGTGAAGCAACTTGCAACTGAAGAATTGTTTTTAAAATTATAAATACAACTGTATGGCCATTGACGCTCAACTGGTAAATGTAATATTAGCATTTACCACAATTAAAAAAAAAATTTCCCATAGTAGGTGTCGATCCATGCTAATAATAAAACAGATGGATAGATCAACAGCTGCCGGACGAGGGCCATCGTTACGGATTTTAAAATACCATAGCATCCCTAACTAATATTAAGTACAGTGGTTTTCCCACCACAGCAGAAAAATCGTCGGAATTGCCAAATTGATGAATGGAAGTAATAACAATAATCCCGCATGAATTTAATGAAGTGTTATCTGACTGAGATTAAAATATAATGTGAGATTCAAGGAAAACCTCTGAATGCGCATAAAGTTTTAATTTAGTGATCATCTCTAACCTTAACATATATGATATACGATATATATCTCTTATATAACGGAACGATCAGAATTTACAAATCTAGGAAATCTGCGAAACCACTATCCCTATCACAATAAAGATATCTGAATTAAGCTAAAACGGAACAGATAATACAGCAAAAGAAAGAAACATATGAATTTGCGCTATGACTAACACGCCAATTACTTCACGCATTATTAAATGGTAAGCGCAAGAAATGCATCTGCACGATTTATGCAGGCTTTGCTAAATGTATATTATAAATATGCTGTCATATGCAAGACTTCTGCATTGTAGAGTAATGCACATTATAAATATGCATGAGTTATGCATTATAGAGTAATAATGCATCATTGCATCATTTCAACATGTAATTGTTACACGTTTAATAAATGAAATACCTAGGTATGGCAGTATATACTATGTTGGCCTAATATAAAATGTCTGAACTGACCTATGTAGAATTAATATATCTGGGCTATCCTATAAAATATCTGTGCTGGCCTAATAAAACTAGATATACTATATTTGAGCTACCCTATAAAATATCTGAGCTGACAAATGTAGAACTGGCATTGAATAGCTAACCTAAACTGAAGTTCACTATACATAGATAAGTTTGCATCATAACATATGATGGATATACTTATAACAAGTGTGTACATGGATTTAATCCATATACACATAAACAGAGCATTGTTATGACTACACGTCATGACGGACAATAAATACAGTTAACAATACAATGCATATGATTAATGCGTAGCAATTTACACATCATTTGACAACGCATATTTGTAATGCGTGATCAAGAAATGCGTAAATATAACCACACATTACTACACGCAATTATTCATGTGTCATTTGAAAAACGCGTAATTATAATAACGCGTTCTGTGAGTCATACAGCGATGGACCCTTGTTGGTTTTTGGTATCTCAAGGAGTATTATTGCTGGAAAAGCCACTATATGCTTATGTGTCCAACTAATTTAGTTTCCCAAAAACTTACAAAGAATAGAACATCACGGTTTTGCTGTTGCTGAAACTAAAGCTAAGATGGAAACGGAACATAAACCAATGATTTTAAATGTTTTCCGGACAAGTTGAATGTCTTCAGTGTCATGCAGAATGTTAAAATTTGAAATCATAATTTCATATCATCTGGATTACAGTAATTCTTTTAATGTTGAATTACTGTTACCATTGTACATTATCACATTACTATTGTAGTACTGTACTACAACCAATAAGCTAACTGCAGTCCGCAACAATACCATGACCAAATGCATCCGAAATAAGACGAAACCAGAGGAACATTTATGCAGGTGGACAAGTAGGGTCCATGAAGACTTACATAGTCTAATTCACGAGTGCTTAAAGATCATTCTAATACATTTCATAATCTAGGAACCTGTTGGGAAGATGGCACTGCCTTCCTGTTCGACTCTGAATGGTGTGAGTTTGGAGTTGGTCATCTCTAGGAGATGTGTGATGTATTTCCCCTCGGACCTGACACCTCATGCGCCTAGGGGAAAAAGTGTGATGCGGTTCCCCTCGGACCTGACACCTCATGCGACAAGGGGAAGTGTTATGCGTTTCTCCTCGGACCTGACACCTCATGCGCCTAGGAGAGTGATGCTGTGTTTGTGGGACGGGTAAAACAGCGTCGATATCCAGGTCATCTGTCAAAACAGCATCTAGATCATTATGCAGAATTGATGAGGATGGATCAATACCATATGGAATGGTTTCATACAAATCCTCTTCAAAAATGGAAACACGGTTATCATCAGATAACCTACGGCCATTATCGGGGGATAATAAGTCATCATCATCGCCATGATCTTCAGAGCTTATAGCACGTCTCATTCGCAATATCCAGAGAGGTAAATCACGATCTCTGCACAGCTTTAATCTATCATGGTGAACAACTAGTTCCCGGCGTTGGTTTTTGATACCAAACAGTGCTTCTGACAACCTTTTATAAATAATAAATGGACCAGTCCAAGGAGGTTGTAGTTTACTGGACTGACCTCTTTTAGTTGCAGAATTAGCAAGATAAACTACATCACCAACATGATAGGCACGCTCATGCAAACGTAGATCATACTCTTTTATCTGGCGCTTCTGAGCCATTTTAAGGTTATCCCGTGCTATCTCATGAGTTTCATAACTGTTGGACGAAGTCACTGGCATCTGAAGGGGCATCCTCTGTAGTCGAAGCCACAAGGCATTTGCACATTATGTCAATAGGCTGTGGCACCTCTCGACCAAGCATCATCATGTTGGGAGTATACCCCGTCTGTAGACTTACAGTAGATCGTATAGCTCCAGCGATGAAAGGAATACACTTATCCCAATCTTTCTGTCTGTCATGCTCTGGCAGGTAACACCATATACACTGCAAGACAGTACGGTTTATACATTCAATCTGTCCATTTGAACATGGTCTATAAGCTGTGGTGCGTGTTTTTGAAATCTCCAGTAGATGGCACAGTTCCTTATATAGGCTGCTCTCAAAGTTACGACCCTGGTCGGTGTGTAAGAAATATGAACAGCCAAATGTGGTGACAAAACGCTCCACATACGTTTTGGCTACCAGTTCTGGCCCTTGTTCAGGGCGCGCATAGCACTCAACCCATTTAGTGAACTGATCTATGATCATCAACACATATCTATTTCCAAGTGCAGATGTGATAAAGGGGCACAAAATGTCCATATGTACCCGTTCCAAGGGAAAACTGACATGGAACTCGCCCAGAGCATCTCTATGTCGGATGGAGGCTTTTTTGCTACAGCTACAAATCCGACAGGATTTCACATACGCCACCACATCACGAGAGTATCCGTGCCAGATATATTTAGCCTTCACTCTCTCTAATGTCTTCTGCTCACCCATGTGACTGGCAAGCTTGGAATCATGACAATTTTCCAAAACCAGCTTCTGGAGAGACTTGGTGCCTACCGGCAGATTCCGTATGGTATTTGCTTCTACCCAGAGATAGTGCAAAATGCTATCGACAAAAATCAATTGATCACAACGAGCCCACCAAAACTTGACAGCTTGACTAGCTAAATATAGCTCCGCGTCAGAAGGTGTGTGTGAGACTGCTCAAGCCATGATACAACTGTCTTCAGATCAGGATCCTCCAACTGACGCTCCCCTAGACCTTCCAAAGAGAATGCGTCTAACCAGTTTGGCCTTCCGATAACCTGGTTTGTTTGGGGGACACCATCCAGCAGTACATCTGGATCGTCGCTGTCTGTGTCGCTGTCTGATAGGTCATTATTACTCAGTTGAAGGGCCATTATGGTTTGAAAAGCCAAAGGAATTACATCATCAACATCTTGTTCAAATTGAGACCATTGCTGCTGAAGCTTGGTACAATATTTGCACCCACCACATGGTAATGAACTAAGAGATTGGCCAGCTTTATAACAGTGGCAAGGTGAAGAATCACTTGGAACTCGTGATCGACCATCAGCATTAGAGTGCTGTTTACTGGGTCTGTACTGCATCATCATATTATTTTGGGACAGTTCTTCTGGCCATCTAGCTAGTTGTCCTTTGATGTGCCTGAAACTGAGCAGCCACGTGAGACTGTGATGATCAGTCCTCACAATAAATGACCGTCCTAGCAAGTACATACGGTACTGCCTAGTAAATGCTACCACCGCTAGCAGCTCTTTGCGTGTAGCACAATATTTACGTTGAGCCGGTGTCAAAGTTTGGCTCGCAAAACCAATAAGCACCTCTTTCCCATTCTGCATTTGGGATAACTCTGCACCAATAGCAGCCTCTGAAGCATCAGTATCCAGTATGAAGGTACCATCCGGTGTTGGATAACCTAACACTGCAGGGTTGGCCATAGCACCCTGAAGTGTTTTGAAAGCTACCTGATGCCCTAGAGTCCAGTCATACTCTACTTTAGAACTGGTAAGTGCCGAGAGATGAGCAGAAATACCAGCAAAACCCTGTATGTGCTCTCGGTGGTAATTCATGAACCCTAGGAAAGATTCCAGCTCTTTCCTGGTCTTAGGAACAGGCCAATCAGCGACGTTTTCCATATTGTTTGGCTTAACAGCGATACCCTTATCACTCACCAACTTACCTAAGAAACAGAGTTCTGTACAGAACAAATTACACTTCTTAGGTTTTAATTTGAGGCTGTGCAACAGGAATCGGGAAAGGACAGCTTTCAAGTTGGTCATATGACTGTCAAAGTCCCTGTCACTACCACGTCATCTAAATATGCAAGACACTCGCATCACTTAAATTTTGCAACACCAGCTGAACAACCCTCTGAAAGGTAGCCGGGCTGTTGCACGTACCAAATGGCATCCGGACAATTTCAAACAGCCCAGATATTGTGATAAATGCGAGCTTGTGGTGGTCCTCTGGATAACCTCGACCTGCCAATACCCGGCTGCCATATCATGTGTGCTGATGAACTTGTCTCGATGTTTGGTAGGGGGTAAAGGTCTTTGTGAGTTAGACTGTTCAAAGCTCGAAAATCGACGCAGTACTGCACAGTACTGTCTTTCTTCCGAACTAATATCGGGGCTGACGAGCACTCAGATTTTGACGGAACTATGATACCTTTCTCTAACATTTCCGCAAGGTGTTTCTCTTCCTCATTCTCAAAACCAAGAGGAGTTCGTCTGAGTTTAGAACGAACAGGTTGTGCATTACCTGTGTCAACCTTATGTCTTATCCCGTTGAACAAACCCAAATCAAGATCATCTTTTGCAAATGCATCCTGATACTCAATTAACATGAATTTAACATGCAAAGACTGCATCTCCAATAAACCTGATGTCGACCTCCCATACAGATCCTGTAAGAACACAGGGATATCCACCTCAGTGGCTGTAGACGTCTGTAAACCGTCCTCGTTTATGGGGTTACCAGCGAGTTGAAATTCTGTTCTAGGGTCTAAAACCTCCCCAGTTTCTGTGACAATACCATGGTTGTGGTCTTGTTCCAGAGTAATATATAGGGCCGACAGGTTCCTTAACAAAATAGGGATCTGCGAATCTTTGGCAGTGGCCACTGATGAGGTGTTACCAGACCCTACAGTTTAGATGAGGGCTGGAGCACAACATCATTCTGTACCTCCCGATCCAGAATGCCTGTGGTCTTCACGGCCTCAAAAGGACCAACGACTACTTTCTGCTTCAATGTTACCCGAGCTACTTGGGCTTCCTTCCCATGAGCTCTCAACATTGATGCTTGAACCGGTTCTCCATTACTTGTCAGACACAGTCTAGTCAGATCAATGGTGGCCTTGTGTGCCTTAAAAAAATCCAGGCCTAATATAATCGGATCATTAATATTGGCAAGAAGGACTGGCCAGTTGAACATCATAGAGCCTAATGCAATTGTGACTGGCTCAACACTTTCCGCAGGGATAATATTATCTCTACCTGCACCTTTCAATGAAATAGACTCCAACTTCTTTAAAGGGTAAGTTAATTTATTTGCAAAGAAATTGCCAATTACTGCCAATTACTGTCACTTGTGCCGCAGTGTCCACCACTGCATCAACGGAAATACCATTTACTTTAATGGGAATGACTAGTGTCATAGGGTCACGATTAAACTCATATATGCTAACATCATGTGATCGCACAGGCGAAGATCTCGGTGAAGCAGAAGGTGATGGCGACCGTGTAGGCCTCGGCTCTGGACACTCATGGGAAAATTGCAATTAAAGCACTTTCCCGATCTGAGAGGAGGAGAAGGGGAATGCGATGGAACGACCTTCCCTCTTGGAGGAGACCGACCTCGACCGAATTGACCAGATATAAGATTCAAAATCTTAGCGACATCTACCTTCATCTCCACCATATCCTTCGACATCTTTCTCCAATTTATCTATCCTGCTTGGAGCCGTTATGCCTCTCAACTGCTCAGGATTATCTGGCTCCATCAAACCAGAAGCATCGTCCAGAAAACGGGCCTTTCGAACCTCAGGTCTTCTGGAAACCATGATCAATCTTTGATTATGGATAGCTGCATTGACCATTTGTACAGCCTCCTGCAGGGTGCTCGGATCTTTATCCATAGCTATCAGAGCGGCTCGTTTATGCTCAACACCCTGTAGGAATGCATCAATGGCAATTGTCTCGCCAAAACTCTCTGAGGCATCAGTGTAGCCATCTAAAGTGAGCTCCTGAATGATATCTGCAAATTCTTCTAAAGAGTTACCCTCTTGTCGAATGTCTTGCATTTTTTTCCTGATGATGTGGGGCAGATCTTTCTTCCCGAATCGCAACCATAATTTGTCACATAAACTGAAGTAATCATTCTGGACTTGCACAGAACAGATGCAGTAAAACTTTAAGGCCTTGTCCCTTAAAGCTGAGATGAGCATGTCTAATTTATATGTATCAGACCAACGGTACCTTGAAGCAGTATGCTCAAACTGTATGAAATATGGTTTCCCCTCACATTTTCCATCAAAAGTTGACATTTTAGGTGGAGGAGGACCATCAGAGTAGCTTCTGTGACCGGGTGATGACATTCTAGAATCATTGTATGAAGAGCCATTCAAGTAAGCTCTACGAACTGGTGATGACGTCCTAGTGGCATGGTGAGAAACTGATCGCGACTCCCTCTTAGGTTCTCTAGGGGTATATACCCCCCTAGGAGCCAGGTTATCAACTAGGGTCTGATCACCCCTTTGTTGACTAGTTGAGTTAAGGAGTGCCTTGTATTTGATACCTGAGCTAGCAGTTCCATGTTCAGTCTAGCTACTTGCTCTTCCAGGGATTCTTCCCTTGGGTGCGAGTCGACACCACCAACAGCGCCTTCATCATTGATGTCGAATACGACATCCCCAGCATGGTGCAATCGTTCAAGGATTGTTGCTGTGGCAGGAAGATCAGGATCTGCCTTAATGTCAGCCAATATTATGGAGTGCACCAAGTTCCTACACGGTTGCAGTGTTAATACACAAAGGTTTCGGCAGTATGGGTCACCTGTTGATTTATACCAAGGAAGCGAAATTAATATTCGCTAAAAAAGTAATATCACTTACTGAAATAAGTTGTAAGCGTATGCTTACTCAAAAATATAACTCACTGGGTAGTGATGCAACTCCGGAGAACGTCTAAATGAGTCTTCCGAAGCCAAACCAGATTCAGTAGCGTACCTGCATGCAAACCATCCTTCAGAAACACAAAAGTATAATGATAACGGACGCGTTTACGGGCACTAGATTTTTTACGGATTTTTAACTCTACACTGCATTTGATGGTGTGTACACCAATATCTGCATTAATTTTCTCAATTCTATCATTGAGAAGAGAGAGAGAGTTGGTCATGCAGTTGCAGCTCTTGGTCTTTGAGGGAACAGGGATTCAAATGGTGAAGTTGCTCATTATACAGGACCAGAGAATATGCCGGGATATCGATAAATTTCACCGTTTGGCCGTAATGCCTTACTATGGCTATCGCATGTTGACAGTGTTGGCAAATGCGGTCTACCACGAGTTCATCATCAGCTGTCCTTAAATAGACAAAACCGTCGCCTTGTTTTTCGGTAAGGTCGCAGGTTCCGGCCCAGATATAGAAAATGATACGGTGAAATTTCTGAATGGCGTTGGCTATTCTCGACTGCAAACTCTTAACCAGTTCTTGTGTGATACCACCGCTTTTACACCAATACTCAACAAACCCAGTTTGATCAGCCCTTTTCAAAATGAAACCTTTACTTGTACCCACCAAAATTGCTTTGTGGGTAAAGGATTGATCCACAGATAACTGGGTGCGAACCAAAAACTCCTCAGGTTTAACTTGAAAAGAAGGCATAAGCCGAGTATTGTTTTAATGGAGTAACTAGCAATGTGATAATGAACTTTTTGAATTAATAATAACAAGAAAACCCCCAAAAACAAATAGTGTTCAGCGTAATTAGTAAACCTAATATTACAATTGAAACATATATTTGTTGATTAGAAGGGAGATTACCCTCTAATGTTAAAAAAGTTAATAATAATGATAATAATAAAAATAATAATAACAACAACAGTGATTTATATCACTTCTTTATTTCAAATAATTCTGAAATAAACAACGAAATTGAACTGGAATTAAAGTATAAAGAAATATCCAAAAACCGACGGTTAAATTACAGCTCAGAATCTCGGTTTCCTACATATGACACCAAAGACAACTAACAATAACAATCCAGAAACTATAGGGTTGTCATTCCACGGAATACTGACATAGATGATAGAAACTTAGCACGAAAATATACCTCAATTCATTACACTTTACAGCTCAAATAAATAACATTGAATCTTGAATTTATGACGTATATGACGTATGTATGTAATGTATATTAATCTATATACCCGACATTTGAATGATATAGTATAAATAAATAATATATATTTAACTATAACTCACCTATCATCTGTGATTGTTAAATAATACAAAAATAACTATAAAATAATCAAAATGGCGCCCAGTCTGTAAACTTGACTTTCGGGCAGGACTAGAGAGGTCTTTATATTTCCGAGAATTCTATCTTTTTTAACAGCAACATCGTGAGTAGATTTTAGAAATAACTAATAACAAGTTGTGGTGCTGGCGGTATACCGCAATTCCATAGTTCATGTTTTGCGGCTGCCGGGCTAGCTGATTCCCGCCGTTTCTACGGATGCCCGGCAGTCGTACCTTGGAATCCGAACTGAGCATATCTGCCGCTGGTTCCACGGGCCGATTCGAGATCTCTGTTGGGTGAGTAACCTTTTATACATAGCTAAGTTACTACAAATGGTGTCAGGAGTAGTTCCTAAGACCAGGAAAGAGCTGGAATCTTCCTAGGGTTCATGAATTACCACCGAGAGCACACACAGGGTTTTGCTGGTATTTCTGCTCCTCTCTCTGCACTTACCAGTTCCAAAGTAGAGTATGACTGGACTTTAGAGCATCAGGTAGCTTTCGAAACACTTCAGGGTGCTATGGCCAACCCTGCAGTGTTAGGTTATCCGACACCGGATGGTACCTTCATACCGGATACTGATGCTTCAGAGGCTGCTATTGGTGCAGAGTTATCCCAAATTCAGAATGGGAAAGAGGTGCTTATTGGTTTTGAGAGCTGAACGTTGACACCGGCTCAGCATAAATATTGTGTTACACGCAAAGAGTTTCTAGCCGTGGTAGCATTTACTAGGCAGTACCGTATGTACTTGCTAGGACGGTCATTTATTGTGCGGACTGACCATCGCAGTCTCATGTGGCTGCTCAGTTTCAAGCACATCGAAGGACAACTAGCTATAGATGGCTAGAAGAACTGTCCCAATATAATATGACGATGCAGTACATGCCCGGTAAACAGCACTCTAATGCTGATGGTCTATCACGAGTTCCAAGTGATTCTTCACCTTGCCACTGTTATAAAGCTGGCCAATCTCTTAGTTCGTTACCATGTGGTGGGTGCAAATATTGTACCAAGCTTCAGCAGCAATGGTCTCAATTTGAACAAGATGTTGATGATGTAATTCCTTTGGCCTTTCAAACCATAAGGGCCCTTCAAATGAGTAATAATGACCTATCAGACAGCGACACAGACAGCGATGATCCAGATAGACTGCTGAATGGTGTCCCCCAAACAGACCAGGTTATCGGAAGGTCAAACTGGTTAGATGCATTCTCTTCAGAAGATCTAAGGGCGCGTCAGTTGGAGGATCCTGATCTGAAGACAGTTGTATCATGGATTGAGCAGTCATGCACACCTTCTGATGCGGAGCTATATTTAGCTAGTCCAGCTGCCAAGTTTTGGTGGGCTCATTGTGATCAATTGATCTTTTCGATTGCATTTTGCACTATCTCTGGGTAGAAGCAAATACCACACAGAATCTGCTGGTAGTGTAGTCCCAAAGTCTCTCCAGAAGTTGGTTTTGGAAAATTGTCATGATTCCAAGCTTGCCAGTCACATTGGTGAGCAGAAGACATTAGAGAGAGTGAAGGCTAAATATATCTGGCACGGATACTCTCGTGATGTGGTGGCGTATGTGAAATCCTGTCGGATGTGTAGCTGTTGCAAAAAAGCCTCCATCCGACATAGAGCTGCTCTGGGCGAGTTCCATGCCGGTTTTCCCTAGAAACGGGTACATATGGACATTTTGGGCCGCTTTTTCACATCTGCACTGGGAAATAGATATGTGTTGATGATCATAGATCAGTTCACTAAATGGGTTGAGTGCTATGCGCTCCCTGAACAAGGGGCAGAACCGGTAGCCAAAACGTATGTGGAGCGTTTTGTCACCAGATTTGGCTGTTCATATTTCTTACACACCGACCATGGTCGTAACTTTGAGAGCAGCCTATATAAGGAACTGTGCCATCTACTGGAGATTTCAAAAACACGTACCACAGCTTATAGACCATGTTCAAATGGACAGATTGAACGTATAAACCATACTGTCTTGCAGTGTATACGGTGTTACCTGCAAGAGCATGACAGACAGAAAGATTGGGACAAGTGTATCCCTTTCATCGCTGGAGCTATACGATCTACTGTAAGCCGACAGACGGGTTATACTCCCAACATGATGATGCTTGGTCGAGAAGTGCTACGGCCTATTGGCATAATGTGCAAATGCCATGTGTCTGCGACTACAGAGGATGCCCCTTCAGATGCGAGTGACTTCGTCCAACAATTACAGCAAACATTGCATGAAACTCATGAGATAGCACGGGATAGCCTTAAAATGGCGCAGAAGCGCCAGAAAAAAGAGTATGATCTACGTTTGCATGAGTGTGACTATCATGTTGGTGATGTAGTTTATCTTGCTAATTCTGCAACTAAAATAGGTCAGTCCAGTAAACTACAACCTCCTTGGACTGGTCCATTTATTATTTATAAAAAGTTGTCGGAAGCACTGTTTGGTATCAAACCCCAATGCCGGGAACTAGTTGTTCACCATGATAGATTAAAGCTGTGCAGAGATCGTGATTTACCTCTCTGGATATTGTGAATGAGACGTGCTATAAGCTCTGAAGATCATGGCGATGATGATGATTTATTATCCCCCGATAATTGCCGTGGGGTATCTGATGATAACCGTGTTTCCATTTTTGAAGAGGATTTGGATGAAACCATTCCATATGGTATTGATCAATCCTCATCAATTCTGCATAATGATCTAGATGCTATTTTGACAGATGACCTGGGTATCGACTCTGTTTTACCCGTCCCACAAACACAGCATCACTCTCCTAGGCGCATGAGTTGTCAGGTCAGAGGAGAAACGCATAACACTTCCCCTTGTCGCATGAGGTGTCAGGTCCGAGGGGAACCGCATCACACTTTTTCCCCTAGGCGCATGAGGTGTCAGGTCCGAGGGGAAATACATCCCACATCTCCTAGAGATGACCAACTCCAATCTCACACCATTCAGAGTCGAACAGGAAGGCAGTGCCGTCTTCCCAACAGGTTCCTAGATTATGAAATGTATTAGCATGATCTTTAAGCACTCGTGAATTGGACTATGTAAGTCTTCATGGACCCTACTTGTCCACCTGCATAAATGGTCCTCTGGTTTCGTCTTATTTCGGATTCATTTGGTCATGGTATTGTTGTGGCCTGCAGTTAGCTTATCGGTTGTAGTACAGTACTACAATAGTAATATGATAATGTACAATGGTAACAGTAATTCAGCATTAAAAGAATTACTGCAATCCAGATGATATGAAATTATGACTTCAAATTTTAACATTCCGCATGACACTGAAGACATTCAACTTGTCCGGAAAACATTTATAATCATTGGTTTATGTTCCGTTTCCATCTTAGCTTTAGTTTCAGCAACAGCAAAACCGTGATGTTCTATTCTTTGTAAGTTTTTGGGAAACTAAATTAGTTGGACACATAAGCACATAGTGGCTTTTTCCCAGCAATAATACTCCTTGAGATACCAAAAACCAACAGGGGTCCATCGCTGTATGACTCACAGAACGCGTTATTATAATTAATAATTGTATCATGGATTGAGCAGTCATGCACACCTTCTGACGCGGAGCTGTGAATAATTGCGTGTAGTAATGCGTGGTTGTATTTAGCATTTCTTGATCACACATTACAAATATGTGTTGTCAAATGATGTGTAAATTGTTACGCATTAATCATACGCATTGTATTGTTAACTGTATTTATTGTCCGTCATGACGTGTGGTCATAATAATGCTCTCTGTTTATGTGTATATGGATTACATCCATGTACAAGCTTTTTATAAGTATATACATCATATGTTATGATGCAAACTCATTTTATGTTTAGTTTAGGTTAGCTATTTAATGCCCGTTCTACATTTGTCAGCTCAGATATTTTATAGGGTAGCTCAAATATATTATATATAGTTTTATTAGATCAGCACAGATATTTTATAGGATAGCCCATGTGTATTAATTCTACACAGGTCAGTTCAGATATTTTGTATTAGGCCAACATGTTATATACTGCCATACCTAGGTATTTCATTTATTAAACGTGTAGCAATTACATGTTAACATGATACAATGATGCATTATTACTCTATAATGCATAACTCATGCATATTTATAATGTGCATTACTCTATAATGCAGATGTCTTGCATATGACATAATGACAGCATATTTATAATATGCATTTAGCAAAGACTGCATAAATCGTGCAGATGCATTTCTTGCGCTTACCATTTCATAATGTGCGAAGTAATTGGCGCGTTAGTCATAGCGCAAGTTCATGTGTTTCTTTCTTCTGCTGTATTATCCGTTCCGTTTTAGCTTCATTCAGATATCTTTATTGTGATAGGGATAGTGGTTTTCCGGATTTTCTAAATTTGTGGATTCAGATCCGTTTCAATTATATAAAAGGTAATTCATGGATGTTAAGGTTAAAAATGTTCACTAAATTTTTAAAAGATGCAATATTCATAGGTTTTCCTCGAATCTCACATATGTTGATTTCGGATAACACTTCCAGTAAATTCACGTGAGATTATTTTTATTACTTCTTTATCAATTCGGCAATTCCGTCAATTCTGTCAGTTTTCGGCTGTGATGGAAAACCACTGTCCTTAATTTTAGTTAGGATGCTATCCTATTTTAAAATCTGTAACGATGGCCCTCGTCCGGCAGCTGTTGATCTATCCATCTGTTTTATTATTAACAGCTCATTCTTTCTGGATGGATCGACACCTACTATGGGAAATTTTTTTGGGATAAATTCTAATTCTACCTTTAGCAGTTGAGCGTCAATGCCTGTGTGTTTTTTTATGGTGTGTACATCTTTAAAGATTAGATTTTTAGATACAATTTTTAATTACATAACCATGGTTTTATAAACGGGGGAGAGTGTGGTGCTGACGGTATCCCGCAATTCCGTTGTTCGTGTTTCGCGGCTGCCGGGCTAGCTGATTCCCGCCGTTTCTACGGACGCCCGGCAGTCGTACCTTGGAATCCTAACTGAGCATATCTGCCGCTGGTTCCACGGGCCGATTCGAGACCTCTGTTGGGTGAGTAACCTTTTATACGTAGCTAAGTTACTACAAATTTTTAATTTAGGGCCCAAAGTACTCCTGACACCATTTGTAGTAACTTAGCTACGTATAAAAGGTTACTCACCCAACAGAGGTCTCGAATCTGCCCGTGGAACCAGCGGCAGATATGCACAGTTCAAGTTCCAAGATACGACTGCCGGGCGTCCGTAGAAACGGCGGGAAATGTGCTGCTGTAATGAAATTCATATCTGGTTTGCATCCTGAGAAACACTGAGCTACTCCTAGACAACATACGGTTCCCAGAGCCACTCATAGACAATATACTGGGTCCCAATCTAGATTTTGGGGCTAAATACCCTCAAAAAGTCCCTTTATAATGAGAAATCCTGTGTATGTGTGACACTGTGTGTGTGTTTGTGTGTATGTTGATATTTCTGGCTATATTATATTAAGATAACGCCTATGATCTTTTAATAGTGTGTTTTGATAGGATAGCTGTTGAATACTTTGAAAATAATTTGACTGGAAACTATTGCTGCTTAAATCAGCAACAGTTTCCAGTCAAATTATTTTCAAAATATTGAACAAAAAATGGGCTGCTGTAATGAAATTCATATCTGTGTGTACGCGCGCTGTGCTTTGACATTCTTGTGACAATTATTTATATATGCAGTTTGTTATTGTCCTCCGGTCTTCCACTACTGCGGTTGCTTCAGTTCGACAGGCAAAAGTGCGCACGCTGTGTTTTGATATTCTTGTTTTATAAAGTTTAATAAAGTTTATATATGATGAACTTAGTAACCGTTTTTTTTGGCTGATTGAAAGTTCCAAACCGAAGTCTGGAAAATTTGAAATTGAGTCTGGAAAAAGTCTGGAAAAGGTATGGAATTTAATTCTGCTGAAGGTGTATGAACCTTGGCAATGGCTCCTAGCCGGTGGGGGGGGGGTCGTTGCTGGTTGGGCCGTGAACACGTCAACGGGTGATGTGTTCACGGGAGTGTCCTCCTCGGAGACAGACTGGTCAGATGCTCTGGCTTGGCTACCCAGGGTAGACCCGTCTGTGGATTCGACCACGGCCGAGGAGGATGCACCCCGTCCAACGGTGGCATCGATTAGGACGGGGATCTTGCCCGCAGCACGGGTCCAGTCTATTGGACTGGAGCCAAGGTTTATGGAGTTATTGGGTGCTATTTATAGCAAACAACTCCTGACCAAGGGCCAGCTTCCTGTGGCCTCCAGGGAGGTGCGGGCGAGGTGTCGTATCCCACGGGGGGGGGGGGGAATATGACAGATATGGTGTTGTCCCAACGGTCACCGAGGATGACCGCTGTCAATAATTCTTATCACCTTCTTCAGTCGGTGTGGGCTGAAGCGGGGGCAGGCCAACCTGTGCCACCTGTGGCGCTTTCATGTGTCAATGGCGGCCTGGTGCTGTCTATGGACGCATTGGCAAGGGTGCAAGCACGAGTGACGAAGTCTAGGAAGCAGATGGTCCTTGACCATATGCGTCCAGCTACTGCCGTTAGGGAGCGTCTTCTTGGGACGCCCCTTACTGGCCCTAGCATCTTTGGTGGCCAAGCGCGGGCCATCTTAGAATACACTGCCAACATCGTGCAGAATCAGTTGACGGTTAATCTACAGCTGGAGCTAGTGCGTCAGGTGTGCACACTAGGGGCTGTAGCCAAGCCGCTAACCTGGCAACCTTCTAAGGAGCAGAAGAAGCACAAAAGCAAGGCGAAAGCTAAGCCTAGTGCTGCTTCTGCTTCTACTGGGTCTTCTCAGCCGCCTCCGGCAAAGAAGGCCAAGAAGGTTGTGGAGGCCCTACCCTCCCCAATGTTGCTCCTGATCGCCCGAGAGGCGGGAAGGGCAAGGGGAAGGGTAAGTCCTCTAAGGGCGGAAAGAAGGTAGCGGATCGTACCTGAGGGTACGAGGGCTCCCTTCGTATCTGCCTGGACCACACTGTGCGACAGGAACAACGGCGCCAGTTAGACCGGCCAAGCCAAGACCAAAATGGTTCTCACTCTCTCTCGTCAAGAGAGGGGGTGGGGAGCGGATCGCAAGCCAGACACCTGCATTGGGCGTCGATGCATCTATAGTGGGTGGAAGGCTCATGCGTTTCGTCGAGGTTTGGCGAGGTGTGACGTCAGACAGTCTGGTCCTGGGAGGATGGTTATCCCAGGGGTACATGCCAGAGTGGTGGGATTTTCCACCACAGAATCTGTCTTTGGCACCTGTCTGGACACCCGTACCAAGGGAACCAGACAAGTTAGAAGCCATTCAAAACGAAGTGTCAGGTTTGCTTGTGAAGGGAGCAATAATACCAGCAAACCGGAATGCTCCAGGCTTCTATTCAAACATGTTACTTGTCCCCAAGAGCACAGGGGGATGGAGACCCGTACTCAATCTCAGGCCATTAAATTGGTTTATCCATATGCCTCGGTTTCAGATGGAAACTCCGCGGTCGGTTATGGCAGGATTGAGGAAGGGAATGTGATGTGTATCGATCGATCAGAAAGATGCATATTTCCACATTCCAATGAACAGGAGTTGTCACAGGTTTCTGAGATTTGCGTTTCAGAATAAAGTGTGGGAGTTTGTAGTCCTCCCATTTGGCCTGTCGACAGCTCCACAGGTTTTCACCAGAGTGGTCCTTGCGGTGACAGCGTTTCTCAGAAAAGAGAACGTGGTGCTTCACACCTATATAGACGATTGGCTGATCAAAGCAGACACATCAGCCAGGTTAGAGGTGGATACTGCTCTGACTCTGAAGTTACTTTCAGATCTAGGCTGGATAGTCAACAAGGAGAAATCCGAGTTGACACCCACTCAACAGTTCGTTTATTTAGGGATGCGATTCGATCTCGAGGAGGGCAGGGTTTACCCGTCAGAGCCCAGAGTGGTGTCTCTGTTAACCACCCTCAAGAGTTTTCGATTGGGAAACCACATTCAGGTGAGGCAGTTTCTTCAGATGCTGGGCATGATGGTCTCCATGGAGCAGGTAATCATGTATGCTACTCTGATGCGAAGACCTATCCAGTTGTATCTGATGTCTCTGTGGAAACAGAGAACAGAACCCCTGTCAAAGCTGGTGCCAGTTTTGGAGCCAATAATGTCGCATCTTGTATGGTGGAAAAAGCGTCAGAATCTCCTATTATGGGGTTTCGCTGCACCTACCCCACCCCCAGCTGTCCGTGTACACATGGATGCATCACTGGAGGGATGGGGGCCTGTCTGGGAGAACACAAGGTCTCGGGCACATGGACTCTCCAAGAGAGCCAGCTGCATATCAATATGTTGGAAATGATGGCAGTGGAACTGGCATTGAAAAGGTTTCTTCCAAAGGTCAGGGGCAAGGTGATATTGATACGGTCGGACAACTCGACAGTAGTATCATACATAAATCGCCAAGGCGGGACCAAGTCACCCGCACTATGTATGAAAGTGTGGTGCAGGAATTACTCAGTTGTTTTGAAAGCAGCTCACATTCCTGGCCGATTGAACATTCTGGCGGATACTTTGTCTCGGAGACAGAGAATTCTGCCAACAGAATGGTCTCTCAACCCTCTAGTTCTTCACATGATCTTCGAGCATTGGGCAAACCCAATGTGGACTTGTTCGCCACAAAGGAAAATGCTCAAATCATGACTTATGTCTTGCTGATTCCAGATCCAAATGCCGTCGATACAGATGCTCTGGCGATAAGCTGGAGAGGGATGCACGCTTACGCGTACCCACCCACCATTCTTCTGCCGAAGATATTGGTGAAGATCAGAGAGGAACCGTGCCTGGTCCTTCTAATAGCACCATTTTGGCCCAGCAGGGCGTGGTTCATGGATCTTCTAGATCTGCTGGTGGACAATCCAGTGCAGTTACCCGAGATTCCGAACATAATCTCCCAGGCCAAGGGACGCTTCCTACACGAGCGTCCCGAAATGTTCAAATTGACTGGGTGGATGTTATCAAACAACCAGATTGTGTCACTGATGGCCGGACAAGTGAATCGTTGGACGCTCCACGTCTAAAATCCAAATATCATGAGGTAATTCAAGATTGAGAGTTTTTTGTATTATGTCTATATATCATGTTCATTCATCTTATATATTCATGCTCATTCCCAGGTTAATATATGCAAAGAGCAGTTAACCCTGTTGGCATATTTGTGTTTCAGGCGAGATGCATGTTCGTGAGTTCTCTCCATTTTTTAGGAGAAAAAAAAGGGGGGGGGGGGGGAGAGCAGTGATGCGAATGTGATTCGGTCCCTTTAACTTGATGGTCCTTTTAGGTATCCATTTGTCAAGTTTAAGTCTAAAGCTCTTTCTCCAAGGGGCAAAAGTAGCAATTGATGGCTTGCCCCTTCCCACCAGGTTACTGTCTAAATCTGGTGTATATCAGAAGTAATAGAATGGTGAGTATTGATCGAAGGAGAATGAAGGAAATTTCAATCTCCCTTTCTCCGAGATCTAACAATACTCACCATTCTATTACGGACCCAGCCTCCCAGCCCCACGGAGGCAAGCTATAGGTATCTCTTGTCTGGTGGCTATGCAAACAATATGAGCTTCATGGCAAACGGGTACTCGGCAGTTGGGAACCGAGTACCTGGTTACAGGAGTCGGTAAAGCTTACTAAGTTTATAGTCCTAGGGCCAGCTATTCAGGATAGCTTGTATCAGAAGTAATAGAATGGTGAGTATTGTTAGATCTCGGAGAAAGGGAAATTGAAATTTCCTTCAATACCTAATACTCATGTTTAGTTCATGTACACACGCTCCATGCTCGTATACACATACATGCACACGCGCACCAAACTTCGTATTTCATTTCAAAGAATGTGATCGACATTCACAAGAGTTATCTCCCCATACTGTCAACGCATATCTACACTCTGAAAAACCTGCATTGTTTCGCTTTGCAGATTTTCTCTGTTGAGACCTTGTTTCAAAGACTCTTGGGGATTGTGTTTCAGCAAGAATGGTACATGTACATATTCGCTAGAGTTATCACCACTCATACATGTAGTATGCTCTTTAGCAGGGATTTTCATAAGGGCCCTTTTGAGGGTATATACCCCCAAAATTCGACTTGAGAAACCCAAAAGTAGTGATTTGGACCCCTGAAAATCTTGAACGATTATTAAATATGAATTAATTTTGTAGGATTTTGCACAAAAATACGCACAGAATCTAGAATGGACCCCCCATAATTGATAGCTGTGAGTTCATGGTATCTGCTAATTTTAGCATGGATAAGAAAAAAAACTGCATTGGAACCCCAGATTTTCAGTTTAGGACCCCCAGATTTCCAAGTGTGGTGTCGCTGGGATCTCCAAAATTCAGATGCCATGAGAAACACACACTGCTCTTTAGAAGTCATCTAATATCGGGGCTACAAGTATGGGCTGAATAACTTAAAAATGCATCCATGTGTTGTTTGACAGGATACATTACAGGTCAGAAATAATTTCGACAGCGATGTCTTACAATCCAATTACGTTCAAAATATACAACAGTTTATTTTGTTTTGGAAATGTGTAACGTTATTTGTGAGCTGTTCTCCGTCTGATGCTGCATCACTCATCTTTTGTAATTATCCCCACGTTTTGCGAAGAAAAGGTGGGGATTATGTGCGTGCGTGCGTGCGTGCGTGCGTGCGTGCGTGCGTGCGTGCGTGCGTGCGTGCGTGCGTGCGTGCGTGCGTGCGTGCGTGTATATGCGTGCCCGTGTGCGTGCGTGCGTGCGTGTGCGTGGCACTGTGGGTGTGTCACAGTGTATGGGTATGTGGGTAAGTTGGTGGGTGGGTGGGTGCAGTCACCGCATGGCTGTCTGATTGTTTGTTTGAGAGACTGCCTGCTTATTTTTACCAATTTAAATGTAAGAAAAAACAAAATGGGTATTTTTAAACAAATTATTTTGAAAGTTTAATGGCTGAAGCAACTGTCACATTACATGCCCTTTACACCGGCTGATTTACATGTGCCTAACTGAAGTGCGTAAGTTTCATATTTAGCTCAACAGTTCATTTTGGTCATTACAGGCCTATTTTGGTGTCTATCAGAAGTCATCTTTTTATATTCCATCAAATATCAGTTGGGATCAAATAAATCATCATCATGAAATATATAATGACTTACATGTACTGTCATGTGTGCAAATTACTTTTCAATTGTCTGATCATCAATCATCATTATCATCATCATGTTACATTCATGATCATCATCATTGAAAAATTAACTAAATACACGATCTTAGAGGCTTAAACTATGTACCTCACTGTAATGAAAAACAATAAATCTTAACATATGATGATTTCATTCAGTTTAACCATTTCACGATGACTCCGACCAAAAGCGGCCGCTTTAGTGGTCTTGGAGAGTGTCCATTGCAAGCCAAGAGAAATCTATTTTTGAAAATTTAGCACTGGAATGACTGGCTCGATAACCGAGCCAGTCATTCCAATGGTAAATTTTCAAACATAGTCCTCTTGGCCTGCAAAGGGACAGTCAATAAGTAACTATTTTAATTTTTTGAACAGATTTAGTCGTTAAAGGGTTACTTTTTCCTACTTTTTTACTTGCGAGTAACCCTAGTACAACCTCGCAACGAACAAAATATATAATAATTTATAAGGAATGAAATCATAATCATTATTATGCTAAGATTGATTTCATTTCATTACACTGAAAGACACAATGTAAGCTTCTAAAAGTATACCATTTTAACCCTTTATCTCTCAAATCAACCAAAAAATGGCTACTGTAGTGGTCTTGAGATATGTCCATTTGCAGACCAAGAGAAGACTATTTTTGAAAATTTACAACTGGAATGACTGGCGGTAAAATATAAAAACTGTCTTTTCATGGTCTGCAAATGGACATTTTTTATGAGAAAGGGTTAAAACGGTTATTTTCGAGCATCCTCGTGTGAATGTGTTCCTTTAAGCGATCTCAATGTAGATACACGTATACCACCTTCCTTATGTATTTACTATCCTGTTGGGTATTTTGAAACTAATTTGACTGGAATCTGTTGCTGATTAGGGCCTGACTGCTCCATGTGAAATGGAGAAAGGAAGCTTGGTGTGGTGAGATCACCATATTTCGACATCCTGGCCTAATATAACTTAAAGGTGCAGAATGCTTGAAAAAAAAATTCTTTAAATTGTGTACCTTTAAAGGCTTAATTCGTGTGCCTCAATGAAATGAAGCGAAATAAATCTTAACACATGGTGATTTAATTCCATAATGTTTTTAATTGCGAAGTTGATTTAGAGTCAATTTCACAACTTAAAAAATTATATTAATTTATGCGTGCTGAAATCATCATCTTTTAAGATTTATTTCGTTTCATTACATCTAGGCCCACAATTTAAGCCTCTAAAGGTATACAATTTAAACAATTTTTCTTTCAGTCATTTTGCTGCGAATATGCACCTTTAAATTTGTGTTCCTCGATTCATCCATATTTTCAGCTGCCAGGCCTACGTTGTTCTAACTTGACAATCCAGGTCTTTCGACCTACTGGCCATAATAGATCTAAACATCTATTCTATTGGCATTTCCGTTGCCGATTATTTGACGTTTGATCAGATTCAGATTCAGATTATTTATTGGCACAAAATCATTTACACGAAGATATAGCCAAACATTTACACAGACATTATACAGATTACAATACACGCAGTACGAATAGGTAGTATATACGATATACAGTTGACAATAAGTAAAATATACATGATATATACAATACGCACACGCACACGCGCACACGCACACGCACACGCACACGCACACGCACACGCACACGCACACGCACACGCACACTCTCACGCACTCGCCCACGCACACGCACGCGCGCACGCACGCACGCACGCACGCACGCACGCACACACATAAGATGACATCCACGAATTAAGGCTGATGGCTCTGTTATCAAATTAAGTGGTTATATTAATATATGAGCAGAGACTACATATCATTCATAGTGTAAATTTGAAGTTAATGTTGAAGTTAATGTTCTGCTAGGTGCTGTGCATTAGTTACAGTGGAAACTTCACTGACTGTTGCGTGAAACCTCCGCCAGGATCACTAAATAAAGAAGATAATTTTGATCTCTTGACCTTATTAACCACGACCAAACCGGCAAATACCAGCCCCTGCAGTGGCCTTGACGAATGCCCATTTGCAGGCAAACAAAAGGCTATTTTCGAAAATTTACCACTGGATTGACTGGCTCGATACCGAGCCAGTCATTCCAGTGGTACATTTTAAAAAATAAGCTTCTCTTGGCCCGCAAACGGACATTCAATGAGCAAATATTCGGATTCTTTTACCAAATTTGGATATTAATGGGCTAAATAGATTAGATGGTGGGTTGGATAGTATGGGAATGTTAACTAGATCATAGCAATGGACATTTCCACTTTTAGCTATACTCCTCCCATCTCAATCTAAGCTCCACCCACACCACGTCCGTGTTGGGATCTACCGATCTCTGAACTCCCTGACTATCAATTTCCAGAAACTAAACATGTAAGCTGTTGAATATTTTGAAATCAATTTGACTGGGTGCTGTTGCTGCCTATGGCCTATCGCCTACTCAAATTAGTTTCAAAATATTCAACGACATATTTATTAAATAGCAAAGACATACAATTCGTACGTGTCGGACTATTAACAGTTAAATACGGGCGATATCGAATCATTCATGACGTCATGATTATGCCGTCAGCATACACGTCACTTAGTTGATTATGACGTCACATGATGGATGGATAAACTTGAAAGGTGAATTACGATCGAGAAGAGAGAAGGACGATCGATGGTTTTTTCTGATTGGTAGAAAGCCCTTGAGCACTTGATTTGCTGAATTAAAATTCCAAGATAACTCTACCAGTAACCTATATATTGAATATTTTGAAACTAATTTGAAAGGAACATGTTGTGCCACTTGGCAGCAACAGCTCCCAGTCAAATTAGTTTTAAAATATTCAACATAATAATTCCTAAACTGTAACGGAATGTTAGGATTTGACATTTCGCGTACATAGGGCTAAAACCATCTTTTCTCGGTTACAAACGTTGATCATTTACGATAAATTAGACAGTATTTAAAATTGTGTTTGCTCGGCTAAATCTGACTTTGAGCTATCTGTGATTTCAACTTCATGTTCCTGTGAGTCTTTGGCTTGTATTTCGGTGGCAGGTAAGGATGCCTTTGCGTCTAATAAATGCCTCCTAAATACCATCAACAATATGATTGACACGAGTACGACAGCCGCCTCTAGAAGGAAACTGCCAGCGATTGTAAATGTATACATGATGTTAAGATCGTTAGCATTGTAAAGCTGGCACGAGCCGCGGACGTCGGCAATGTATTCCCAGATTTCACACGTGGTATCAAATAAATTACCCATTACAATAGGTGCCAGAAGCCATCCTGTAAGGAAAATAATTAAAATTATTATCAAAGATGCCGCAGCAGCAGTAGCCGGAGGCGGTCGCCGCCGCCGCAGCAGCAGCCCACCGCAGCAGCAGCCGCAGCCGCAGACGTCGTCGTTGTCGTCGTCGTCGTCGTCTTAGTAGTAGTAGTAGTAGTAGTAGTCGAAGTGAACGCACGCGTTTATTTAGCTCTGCAATTGCTGCCCGAATTTGCTAGTTTCTAGCGCGATTTTGTAGATAAATTTTGTACATATATTTCGTATTAGTATTTCCTTTCAAACTTTATGTTTAATTTGTAAATTCTTGTCTTGGTTCGAGCGGATTTTGTGTCTCCATTTTCTAAAGGCACTCCTCTTAGCTGGCGGTTTCCGCCATTTAATAGGGCTCCTCTTACTGTGTTCAATGCAGTACATTTCTCCCCGCGCCAGTATGCTATTTCTATATTTTGTTGGCTAGCTCTTTTTCTTTGGCAAGATCGCTTGAGTAAGTAGATTTAATTCCTTTGCCATTTGAAAGCGCAAGCCTAGTACTTTGATTATAGTCAGTTGGCTGTCCGCGGTCAACTCGAACAGACTAACAAATATATGTCTGTAACATGTTAGTATGCATTAGGGGACCACTTTAATCGGTTAGGTGTTTGTGAACCACTTAGAAAGTGGTTCAAACTAACAAATATACGACTGTACTCTCTATTCGTATATTTGTTGGTAGACGTCAGGGTTTTAAAAGGGGACACTATTTATTTAGTGATTAGCTCTTTCCCCGACGTATTGGTGTTATATTTTTGTATTATATATTGTAGTAGTATGGGTTTCCTCTTTTTATAAAACACCATGGCAACCTATAAGCGTACCCTAAGCCTTAAGATAACAACTAAGGGGTGGGGTGTCACGGCTATCGACGTATATCATGGGCTAAAGGACGTCGTTGGCGCGGGACCTGCTGCTTTGCAGGGGCTTATCAATGTTTCTAAAACTGTATGGAATGTAACAGTGTCAAATTAGGGGGTCAAGGAAAAGCTTCTAGAAGATGTTCTTATTGTAAAAGGCAAAGTTTGTAACGTAGAGGAAATCGAGTCAGATAGGTTGCTAAGTGAAGATGAAAGTTCCACTAGAAATTCCAGATGACAGAATCATGAATGAACTCAAGAAGTATGGCAACGTGCAAAAGATTGACCGGGAAATGTATCCCTTTTACAGAACGCTAGAAAACGGTGTAAGACGCATCTGGTTTGATAAAGTGGATAACCCGTTACCAAGCGGATTGACGCTTGATGGCAGCTTTGTCCTGCCCTTATGGTATAGAGGGCAAATTAAAGAGTACCGGATCTGCCTAAGTACTGACCATTTGGCAACAGATTGTCCCAATCGAAACAAATGTTTGCTCTGTGGTTCAGTTGACCATTTTAAATTTCGCTGTCCACAAAATCAAAACAAGCCTTCAGTATCAGGAGATAATCCCCCATTAAAGGATGCAACTGAATCAAATGCTTCTGGAGCAACCACTACGGAAGCTGTTGTTGTGGTTCATGCCACTGAAAATGACACAAACAAATCATCAAATCCTGTTAAAGTAACTACAGTTGATGAAATTCAAGTATTAATGGAGGGTATAACCTTCAGTCAAGAAAATAATCAAAATGCAGTGGAGCCAAACGAGGCTGTAAAAGACACGCAGGAAAATGATGATCTTACAGAAGAGACAGTTTACAATTCCTTAGAAGATGAATTAGGACAGGATAAGTTTAGGACTCGGAAGACGGAAAGTTCAGTCGATTTTCTGCTAAGCCCACTTGATTTAAGTCAGCTTGAAGATATGGTAAATGACGCTCCTGCCAAATGTAACTTAAGTAGCAATAGGCGTCATAAAGAAGACAATCGCTCAGAATCTGAGATTGAAGTAAATGATATGGATAATGATACAATGTCAGTTGCAGAATCAGATGTTCCATTGAAACACAGAGTTCACAGATGAAAGAAGAAATGGTAATGTACTGATCAGAAGGGCGTGAAGTGTTAGTGCCATATGTAACGGCGAGAGGCGTGAAATAGCGTCTACTGCGCCATGATTCTGATATTTCCAAATATGAATATTTGTCTGTGGTAGAACTAGGAAACATTGAATTCGCAGGAAAATTAGGTAAATGGTCTAAGAAACGAGCTAAAATACCAAATCAGGTTAATCTAATGATGGCGGTTGTAAACATCATTTTACAAATTATGATTATCTGCACCATCAATTGCAGAGGATTAAATGCCAAATTCAAGCAGCGCCACTTGCTTGAAGAATTAGCAAATGAGAGAGTTGATATTGCTTTTCTACAGGAGACCAAAAATTGAAGTGTATGAATCTCTCAAAGATATTTCAAAAGGGCAGATTTTTTATTCCTTATCACAAGATAATAGCGCGGGAGTGGCCATTCTTATCCTGCCCCGCTGTCTCAACTATGGTGATGTTATATCGTCGTCATCAGATACAAATGGACGAGGTATTTGTGTATCAATTGATGTATTAAACACAAGTTTAAATTTGATGTGCCTTAATGCGCCAACCTCTCATCAATTGCGCCGTGAATTTCTAAATGATGTTTCCACAATAATTCAGGACAGAACGCCTGAAAACCTAATTATGGGTGGTGACTTTAATTGCATATTAGATGAAGTTAAAGACAGAATCGCTAGGTCTAATTTTAATGACACATCTCATAATATTTTGAAACACATCTGTGAATATAAAAGCTTGTTAGACACTTATCGGATTGAAAATCCAGAGGGCAAGTACTTTACTTGGTTTTCAACCGATGGAAAGAAAGCATCCAGGTTGGACAGGATCTATGTATAACGATCATTGAAAGGTTACATGTGTAAAACTAACATAAAACCAGTAACTTTCTCTGATCACAATATGTTTTCCATCACATTAGACAATACTGACCGGATCAAACGAAGAGATGGATTTTGGAAGCTCAATGTAACGTTGTTACGAGATAGTTGCTATTGCAAATGTGTAGAAAGTTGTTGGAGGCATTGGGATGAAAAGAGAAGTTTGTATGAATGTATAACAGACTGGTGGGAGGATGTTAAATCCGACCTGAAACTTATTTCAAGGCAGTATTCCATAAGGAAAGCACGAGAAATGTGAAAGCGTAAAAAGGCGCTTCAGCGGTCGGTGTGTAAAATTAATAAGAAAATTAATGATGGAGAATATAATTATTACGAACTATTAGTTAAATTAAAAGGTTGACTAAATGAAATAGAGCAATATGAGTTTGATGGGGCCAAAATAAGGGCAAGGGCACACATGCACACTGAGGGTGAAAAGCCTACACATTACTTTTGTAACTTGGAAAAAGCAAGAGGTATAGAGAAATTAATGCCCTCACTGAAGACTAATGATGGTGTATCAGTGTCCTCAAATGCAGAGATGATGGAAACAGTATCCAAATTTTACAAATCATTGTATAAATCGGAGGAAGTGATGAAACTGCAACTAGAGATATTTTAGCTAATTTAACGCAAAGACTTCCAGATGCATGTCGCGAAAGTTGTGACCAATCAATAACAATTGATGATTTGACAAAATCCCTCAAAGGTATGAAGTTAGAAAAGTCTCCTGGCTGCGACGGACTTCCAGTCGAATTTTATCAAACATTCTGGCACATATTTGGTCCAGTATTAGAAGAAATAGCAGCTAGCATTTTTAAGCAGGGGCATCTCCCTCCATCTATGGCCCAAGCATATGTTCGGCTTATATACACGAGGGGTGACAGAAATAAAATACAGAATTATAGCCCAATCTCTCTACTCTGTGTAGACTATAAGATTATTACTCGGGCACTAACATTAAAACTTGGCGCAGTCCTAGGCGAAGTAATTGATGATGATCAAACGTGCACTGTACCAGGAAGAACGATATCAAACAACACATTGCTTATACGAGACCTTATTCAATTAGTTGAGCAGGATTTCACCCCAGCAGCAATAATAGCACTTGATAACGAGAAGGCGTTTGACAGACTTGAATGGGATTTCTTGATTAAGTCTTTAGACCATATTGGCTTTGGTTCCAGATTTATTAAATGGGTCAATATTTTATATACTGATATAAAAAGTTGCTATTTAGTAAATAATCATCTATCTGAACCTGTAGTGTTGGAACGAGGTGTCAGACAGGGTTGCTCATTGTCTCCGCTTCTATTCGTCATAGCTATGGAATCGTTGGGGGCCACATTGAGGCAACGTAATGATTTTCAAGGAATATGTATACGTGGCGTAGAAAGGCGACTAAAGGTGTCTCAATATGCAGATGATACGAGTGTGTATGCAGGTAAACATTCAGATTTTAGAATTTTAAATGGAGTATTATCAGATTTTCAAAAGGCATCAGGGCTTAAAGTCAATAGAGACAAATCTAAGGGATTATTTTTGGGCGCTTGGAAGGACAGAACTGACAATGTTATGGATATTAACTGGTCAGATGATGTCATAAAGATTTTGGGTATTTATTTTAGTAGAGAACAGGATGTAATAATAAACTGGGAAGAAAGGCTATCCAAGCTAAAGTGTGCATTAGTAAATTGGAAACGACGTCGTCTAACTGTATGTGGCAGGACATTTGTCCTTAATAATAAAATTTTATCTGGACTGTGGTATACCGCTTCTGTAGTTCATATGCCCAAATCAGTAGAGTCAAAGATCAACACGTTACTTTTGTCCTTCTTATGGGAGGACAAAGCCCATTTAGTATCGCAGTCAATCCTCACCAATGAAAAGCATGATGGAGGCCTGGATTCGGTTAATGTTTTAGCAAAGTGTGCTTCGCTAAAACTGAAATTCTTGAATAAGTTACTCACTTCAAACTCATCTTGGTCAAGTGTTGCAAGGACACTTCTACAAAGGTACGTATATCCATTTCCAGTAGAATGTTTATTTTTGTGCAATAAACTGCCACCTAACCATCAGAAGATACCAAACATATATAAAAACACCTCGAAGCTTTAAAGATGTTTACACGATCAATGCCACAACCCAGTTGTTGGGAAGATGCCTTAGAGCAACGTCTTTGGGGCAACGAGTTGAATCGTGATAATGATGCTGTATTATATTTGCCCTCTATGGCCAAAAATGGCATTCAATATTTACGTGATTTAGTTAATCCAAAATCTCGCAAATGGATTGCGATGCAGGATGTAGCAAGAGCAGCATCAATGAGCCATATTGATCCCCAACGCTTATTTCTTAGAATAAAGAATGCAATACCTGGTAAATGGTCCAAATTGCCGAAAGCACGTGGCAACAGAGATATATTGCAACCAACATTAGTATTTAAGTCAGAGCATATAAATACAACATGGCATCTAGAGCCTGGTATGGAATGCTAATGCAAAGTCGGAGACATATTCCTGTTGCAGTTAGGCATTGGAACACTTTAGGATGCACGCCAAAGAACTGGAAAGATGCGTGGGAAACAATACATCTACCTTGTCTACCAGCAAACGCATGGGACCTGGCATGGCGATTACTCCACCGAAGGCTATGGGTCGGCCATCTGACTTATATTGTGCAAAATAACAAGTACAGACCGGTGTTTATTATGTAATACCCTGGAGGAAACAATAGACCATGTGTTTACACAGTGTTGTATAGCTACAGGCTTTTGGGTATATATCAATATGCTCCTCGCTAAATTTGGAATCAAATATGTGAAATTAATGGCTGAAACAATTATGTTCAAAGATTGCTCAACTATCGGACGAATCATTAATAGCAAGGAGAAAGAATTGTTAGTAACCCTAGTATCTGTAGGAGTGTGGGCCATTTGGAAGCATCGGTGTTCAGAGGCCAGAGATAAAAAGGAAACAACCACCAAAGAGACATACAAGCTATATTTCGATCATTGTTGATAAACTGCATTCATTGTGAATTTTACAGGCTAGTGGAACATGGAAAGGAAAGTAGATTTAAAGATATATGGTGCAAGACTGGCCTAGTATCAATTGAACATGGATATCTAAAAATAGCAGGAGCAGAACTTGTATAAGCTAGCACACTCGCTGCTTGTTGTATATTGATATATGGTATTTTATTTTATTTAAGTGAGTTAATTTTAAAATTTTAATGGCTTAGGAGATGATAATTTTGGCGAATAACCTAACCTTTGGAATCGGTATATTTAAATATCAATTGATCATCACGTCAATGTTCTGGAGGTGATCCGACTTTCGAGTCCATTAGGTTAACAGAGTATGACATCTTACATATATACAATTAACATCCTGTTGTAAATGTTTACTGTGGGTGTATTTGTTCCAGGGTAATTTACAAAAACTTACAATGAAGTAAATTTAAAACGTGAACCCAGAGCGCCATCTATGTAGTCATAGTTTGTATACCTTTGCTTTGTGCATTTTACGACATAAAGGCTACTACGCCTGCTCGGTATTTAGGAATCGGCCAACTGGCGTCAATGAGTGACCTTTTGTTACTTATTGACGAGTCACCTCGCCACTGGTTGGCGTCCTGCACTCGCCATTTGGGCCAATACTATACGATGCGCTACGTTAAACTACATATGATCTACTTAGCCTGCCGGTCATGAATCGGCTCAATGGCGTCAATCAGTAGCAGTAACTTACTGTTAATTAGTGATGAGTCGCTTTACCACTTATTGGGTAACTATGCTCGCCATTTGGGCCTGCTACTACACGGTGTGCAAATAGTAATGCCTTTGTTGAATTATATATGTTATCAGCTCTTTATTAAGTTTGTTTTTCTATGTAGTTATGCCATGGGTGTGGTATATGGTAATATAGTATTTTAGCTTGCACTGTTTTGATATGTTAAGTTTGTATTGTTATTCATATACTATTAATAAAGCCTGCTATTTCACACGATTTTTTATGGGGGTTTGCAAGCCTTTTTAAAGGAGTTCCTCCGTGAGGTGTGTCCGACTGTATCAGCGTCGGATTTTCAAAAAAAAAAGAAAAAAAAAAGAGTAGTAGTTGTAGTAGTAGTAGTAGTAGTAGTAGTAGTAGTAGTAGTAGTAGTAGTAGGAGTAGTAATTTTTTATTATTTTCAAGCATTAGTTCTATGAAACCTGTCATTGACGACACACTGGCACTGGATATAGCTAATTCATCTTAATAGTAGTAGGAGTAGGAGTAGCAGGAGCAGTAGTAGTAGTAGTAGTAGTAGTAGTAGTAGTAGTAGTAGTAGTAGTGGTAGCAGCAGCAGTAGTAGTAGTAGTAGTAGTAGTAGTAGTAGTAATAATAAAAGTAGTAGTAGTAGTAGTAGTAGTAGTAGTAGTAGTAGTAGTAGTAGGAGCAGGAGTAGTAGAAGCAGGAGTAGTAGGAGCAGGAGTAGTAGGAGTAGTAGTAGGAGCAGGAGTAGTAGTAGTAGTAGTAGTAGTAGTAGTAGTAGTAGTAGTAGTAGTAGTGGTAGCAGCAGCAGTAGTAGTAGTAGTAGTAGTAGTAGTAGTAATAATAAAAGTAGTAGTAGTAGTAGTAGTAGTAGTAGTAGTAGTAGTAGTAGTAGTAGTAGTAGTAGGAGCAGGAGTAGTAGAAGCAGGAGTAGTAGGAGCAGGAGTAGTAGGAGTAGTAGTAGGAGCAGGAGTAGTAGTAGTAGTAGTAGTAGTAGTAGTAGTAGTAGTAGTAGTAGTAGTAGTATTAGTAGTAGTAGTAGTGGTAGGAGCAGGAGTAGTAGAAGCAGGAGTAGTAGGAGCAGGAGTTATGGTAGTAGTAGTAGTAGTAGTAGTAGTAGTAGTAGTAGTAGTAGTAGTAGCAGTAGTAGTAGTAGTAGTAGGAGCAGGAGTAGTAGTAGTAGTAGTAGGAGCAGGAGCAGGAGCAGGAGCAGGAGCAGTAGTAGTAGTAGTAGTAGTAGTAGTAGTAGTAGTAGTAGTAGTAGTAGTAGCAGTATTAGTAGTAGTAGTAGTAGTAGTAGTAGTAGTAGTAGTAGTAGTAGTAGTAGTAGTAGTAGCAGCAGCTGCAGGCGCAACGGCAGCATTAGCAGCAGCAGCAGCAGCAGCAGCAGCAGCAGCAACAGCAGCAGTGGCAGCAGCAGCAGCAGCAGTTTCTAACTTACCCGACACAACAATAAATATTCCGTTAAATCCGAGTGAAAGCGATTTGTCTCTGGTTTCCACACACCTAGTGTAATAATAATAAAAAGAAAATAGTCGCGAAAACAGTGCTATTGACAAGACTTTGCTTATGACGACGAAGACGATGGCGATTGCGATAACGATGGTGATTCTAGGAGTATATGCTACAGGGTGCCCACAGAGTTGATTGGCCGAGGGCTTTATGACGTCATCTCATTTGCATATTAGTCCATGCCACCTATGCCTATATACGGTAATGTTTGTTCCCGCCAAAATACTCGAAGCTGATTGGTCGAGAGCATATGTCTATTGTTTGACTCTCGACCAACACATGTACAGGCGGTTCCACCTTACGACATCGCCCGCTTGCCCTTGTGGAGAAGCAGAACAGACCACAGAGCACATACTTCAATGTTGCAGTACGTATCAGCTGCTGAGAGAAGAGATCTGACCTTTGTCAACCTCTTTTCTTGAAAAGCTGTATGGGCCTGTGGTAGAACTGCAGAAAACCACAGATTTCATCTTGAGAACGGCTCAACCTGTAATTCTGTCCAAGGCGATCTGCATTATGTACGTGGCAGTCGTTGTGTACTCCTCGGTGCACCCGAGTACGAGGTCATCTGCATGGAGGGCTGCTTGGATCCCATTGGGCAGCTCTGCTACAATATCATTAATGAAGAGTATGAACAGAGTTGGTGATAATACTCCGCCTTGTGGTACCCCTTGTCTCAGCAAAACATTCTGTCCAGATTGTCCATCCACATGCATGATGACTGATGGAATGATGTTAGTCCAAGCAATTGGCAAACCTGCCGGAGCTTGCACCTTTGGTGATTTGGCTGATTTCTTCATAGAAAGAATGGTATGTAACTTCTCAAACAACCGCACACAGATTGATGTTATATTTGACATATATGATATCCACTCTATCAAATCTGGAACACGTGTACATTGCACTGGTAGCAATCATGCCATTCGAAGAGTCATTGATAGATCTTTCAGAAAACAAGACCAGCACTTCCTTTCTAAGGCGCTATGTCAGCATCCTCTTGATAATGGCAGATAGATGGTCTTAAGTGGTGGATTTCAGGATGGTGACAAAGTATATTCTTCAGTAACCAGTGATGTTTCTCATCTATCCTCCACACACGGGGCGGCAGATACAAAGATAGTCATGCACACTGCTTATGCCCATGCTGCAGGGTATGAACGAGTTATTGTACATTAACAGGTTACTGATGTATCTGTTCTTCAAGGTGTATTCTACCCACATCTGAGCAGAGAGGTGTGTATAAAAAAACTAGCACATCAGTAAAAAGAAGATACATAGCTGTTCTCCAGATTGATTGCACAGATGATCAAAGTATTCTCGCATTTTATGCAATGCCAGGGTATGATTACACTGGTCAGTTTAGCTCAATTGGAAAGAAAACAGCGTGGAAAGTATTCCATCATGATCATGCATTGCTACATAAATTTGGAAAAGATGTGACTGCCAGACCAGAGATGATGTCCAAAGCTGAATTGTTTGTTTGTCACCTATATTGTTCGAACAAAACTCTTGTGACAATACATGCAATGCGCAGTGCTCTCTTCCCTCCCGCAAAGGAAAATTTAGATAACCTTCCCACTGCACAGGATGCATTGATCCCACATCTGAAGCCGGCTCACTAGCAAACCTATGTATGGTGACATTCTCATGTTCCAAAGACAGAGCGCCCATCACCTACACTATGTGGTTGGCCAATGGAGAATAACTCACTCTCCCCTTTGCTACTTACAAAGGAACCAGTTCTCCCACGCTGTGTACAACTGATTACATGGTGCTGCACAGAATTCTGGCTGTAAATGCGAAATCAGGAAATGTATATGCACAAAAGGTGGTCTGCGCTGCACTATGCCATGCAAATGTTTGGGCAGTTACTGGTGTAGGAATAAAAAACCCACTGTTTTATACCACTGTACACATGATGATTGTTGACAGAAGGCTAACTGAAGATTTTACAGTATGGACAAAGTCAAACTAACACAAAACTTGTCCAAAAATAAGTCCGTGAGCTGGAAATATATGGAAGAATGGTATAAATGCATTGCAGTATTGATATGAATGCAGTAATAAAGCTGTATGTGAAGTCACTATAACCCTGATAGCTTAGCTGTAACTGAGCTAAACAGAAAAGCTAACCTGAATGGACTAAGTGAAGGTAAACACAAAACATATCCAGAAAAAACAAAGTCCCTGTACTGAAAATATAGGAAGGAACAGGATAAGCGTATTGTATTGCTGACGCCATGACATAAACTCTTCTTCGAACAGGCAAGCCAAAAATCCATGTAAATTTAGAATGGTTTCATGTGATACCTAGAGGCCTGCGCTACCATTTAAAAATGAAAACACCCAATCATTTAACCCATTTGACCCCGATATCTGCCAGTGATGATTGTGATGTCATCTTATATGTGATGTAATAGATGAATCCAATCTGTCACTCAAGTATGTGATATCATAGTCAATTACGTCACATGCAGGATGACTACACAAATTATAGTTGTTAGAAATCCTCAGTTATGAATCTGGAATAGTCCGTCAAGTGTACACATTTTATGTCTTTGGAGGATTTTCTATTTAATAAACATTCTATTGAAAATTTTGAAACCAATTTCACTGGGCGCTGTTGCTGTTATATGCAGCAACAGAACCAAGTCATATTAGTTTCAACATATTCAACAGCTTAGCACTTTGGTAATGGTATTCTTGGAATTCATGGTTGGATCTATCCCAACATGGGCAACATGTGGGTGGTACCTAGCTAGAAATAGGCAATACTTAGCTAGAGGGGGTGTATAGTTAGAAATGGATCCCTATAATATTGACTATGACATTATATACTTGAGTCACAAATGGGATCCATCCATTGCAGTATAGCGGAACATAGACCTATGACTTACCTTATTGATGCCAGAGTTGTTGGAATGCCCGTTGACGTACTAATTGCAGCACCGAAAAATGTAATGACTAGGAATATTGTGAACATCGCACATTCTTCCTCACACTGGCCTGGTACAGCTGTTCCATTATTAAACTGGGATTCCACACAACTACAGTTACTGAACAGCTGTGGTAGAAATGATTATATATCATTAGCCCCTTTTGTGTCACCAGTGCCTTCAGCGCTCAAAATACTATTTATTTCAAATATCCATTTAATTGCCAATAGTTTTCAAGGTAATTTTGATTTTTTCAGCCAAAAATAGTATTTTTGTAAATGTATAGCGAAAATTTACCCCACAAATATATTTCTGTTATCCTTCAAATGGGCATTCATCAAATGTGTAATGGTCAAGAAAATTCAAATTTCTACTCAGCCAGTGTCCAATTGGAGACCAAGAAGAGTATATTTGAAAATTTACAACTGGAATGGGGTAACCGAGCCAGTCATTCCAGTCGCAAATTTTCAAAAACATTCTTCGCCTGGCCTGAAAATGGGCATTTTTAAAGATCACTACAGAGGTCGTTTTTTACTAACTTGACCATTAAAGGGTTAAGTTGACACAAGAGGGGTTAATTAGCGAAAACAAAAAACGCATTATACATTATTAGATTTGCATGCACACCAACCCACCCACTTGCAGCATGCCGGCCCGCATTCCCACCGGCACATACGCACGCACTCGTGCTTGTGTGATAGTAGGTAAGCATATTATTTATTTTCTATCAAGTATTAGTTCTAGGAACCATTTTCATATAGGTAAGAGGTAAGATCTTTAGTAAGATCTCATTTTGAATTCGATTTAGTGAGATTTTACTAGACGATGTGTGATAAAAACGATTCTTGTAATTTTCTTACCATTCTGTATTATTTCTGTTTATCACTGTAACAGTGAGACGAGATAAACAACTGTTCTGATTGACTGAGAGCTTGATGACGTCATTTCATTTGTATATTAGACCACGCCCACATGCCCATATATGATCTGGGTGGGGTGGGGTTCCTAGTTTTTAAAAGCTTTAAAAGCCCACCCCTGACCAGATATGGTTATGTGGTCGTGGCCTAATATGCACATGAGATGGCGTCCTCAAGTTTTCAGCCAATTAGAGCAGCTGTTTATCCCTTCTCTGGATTGGAAGGTAAATCTAAGATGATTGATAGGTGTAATGAGGTGTGAAATGGCTGGGTGTGGTCGAAATGGGGTCACGTGACTGCTCACAGCCGATCATTAATGAGTAAAACTACGAGGTGCAGAGGGGTCGGGATATTGGGCTGAAGGGATCCTACAGAGCTATAACGTGTTCGGCCATGATGGGCTAAGCGAAGTCATGTGCCCCGTCACAACCAATCAAAACAGCCATTTATATCTTGGATCGATACTGAATAAAGATATGAGTTGCACAGGGGTCAGAAAGCCTGTTTGAGGTGGGAAATTCTACAGAGTTATAATGTGTGTGGATATATTCTATTGAGAATGATCACATGACCCCTCAGAGCCAATCAGAACAACCGTTTATATCTCATCTCGTTACTGAATAATGCTACGTGATGCTGAGTGCTAGGGAGGATGGGGTGGGTGGAATTCTACAGAGATATAATGTGTTTAGACATGTTAGGACAAACGAGGTCACGTGACCTCTTACAGCCAATCAGAACAGGCATTTTGTAGCTGTCAGGGGCGCACGTGGCTCCGCTACTTGCCGTTGTTGTTGCTGCTGTTGGTCAGCCAGCCTCGGGGTTGGGCAGCAGTCGCCACGCATCTCCGGTGTCCACAAAAACCGACCTCCAGGGCTGATCGAATGATCACATTCCAGTGGGATCATACAGCCATTGCTGCAAAAATTGAACACTACCATATCATCATAGCTGTTCGTGTCCCCGGTGTGTCTAGACGTTATTTCCAAGGTGGAAAGAACGGTGCTAGCATACAAATTTATGTACCTGATTATAGTAACAAACAATTTTTTGTATGCTTGTCACTTATGAATGGTGTACGTAAAAACTAGAGAGGTGAATTTGGCTTTATGTCTCACCGGAGTTACCTAACCGATCTTAGTCATATATAGATGGTATTGTGAAAGGTACACCTGTGGGGGAAAGCTCTGGTCAGGGCACATCAGTTGGTTTAATAAAAACTATATCTGCCTGAGTCTGGCCAACAATTATTGGTTTTGTAGGAGGAAAGTGCCTCGCGTGGGCCTCCATCACAGTAAAATGCCTACAACGCCATAGTGGAGGAAGAGAGAAGATAGGAGAGAGAGAGAAGCTGTCCTGCATGATATGCATGGGGAAAATGGGGAAACATACCACACAGTGGCAATGATGACCGCATCTTTACCATTTGCTTGAGAGGAAATATATGACAGTGCATCACCATGTTCCGCCTGGAGGACGGCAGAGGGAGAAAACGACCAACCATAGCAATGCGGAGGAAGAATGGGGGCACAATACCTCTCTATGCCAAGGAGGACTATGTCCTTGCCATTTGTTTGAGAGGAATTTTACGATGGTACCACACCGTGGCGCCTTGTGAGGTGGCAAATGGTGGGAAGCTAACTATAGAAATGTGAGAAAGGAGTGGATGTAATCTCACCGTTTGTGGGCAAACACTAGAGAGACATCGTACGGTAACGAAAAATGAGGGAGAAAATTATGTTGGCCTTCACCACACAAGGTAGGGAATATAAATTTTGTGAGAGGAAAATGCCTCACGCGGGTCTCCATCAAAAAGCAAAATGCCTTCAATGCCGAAGTGGAGGAGGAGAGTGGTAAAAAGCGCTGCCCTCCTGGCCTACAAAGAGAGAGAGAGAGAGAGAGAGAGAGAGAGAGAGAGAAAAATTATCATGTGTACTTATCCAAATATAGTTATTTTACTGTTGTGTGCCTACGGTATATGTGTAAAGATACGGTGGCTGATCTCCATTGATTTCAGCACCGTTGTCTTCAGTTAAATAAACAGTTTTAGTTGGTACCGTCTTATTTTTGTGTACCTAAAAATGGCCTAGACCAACTTTAGTTGTAGGTCCAAACACATATTTTAAAGCCGCAAATGGCATAGCACCAAATGTCTTTAACGAATACGTCTTCCTGGCATGGATGCTTAGTACCGTTGCCGATACCCCATAGAGCATCTCTCCTCAGAGCGACGGCGTGCAACATATTGTCTTGTAGTAGCTTCAGAGCCACTAAGTGATCCCTCCACAAACCGCATCACAACCACAAATAACAACACATAGACAAATCACATCGATCGATGCGTGTTTAGAAAGCGGATCTTAGCTTACTTACAGTGAGGAGAGAGAACACTTTTTCCATCTATGGTGGCTATCCCATAGGGCGTGTGAGCTCTAAGGCTTCGCCCAGTCACCGTTATGAGTTAGATGGTGATCCGTGTTTCATCCGTCACCTAAGGTTTCGAGTATGGACCATATGAGATCCATACCCTGGCATTACCATTTAGCTGCTTTAGGTTTGGAGAAAGTTGCCTTAAGAACACGGCTGGGATGGCAACAGTGTTGCCTTATTTATGTTTTCGCAGTATTTCCTACATTGGCATAAAAAGTCTTGCCTAATAGGTATCCGAAGATACACGGGGTACGTATGTGAACGGCAAATTGGTTCTGGCCAGCCAAAAACCTGCTGTAGTTTCTTGAGACGGTCCTAGCCATTCTGACAGTGGGAATTCAAACAATTATTTCGGCCAGACGGCTAGAGAAGTGTAATCAAAGAGTTTATGATGCAATATTTGTTTATTTATAAAGTCTGTCATATTCTTTAGAGCTTAGATTCCTTTTGATATGTTTATGGCTTTTAAGCAGACAGTGGTCTTTGCAACTCTCATAGCATTTGTCGTTGTTGTTGTTGTTGCGATTGTTGTTTTTGTTACCATGGTTGTTATTGTTGGCACTTGTCAGTCAGATTAGCATAAGTCGACCTTATCATGGAGCCTAGCAAAAATTTTGAATACTTCTATTCCCCCAGGAGAGAGGAGAGAGGAGTGTGGACTATTTTGAAACAAAGTCGACTGTAGGGCACTGGCGCCACCCTAACGGTTCGGGGAAAATGACCATACACTATACAGGAATAGACCCGCAGATGCCATCAATTGAATATTTTTACTATGTTAATGAAACATTGTGAATATTTTGAAACTAATTCGACTGGGCATCACACACCCCTCCTCTCGGTATAAATGATGAATAGACCCACAGTTTATAAGAATTGGATATACTTTGAAATGAATTCAACTGGGAGAATCTGTTTAGTGGTCCTATCGACACGAGCACACACCTATGAAGAAATGTCTCTCGTAGTTTATGCATTGCATATCGGATAATCAGAACCGCTAGCAAAAACTGAGATATGTTTTTCTTTAATTTGTTTTTATATTCCATTTATCTTTGACCCTTTGCTACTCAAATTTGACTTTGATAATATATATGTGGATACGAGAAGAAAGTTAATTAGGAATAATGACATACCTCAGTATGGCAGTATTCCGGATTAAGTCTCTAGTGACAACACAACTTTAGATATAAATCTGGTCGGCTGTGAGTGGTCACCTGACCTCGCTTGATCTAACATGGTCGACCACATTATAAGGCTAGAGAATTCCCCCACACCATCGACTTCCCGACCTCCAGACCGTCCACACCTCGTATCTTTATTTAGTAATGAGCTGAGATATAGACTCTTGTTCTGATTGGATGTGAGGGGTCACATGACATAGTTTGGCCTAACATGTCCAAACGAGTTATAACGCTGCCAAATTTCCACACACCCAACCTGTCCTCCTGACTTATCAGCACCATGTAGCCATATTCAGTAATGAACCGAGATATAAATGGAGGTTATGATCAGCTACGAGCCATCACATGACCTTGCTTAACCTAACATGGCTTCCTGCATTGTAACTCTACAGAATTCACCCACACCCTACCTTCCGACCACCTGACTTCCCGAGCCTCCGCACCTCTTATCTTTATTCAGTAATGATTTGAGATATAAACGGTTGTTCTGATTGTTTGTGAGGGGACATGTGATGCTTGGGTGAACATATACTCTATAACTCTGTAGAATCCCTCCACCCCGATCTCCAATCCCCACAGCACCTCATAGCTTTATTCAGCAATGATCGGAGCTATAAACTCCCTCCGATTAGATGAGAACGGTCACGTGATCTCATTTTGGACACTCCCCAGCGTTTGATGTCTCATTGCACCTGTTAATCATCGTCGATTTACCTTTATATACCTGCCAATCATTATCAAACCATGGAGAAGTGATAAAGGCTGCTCTCATTGGCTGAGAACTTGATGGCGTCATCTCATTTGCATATTAGATCACGCCAACATACCCATATGTGGTCAGGGGGCGGGTCCTTTAAAAAGCATAAAAAGTTAGGCCCGCCCTTGACCATATACGGATATGTGGGCGTGGCCTACTATTCAAATGAGATGACGTCATCAAGCTCTCAACCAATCAGAGCAGCCGTGTATCTCGTCTCTATACTACTTGTACCACCTCATTACTGATGAGTCTGGATCAATGAGCGATAAAATAAAGTGACGAAGATAACACCCTATGACTTCAGAATATTTTTGATCGTTTGAGCCGATTTTTAGAGTGCTTCATTAAAATTTCCCATCATATCTCTGTTGACTGCTCATACATTTCGCAATATTGTATCAATAACAAGAGAAAGTTACATATTACGGTATTCTATCACTGCTAGGCAATGGGGCTTGTAAATAGACCGCCATTCGTAAATCACGCAATGATGTACGCATAGCAATACTCTGGTTTCTACTAGCGTGTGGGATCTGGAACGAGGTCCTATTTTATATCACTATTCTCAACCGAGCCGATCATTATCACATTGCACGACCTTTAACGAGTGCAATGTGATTATTTTCGACGAGGTTGATAATAGTGATATGAAATGGGATCGAGTTTGAGCTAGTCAATCTAGTGTTCAATTTCAATTGAGGAATACGTCGTTAAAGAGCTTACACTTCCTTCGTCGAGTTCGCATCCAGCGTGACACGGCGAGTAGTATGTTCTTGAATCCGATCCACAAATAGGGAAATATTGATCCGAGCATCCACAGGCGCTGTTACACTGCGTGACGTTTATGTAGATACCTACGTCTGATTCCACCGAGCTGAAATATTAAAATAAAACCGGGTATCGCGATTTCAAATCTACCTTGTCTCACTGACTGCTGTCCTTCAACATGGGTGTAGGAATGTATACTTTGGGTGGGGCCAAAACCTAGTCGAGGGTGTGGGGGGACTGTGGTAATATGCTATGTAAGAGGAAACTCTTGGGGTGGGATGGATGGTTGTTTAGGCTATCGGCATCCTTGCCCCCACCCCTGTTCACAGGCATATACTTTAAACCCATCCTGTGTCACCTTAAAACGTTAATGCCTAAGCCTCGCAAGAAACGGCCGCTGCATTCAATAAATGAGGAATAGCCATTTGCCAGCTAAGAGTAGACAATTCTTTTGACAATTTATCGCCGGAATGCCGAGTCAGTCATTACAGTGGTAAATTATCGAAAATTGTTCTGCTTTTCCCCAGCAAATAACCTCTGACTAAGCCGAAGATTTGGATTTTCTTGATTACTAGGCCTTACCACACTGATGTCAATATTCTATATTTTAATATGTTAGTAGCAAAGAAACTGGTGTACATCTTCCAGCAAATTTGTTGAAAAATGAACACCAGTTCATCTTCTAATTTAATTTGAAAATTACATATTTTGATATCAGAGTGGTAATGTTAAAGCCGTTGAAGGTGCATATTCACACCAAAATGCGTGAAAATTAAATTGTTTAAATTGCATAAATTTAGAGGCTTAATTTGTGTAACTCACTGTGATGAAACGAAGTAAATCTTAACATATGATGATGTAATTTCGTACAAATTATTATAATTATGTTGCTTGCGAAGTCGAATTAGCGACTTGTGTCTCTAACTCAGTTTCACAACTTAAAACATTATATTAATTTATACGTAATGAAATCATCACATGCTAAGATTTATTTCGTTTCATTACATCTAGGCCCATGATGTAAGCCTCTAAATGTAAACATGTTTGACAATTTAATTTTCAAGCATTCAGTTATGAATAAGCACCTTTAATGATAAAGCAGACCTAAACGACATCTGGGGTCGTCTTTGGAAATGCCCATTTGCATGACAACAGACAGAAAGATATCTTTGTAAATCCAATGGGAAATTTACAAGAATCTTCGAAACTAATTTGACTGGGCACTGTTGTAGCCATAGGCAGTAACAGCGCCCCGTAAAATTAGTTTCAGTATATTCAACAGCTTACTTGTATAGTTTTCTGGAAATTGAGGTTTACAGAATGCAGGGATCGATTGCTCCATTGTAAATTCTTCTCTTGGACAGCCAATGGACATTCGCTGAACTATTACTGGGGAATACAGTTTTAGCTATGCCCCCACCCCCGCACAACCCCAATCTCTAGCTAAGCTTCACCCACGCCTTGCCTGTGTTGGGATCAATTGCTAACTGCACTCTCTGAATCTCAATTTCTAGAAAACCACACAGGTAAGCTGTTGAATAGTTTGAAATTAATTTGGCTGGGTGTTGTTGTTGCCAACAGTGCCCGGTGAAATTACTTTCAAAATATTCAACAGAAGTTTATCAAATAGTAAATATATACAATTCTAACAAGTTGATGGACTATTAAGCGTTTATGACGAACTAAATCGTGCCATTCATGGCCAACTAGTTGGTTATGACGTCAAATGATTGGCTGAGAAACTGGATTCATCAATTCGATTTTTCTAGAAATATCTTGAGCTTTAAATGGTTAATTGATATGATAGTATTGGCACAAGATGTGTTAATATGGATGAATCCAGTTTCTCAGTCAATCATATGACGCCAAAATCAACTACGTTAAATGTAAGCTGACATCATCATCATCAATTACGTCATGAATGATGAATGGCACTATTTAGTCCATCATAAACGTTTAATAGTCTGCCAAGCTGTACAAATTGTATGTCTTTACAACTTAATAAACATTTTGTTTAATATTTCGAAACTAATTTGACTGGGCGCTGTTGCTGCCATAGGCAGCAACAGCACCCAGTAAAATTAGTTCCAGTATATTCAACAGCTTACTTGTATAGTTTTCTGGAAATTGAAATTCAGAAAATGCAGGGATCGATTGATCACAACACGGGCAAAGCGTGGCGTGAGCTTAGCGAGATATAGGCGGGCATAGATGAAACTGGATTCACCCATTATGGCACCAAAATCCACTAGCTCCTTCAGGTTCACAAGGTCAATAACTGCTCTATGTGTGGTTAAAGGAAATCTCCCCTTATCTTTTACTCACTATTCAGGTGATCGAATTTGCCACCCGTAATCCATCCATGACATTTTGGCTTTTTATCATGCCGGAAACGAAAGATATTCAGGCATTAGTAGCTAAATGTTGCTACATTTCTACAGCCTATGGTGGCTCTCATGATTTACTGTTCAACCAATCAGAAAAAGCCTAGCGTGAATGCCTCGGTATATACGCCCAGTAATAGATGTGCCAGCTATAGTTTGGCAATGTGGTATAAAAGCAATCACACAGGTAATCTGTTGAATTTTTTAAAACTAATTTGACTGGAAGTTGTTGCTGTTATAGACAGCAACACCCACCAGTCAAATTAGTTTCCAAATATTAAACTGGACGAGTATTACATAATAAAGAATGTAATGTATTGACATTTGCATGACATCACACCCTATCGTTTGAGGTGGCAAAATGGTGGCGCTCCCTGTCGACATTTACGCGATATTACCAAGCAGATACTTGTGATACAGATCATGTGACAGGATATGAATGATATGGAATCTATAAACCATAATCTATCAGTACAATATAACATTTGAGATGCGATTAGCATCCCTTTAAGTGTTCTGCTTTAAAACCTGATTTATTGCGCTGGACACTCTGAGATGGCGCCGAAATTGACCAACATTTGGGATAAATTTCTAGCGATGCCCGATCATTTCTGGCTAGAACCCGCCCACATTTTAGGCATGTATGAGTAGATTTGACACGTTGAAATTAAATTTAAATATTGAAATCATCACACGTTAAGCTCTATTTTATTTTGTTGAGGTACATCAATTAAGTGTCTCAATTAAAGTATACAATTTTAACGCTTTTACTTTCAAGTATTTTAGTTTGAATGTGAGCTTTTAACTGTCTCGCCGCGGCAACCCATCAGCCAAAAATTTCAATGGCGTAACTACCAACAACCTTCAGTCAAATTGTTTTCAAAAGAATTAGCGTGTTCAGAGATATACTCCCCGGAATATGCTATCTGCAAAATCTCAGCAATCGGTTACGTTCCAATGTGGGAGGTATGCTTACCTAAAGTCTGTATGGCCGAAAAGATTTATGGGTTCACATTGCAGTAGCCTGTAGGTAAAACACGCACACCCGTCAATGGCTGCTGCTATAAAGATGAGCCACAAACATCCCCTTAACGAGAGCTTCATCAACCATGACATCATACCTCCGAAAAAGATTCCAATAGCCGCTCCAGTCATCATAATGGCACCTGGGAATTGAGGAGATTTCTCATAAACAGCCCCAGATGATAGATCATTATGCCAGATTTTGAATGCAATGGAGCGATCCCGTCTGTTACAGAAGTATTTGAGGTCATGAGAAAATATGTATCTTTTTAGCTGCCGTCTCAATAAAAATCATGTTGGTCAGTCACGTAAATGACACTGGTACGTCAAGAAAGTATTTATTAATCTGCGATCTATCGCAGATTATTGTTTTTTCTCAGGATCTTTATTCTTCTTCTTCTTCTTCTTATTATTATTATTATTATTATTATTATTATTATTATTATTATTATTATTATTATTATTATTATTTTTATTGTTATTATTCTCAAGGATTTTCGCAACCTATCTCCTCCTACAGTTTTGATCTGATCAACTTCAAACTTGGTCAACTTGTATGACTCTTTGGGATCTAGTTTGCTATTACCTTTCTTCTCGATCGGATGCATGGTTTCCGAGATATCCGCATTTCCGCGGGCAAAATGTTCTATAGGAAATGTATGGGAGCAATATTCGGACAGCGACTACTCTTAGAGTTTTTCCTCAATCATCTTGAAACTTCACAAATTTCTAGCATGTCTTGCTCTGCATCTCCACTCAAAATAGTTTTGGGGTACGCTGACCAGGTTTGGAGAAAATCCGGCCTAAGCCGAATTTTTTGGAATCAAGATACTTCATATTTCTAGGGCGATCAGATGGTTGAAATTTGGCATATGCGTAGATGTATTATACTACTCTTGATTAGTGAAATAAAATCGTTAGCGAACATGGTAACCATTCAGAACTCTGCATTTCCGTGTCCCCATGTCCCCATAGGAAATGCATGAGAGCAATATTCGGATACTGACTGCTCCTAGAGTTTTGCCTCTATCATCTTGAAACTGGAAAAACGCCTAGCATGTCTTGACACACATTGTGAACCAAAATATTTTTTTTGGCACGGTGGCCCATTTTGGATAAAATTTGGCATAAGCCCATTTTTTTTAAATCAAGATGATACATATTTCTAGGGTAGTCAGATGCTTGATATTTGGCATATACGTAGATACATTATACTACTATGAATTAATAAATTGAAATTGTTAGCGAACATGTTAACCTTTCAGAACGTTGCATTTCCGTTCCCAACATGTCCCATAGGGAATGTATGGGAGCAATATTCGGTCAGCGACTGCTCCTAGGATTTTTTCTGGATATCTTGAAACCCTCCATATTTCTAGGATCTGTTGATCCGCAAGTTGGCCAAAAGATCTTTTTGGTTCAGTGACCAGTTTTGGAGCAAATGATGAATGGAAACAATTATTTGACATCATGAGAATTCTTACTTCTGTCCCTGTCAGAGGGTTGACATTTTTGACATCCCTAGATACCAGAGGCTACTATTGCTTACTAAAATAAAATCGTTAGTGGACATAATAACATTTCTATTATTGCAAATCTGCACACTAAACAATATTTCCATGATTTGCTGATAGATAACGGAATCATGGTTGGATCCTTTCAGCATTTAGATCGTCTGATCCGGGGCGGAATTGCCTCTCAGACACCATTTACAGAACTCCGATATCCCAAACGGTTCATGCGATATTGAAATTTTTGTACTGTGGACAAATATGTCAATAGGGAATGTATTAGAAATTGATTTGCTGATAAATGACCCAGTTTTGGAAATATCATATCTAAACTTGGTACATTTCTTGTACGCACCAGGCATGTATAGATCATCTACAGAAATTGGATCTGGTGTATGGTTCCCGAGAATTCCACGTTTTCTTGTCCAAAAAGTCCAAGTGGAAATGTAAGGGAGTGCTATTCGGACAGCAACTCGTCCTAGAGTTTCTTTCAGATCATGGAGAAACTTAACAGACCTCTAGCATCTGTTAACCCGCATCTTACACCCACATATGTGCCTGGCCCATTGAGTTCTATTTGCGATTTCTAACCTCCAAACTTGAGATACTTTCAGTACACCTTAGGGCCTCGGATGTTTTTATTTTTCTTTTGGATCTAGTGAATAATTTCCGTGGAATACGCTTATCCGTGCCCAAAATGCCTCAAAGAAAATGTATGAGAGTGATATTCTGATAGCGACTCCCCTTAAGGTTTCTGTAGATCATGTTGAAAGTTAATATCCTTCCAGAATCCGTAGTCACACATCCGACCCAAAATCAAGGAAAAGGACATCAAATGTCAAATAAAGGGGAAATTAATGAATTTTGTTTGGCCCAGGTAGTCAGAAACAATCGAAATTCACCAGATTTAATTGTCTCAATCAACTCCAACAGGTAAATGGAGGTAATTCATGCTAAAACCAAAAATTGGTCACTTTGATCCCTGATTGACATTGACCGTGGACGGGTCACTTTCAAGTCATCATGAGAATCGAAATTCATCATAGTGAACTGACACAATCAACTTCAACAGGTAAAGGGAGGTAATTCATGGCAAAAACAAAAATTGATCAGTTTTTTTGCATGAATTGCCTCCCTTTACCTTTAAGTCATTAATGTCTCCTTTATTTGAAATTTAATGGAATTTTCCTCGATTTTGGTAAAAATTCCACTACAGCAAATCAGGACACATTATTTTATACTTTAGGATCAAGGCTATCGGTTTTTAAGAAATCAGCTGTTCTATACCCTGTGTAAAACTATGGTAATTTCAAATGCGACAAGACTTTTTATCAGATCAGCATCAGACATGTTCAATGATCATGCGAGAAGGGGGCTTATAATACTCCTTAATGCCTAGTCATCGCAGATTTACAGTTACTTCAGTAAATATGTTCTAGTATTGTATCTCCTTGTTTAATTTAGATTTTAATAAGAGTTGCGAAATTTTGTAATTTGAAAGTAATTTGACTGGGAGCTGAAGCTGTCATAGGCAGTACTAGTTTCTAGCCAATTATATTCAAAGTATTCAACAAATTACCTTCATAGGCATGCAGACGTTTTTAGTTATGAAGTTGAATTCGGCATATGTGTCAATAATTCTTCTTCTTTTTCTTTTTCTTCTTCTTCTTCTTTTTTTCTGCTTCTTCTTCTGCATTCAAATCTTATTGGTTTTGCAATCATAATTGAATGTTATTGTCCATGATGAAATCCGTCTGTGTCTCTGCGCTTTGCGCGAGTCTGGCCACTCTCCCTTTCCGTTTTTTCTTAGCTAGTGTCTATTTCTCCCAGGCTGAGAGAAGCCTATTTTTGAAAATTTACCACTGGAGTGACTGGCTCGGTTACTGAGCCAGTCATTCCAGTGGTAAATTAAAAAAAAATCATATTCTCTTAGATGAAAAAATGGACATTCCTCAAGACCACTACATGGTCTGTTTTGGCAGTCTTGACCATTCAAGAGTTAAGTTAGCACATGGGCGTTAATAATTATTCTGTTGAATATTTTGAAACTAATGTGACTGGGAGCGGTTGCTGCCTATGCCTGCAACAGGTTCATTTAAAATTAGTTTCAAAATATTAAGCAGCTTACCTATGGAGTTACCGTGAAATTAGGATTCTGGATGTTCAGGGAGAAGACGGTTATGTGTCACGTTTCATCGCACCATGCATCTTTACAACACTATGTAGGAAATCAATTCACCTTTCCAGAGTATTCATCTATCATCTGACGTCATGTAGGATGCCGTCATAATCAGTACGTCATAAATGAATCTATCTGGCCCGTCTTTAACTTTTAATAGTCCGAAACGTTGTACGAATTGTATGTCTCTACTATTTTATAAACATGCTACTGACTATTCTAAGCGCCCAATCAAATTAGTTCCAGAATATTCAATAGCTTACCTGTATAGTTTTCTGGAAATTGATAGTCATGGTGTTCAGAGATCGATATATCCCAACACGAGCAAGGTGTGGGTGGAGTTTAGCTAGAGATGGGCGGGGCATAGCTAAAAATGGAAGGGCTCATTAGGGGAAAGCAGAGAAAACTGGGATGCGGGGCAAAAAGGGACAGGTTGCTTTTTCACAGAGCGTATATGTACAATGCTATCTACCAAATCATTTTGGGAATATATTATCTTCCATTATTTTAGAAAAAATGTTGTTTTCATTGTTAGATACGGTAAGTGTATTCTGTATCGCTTTTTAAATTTTTTGGCATATTGATATAAGGATCTATGTCAAACAATGCATCTCTACAGAATTGTCTTAAAACAACTGCTAAATTAAGATGGTTGTTAAATATAAGTTTATGTATAAAATATCACCAAATAAATGCATATGCATTATAAAATGGCGGGAAATGTTAAAAACGAAATAAATGATATTTTAGCAAAACGGGACACACCATTTTGTGTCAGGATGGAACATATTTGCCGAAACAATTTTGCATTGTTTGCCAAACACATATTTCTACAAACTCGTTTTTAGTTCTTCCTGTATTTTAACAATAAAATTAATTAAAAAAATTTAAATGAACCCCATTCATAACTCCTTTTCCTGAAGAGAGCCCCCATCTATTTCTTGGATTTTAATGGTCAAGCCAGCTAGAGCGGTCTTTGACTATGTCCATTTACAGGTCAAGAGAAGACAATTCTTTTTAATATTTACCACTAGTATGACTGGATCGGAGACTGATCCAGTCATTCCAGTGGTAAAATTTAAAAAAAAATTATTTTTACTCGTCATGCGAATGAGCATTGATTAAGCTCGTGGTTTCTTAGCAAATCTTGGCTAAAGGGAAAAGGGAAATAACAGATGATGTTTACTGGTAATTTCATACAATATTAAATAAACTATCATTGGTAAAATGATGAATCATGACTATCTGAGAAAAAGCATTTAGTAAATTTAGGAGCGCTTAACTTGGAAACAGTTAGTGACATCACTGGTGCTTCGCACTCCACCGTGTGTCAACAGTGTGTGCAGGTATACCGCACACTCGAATATAACAACATCAAACCTGAATATTGTTTCGTAGGCGGTATGAATAGTATTCTCTGTAGGCACCGATGTAGAGCTACTAACTCGTTATACACTATTGATCCTTTTGAAAACATTATATTTCAAAGTGACGCTTTCTGGTGGAAGCTTCGTCAAAATGATTTCAAAATACACTGCTGGTTTCCAAGTTCGCAATATCATGCCTAGTGACTATTTTGAAATTTGCGTGACTGAGCGTAGATCCCGTCTCTGGAAACAACGGCTTTCAGTCAAAGTGTTTTAAAACTAGACAGTATTTTACCTGTAGGACTTAGTACCTAATCAGCTTAAGTCAAATATATAAAGCAGCGTAAGTCAAATATATTCAGCATATGGTAGTTCCCTGGTCCTCTCCTTTAATATAAGCATACCATTATTTCTGCTACTTACCCAACATTAAGTTGATTTTCTGCGGATCAGCGTGAAAATATTGCTGTGAAAACTTCGGGAAGTATGCAATAATGGAAGCAATGGCGAATGAATGTATACACGCTACAATCGTTACGATCACGTAGATAGGATTCGTCAACAAACGAAATACTGACTTCGGAAATTCTGTAAATAAGCAGTTGATAAGATAAATAATATTCAGCCAGAATCAAAGATTCCTATCGAAGGATCCGATATGTCGCTCAAGTATATGACGTCATAAACTGTAGTAGTAGTAGTAGTAGTAGTAGTAGTAGTAGTAGTAGTAGTAGTAGTAGTAGTAGTAGTAGTAGTAGTAGTAGTAGTAGTAGTAATAGCTCTGCAATTGCTGCCAGAATTTGCTAGTTTCTAGCGCGATTTTGTAGATAAATTGTGTACATATATCGTCGCTTTGCTGACAAAGGGGCGAATATTACATTTTGTGAATTTTGAGTTAACACCGCCTGTCGTTTACTGGTGAAATTAACTAAACATTACAGTATGCTGTGTAATAGCAAACACGCTGGTTAAGCGACAAATCACTGGTGGTGCGGGCGAATATTGCCTTGACACGTCGACATGTATTTCACGAACAGGCGAACATGAAGTATTAATATCGCTAAGTAATGTTGGAATGAGAAATTGAAGAGGCGAAAATGTAGTAAATGCAGCGAATTGTACATAACGAACAGGCGAATATTGGGCGAATATGCCAATCTCACCAGCATAAGAAAACGTTTCACGAAGAGCCGAATATGTATTTTAGTTAATTACTGCCTTATTAATTAGGTAAACACATAATGGTAATATGTAGTCCGTAGAGGGGACCAAGCGCTTTCTATTGGTATGTCACTTTGAGTAATACATATCTTTAAGAGTAGCATTATATGTGATGATAAATACATAAAAACCTGAATGCGATTTTCTCAAAACTGTGATTTTCGATATTCGCCCCTTCGTCAGCATAGCGACGATATTTCGTAGTAGAATTTCTTTTCAAATTTTATGCTTAATTTGTAAATTCTTGTCTTGGTTGGAGCGGATATTGTGTCTAAAGGCTCTTAGCTGGCCATTTCTGCCATTTAATAGGTCGTCTCTTTCTGTGGTCAATGCAATACATTTCTCCCCGCGCCAGTAAGCTATTTCTATAGTTCGTTGGCTAGCTCATTACATTTGGCAAGATCGTTTGAGTGAGTAGACTTAATTCCTTTGTCATTTGTAAGCGCAAGCCTAGTTCTTTGACTATAAAAATCTGTATAGACAGTTGGCTGTCCCCGGTCAACTCGAACCGACTTACTGTACTATCTATTCATATATTTGTTAGTATACTTTATGAAACCTCTTTAATCGGTTAGGTGTTAGTGAACCACTTAATAAGTGGTTCAAATTAACAAATATACGATTGTACTATCTATTCGTATATTTGTTGGTAGACGTCAGAGTTTCAAAAGGGGACACTATTTATTTAGTGTTTAGCTCTTTCCCTGACGTCTTGGTATTATATATTTGTATTATTCCCCATTATATATTGTAGTAGTATGGTGTTCCTCTTTTTTTTTTAAAAACACCATGTCAAGCTCCTATAAGCGTACCCTGAGTCTTAAAATTACGACAAAGGGTTGAGGTATTTCGGCAATTGAGTTGTATCATGGGTTGAAGGACGTAGTTGCCCACATGCCCTTCAAGGTCTCATTAACGTTCCCAAATCTGTGTGGAATGTCACTGTGGTTAATGAAAGTGTGATGGAAAAGTTGCTGGACGAGGTCCTTTTCGTAAAGGGCGAGGTGTGTAATGTGGAGGAAATAGAATCTGATCGTCTATTAGTTAAGATGAAGGTTCTGTTAGAGATCCCTGATGAACGGGTTATCAATGAATTGATCAAGTATGGCAAAGTAGAAAAAGTGTGACACGAAACCTATCCATTTGATCGAAACTTAGAAAATGGCATCAGCTGAGTTTGGTTCGAAAAGGTAGAACAACATCTCCCAAGTAAGGTCACGGTAGATGGCCGATTTATTTTGCCGTTATGGTACAGGGGGGCAAATCAAAGCGTGTAGAATATGCTTAAGCACAGAACATCTTGCAACCGATTGCCCTAACAAAAACAGATGTCTAGTTTGTAGGTCATCTGATCATTTTAAGTGGCAATGCCCGCAGAACAAATCTATCAAAAAGGGTGCTGATAAAACTGCAGAGCATGTTTCCAAAGAAAATGTCATAGAACCGGTAGCTGCTGAGATTGTAGCTGAAGTCCATGTTAATGAGAAGCATGTTTCTAAAGAAAATGTCATAGAACCGGTAGTTGCTGAGATTGCACCTGAAATCCATGTTAATGAGAAGCATGTTTCTAAAGAAAATGTCATAGAACCGGTAGTTGCTGAGATTGCACCTGAAATCCATGTTAATGAGAAGCATGTTTCTAAAGAAAATGTCATAGAACCGGTAGTTGCTGAGATTGTGGCTGAAGTACATGTTAATGAGAAGCATGGTGAAAACCAAAGAATCCAATCGCTGTAGTTGCAGGGGATGAAATAAAGGTTCTAGATGAGGGGCTAAGTCTTACTCCAGTAACAAGTCAATCCAAGTCTGATGTCAGAGAAGTTAATTTCACACAAGTTGAAGATGATGATCAATACCCTCTGGTGGAAAGCTTTAATTTAGGACAAGTAAAATCCAGGTCCCAAGATACTGAAGCGAACTCTGATTTTCCACTGAGTACACTCAATCTAGACGATTTAAATAATATTGGTGTCTCGGATCGATTGAGTGGAACAAAGCGACAGAAAGATGGAGACAGTTCTGAATCAGAAATAAAGGAAAGTGATATAGAAGACGATAATATGTCAGTGGCTGAATCCGATATATCCATTCAAACACAGATTTCTAAATCACCCGAGGAAATGGCCATGTACAGGTCAGAGACAGGAGCGGTGTTAGTTCCATATGTGACGGCAAAAGGCGTTAAATATAGGCAGCTGCCTCATGATTCAGATATTTTAAAATATAAGCATTTGGAAAAAGTTGAACTAAGTAGTACAGAGTTTGAGAGTAAAATAGGTTAATGGTCTAAGAGAGGATCGAAAAACCCCAAAATCTAGTTAGCTTAATAATTGCGGTTGTGCACACCATTTTATTACTTTTTATACTAATTTGTACACTCAATTGTAGAGGCTTAAATAGTGACATAAATCACCATCACTTACTAGAGACTCTAACAAATGAGCAGATTGACATTGCTTTGATACAGGAAACAAAGATTCAGATTTCAGAATTATACTATAATTTAGAAAAGATATTTGGATCCAGAATATTCTATTCGTTATCTTAAGATAATGGTGCTGGCGTAGCAATTCTTATACTCCCTCGTTGTTCAACCTACGTAAATATAATCTCGTCAGTATCAGATGCAAATGGTCGCTGGGTGAGAGTCACAATAGATATACAACAAACACGTTTCACGTTGCTGTGTATATATGCACCTGCATCTCATCAACTACGTCGTAATTTTTTTAATGATATGTCTACAACAGCACTAGATAACATCACTGAGAACTTAGTAATGGGTTGTGACTTTAATTGTGTCGTAGATAAGGAAAATGACAGGAATGCAACTTCAACTTGTACATCACATAGACTCTTAAAACAAATATATGATAATGAAAATTTAGTTGACACTTATAGAATATCAAAACCTCATGGTAAAGATCTTACATGTTTTTCGGTAGATAGTAAAGTTGGTTCAAGGATCGACAGAATTTATGTGAATAGTTTGTTGACAGGGTACTGGAGAGATGTTAATATTAAACCGGTCGCATTCTCAGATCACATCATGGTTTGTGTAACCGTTGTCAATGCTGACTGGGTAACAAAAGGGGTTGAGTTTTGGAAATTAAACACAACACTGTTGGGAGAAGAATTTTATAAGAATAATATAGAGAGTTGTTGGCAGCATTAGATTAATAGGAAAGCATCATATAAGAGCATATTGCAATGGTGGGAGGATGTAAAACTGGATTTAAAGTATGTTTCCCGACAGTATGCTATTAGTAAAGCACGGGAAATACGCAAACACAAGAAACACGTAATCGATCACTGATGAAAATTAATGCTAAAGTAAATAATGGTGAAGATAATTATTATGAATTATTGGTTAAAATTAAAAGTAAAATAAGAGATATAGAACAATATGAGTTTAAGGGTGCAAAAATTAGAGCAAGAGCCATTACAGGAATGCAGAAGGGGAAAAATTAGAGCAAGAGCCATTACAGGAATGCAGAAGGGGAAAAGCCAACCCGATATCTTTGCACATTAGAAAAAGCACGGGCAATAGATATTGTGATGTGCTCATTAAACATGCGGATGGTTCAACCGTCTTTACCAACAATGAAATGAGTACTATTGTATGCAATTGCTATGAGTCATTGTACAAGTCAGAGGGAATTGATGAAGATGTAAAATTGGATTTACTAGCAAATATAGACAAAAAAGTGTTAAACACAGGCAAAGATTTCTGTGATCAACCCTTAACACTAGACGATTTAACAAAATCCCTTAGAGGTATGAAACCAGAAAAATCACCTGGGTGTGGAAGGCCAGCTGAATTTTACCGAACCTTTTGGCACCTTGTAGGTCCAATAATGGAAGAGTTGGTGACTGAAATCTTTTAAAAAGGCCATTTACCACCAACTATGTAAAGCTAATTATATAAGCCAGATGACAGACGTCTAATTCAGAACTACAGACCAATTTCTCTACTATGTGTAGACTACAAAATAATATCCAGAGCACTAGCATTGAAACTTGGTAGTGTTTCAGGAGAAATTATTGGAACAGAGCTGACAAGCGCTGTACCTAGGAGGACAATTTTAACCAATACCATGTTAATAAGGATAGCATCCATTCAGCTGTGATTGTCTTGGACAACAAAAAGGCATTTGATCGTGTGGAATGGGATTTTCTTTTTAATTCTTTGTAATCGTTTGGGTTAGGCACAAACTTTAGTAAATGGGTTAAGATTTTATATACGGATATCAAGAGTAGCTATTTAGTGAACAATCAATTATCCAGGGAAATTGTCTTAGAACGTAGTTCCCTATCGCCATTATTATTTGTTATTGTGATGGAATCCCTTGGCATAGCATTGAGGCAAAATAAAAACCTTCAAGCCATATGTATTCGTGGCATAGAAAGACCACTTAAGCTGTCACAATATGCTGATAACACAACTTTGTTTGCTAGTTCAAACAATGATTTTACAATTTTAAACCAAGTACTAGAAAAGTTCAAAAACGCGTCTGGTTTGAAAATCAATAAAGGAAAATCCAAATGATTATTTTTGGGGGCCATGGAAAGAGCGGAATGACCAGCCACTTGAAATAATTTGCTTTAATGATACCATTAAGATTTTAGGCATCTATTTTAGCAGGAAACCGAATACAACACAAAATTGGGATGAACGAGCATCTAAGCTTAAGAGAATATTAGTAAATTGGAAGCGTCATCGTCTTTCAATTTTTGGTAGAGTGTTTGTTGTCAACAACTTGATATTATCTGGGCTATGGTATGCAGCATCTGTTGTACACATGCCAAGACATGTAAAAAAGGAGGTTAACGAGTTGATATTGTCATTCATATGGGAAGAAAAGAAACATTTTGTTTCCCATCGTGTTCTCAATAATGCTAAGTTAGAAGGAGGACTTGATTTGATTGATATTAAAGTGAAATGTGTTTCTTTAAGGCTAAATTTTTTGAAAGATCTTATTACATCAGATGTGACGTGGGCATGTGTTTCACGAGCTCTCGTGGAGAGAATTGTGGAACCATTTGTGGCAGAGTGTGTTTTTACCTGAAATAAGCCATCTCCGAATAGCCAAATGATACCAGATGTATTTAAAATCAAGCTAAGGAGTTAGAAATATTTGACAGATACATGCCTCCACCTACGTGCTGGAAGGAAGTACTAGAACAGCAATTGTGGGGCAATAGTAATATATGTTATAACAATGCAGTACTTTATCTACCGTCCTTTGCAAAAAATGGCATTCAACGTTTGTCTGATATGATACACCCCCAAACACGTAGATGGATTTCAATGCAAGAAGTAGTTAGAAAAACACAAATGAGGCATATGGATGTCCAGCGGTTACTAAATAAAATAAAACATGCTGTACCAATTGAATGGCTTCGTCTGCCAGATGTAAATCAGAATAGTTTGACTCCGCCAACTGCACTAGTTCTTGATAATGAGATCTTAAAATACGAAATAAGATCCAAGGAATGGTACCACGTTATGAGACGAACACAAGTAACACCTCCGATAGCAATTAAGAGAGGGGATGCCTCAAGCTATAAACCATCCACTTGAAAAAATGTATGGAAAATCTTACATTTTCCATACATACCAAAAATGGCCCGTGATTTATTGTGGCGATTACTGCATCGACGGCTATGGGTGGGACACTTGAAATACAAGTGCAATATAACGACTTCTGATAGGTGTTACTTATGTCAAACAGACGAGGAAACAATTGCGCATTTATTTGCAGAATGTCCAATATCGTCACAATTTTGGGAGTATATCAGCCAAATCTTGGCACAATTTGGAGCTAAGCCCATTGTTCTAGAAACTCATGTAGTCGTATTCAGAGAATTTGGATCAAGCGGTATAAATATCGCAAAGTCTGATAAGATTATTTTAATAACAATGCTAACCATAGGTGTTTGGGCCATTTGGAAACATCGGTGTGCACAGACGAAAAGTCCATCTATGGACAATCACAATAGAGCAATAAAGGCAACATTTCATTCATTGCTGCTGAATCATATTCCTTGCGAATATTTTGGATTAAAACAACACGGTAAAGAAAAAGTATTCAAAGACGTATGGTGCAACACAAACATAGTTTCAATAAAGGTGGGAACTGTAAAAATAAATGAGTCTGCTCTAGCGTAAATCATTCAATTACTACAACTGTTTTGTCTGTGTCTTTTAATTAATCTGTGTCTTATAATTCATTTTAGTCTGCATTTTGATATTGTTATGTTTAATACTTCAAGTTAACAAATAAACAGACTGGGGTAATTTAATAATCAATCGATAAAATAAGTCGCCATTAAATTGTAAAATAGTTCCGGGTAATTTTAGAACTTGCACAGGGTTTTATCAGGTTATTTGTTCCCGGGTAATTTACAAAACCTTACAATAAGCTAAATCTAAAATGTAAATAAGAGCGCCATCTATATTGCTGTAATTTTCCTGCCGACTATATGTGCTATGCTACCCAACTGCTATTACGCCCGCTGATCTTTAAAGAATCTTTAAGTTTTGTTTTGCTATCAGATCTTTATCAGCTTATTGTTTTGTATCTATACCGCTTAAGCGGTATGTATTTATAGATTGTATTAATCTTCGCTAGTTAGATATGTTATTTATTTGTTGTTTTGTTATAATATTAATCAGGATTACTAGTTTAGCAGCTTTTTTTTCTGGGGGTTTGCAAGCCTTTTTAAAGGAGTTCCTCCGTAAAGTTTGTCCGACTGCGTCAGCATTGGATTTTCAAAATAAAAAGATGAAAAAGTAGTAGTAGTAGTAGTAGTAGTAGTAGTAGTAGTAGTAGTAGTAGTAGTAGTAGTAGTAGTAGTACTAGTAGTAGAAGTGGCAGTAGCAGTAGCAGTAGCAGTAGTAGTAGTAGTAGTAGTAGTAGTAGTAGTAGTAGTAGTAGTAGTAGTAGTAGTAGTAGCAGTAGCAGAGGCTGTAGCAGTAGTAGTAGTAGTAGTAGTAGTAGCAGCAGCAGCAGCAGCAGCAGCAGCAGCAGAAGCAGCAGCAGCAGAAGCAGCAGCAGCAGCCATTCCCTCTTTGAACCACCCGATAAGGGGCTCTCACAGCCAATTAGCTCTCACCCGCAAATAGGTGTAATCCAGTTCTTACCGTCTCTTGACAGCCACACTGATGAATGGTGTCTCTAATCGTTCTCTTACCTTTCATGATAGCCCCACTGGAGAATGGTGTGTCTAATCGTTCTCTTACCTTTCATGATAGCCACACTGGAGACTGGTGTGTCTAATCGTTCTCTTACCTTTCATGATAGCCACACTCGAGAATGGTGTGTCTAATCGTTCTCTTACCTTTCATGATAGCCACACTGGAGAATGGTGTGTCTAGTCGTTCTCTTACCTTTCATGACTGCCACAGTGGAGAATGGTGTCTCTAATCATTCTCTTACCTTTCATGACTGCCATACTGGAGAATGGTGTCTCTAATCGTTCTCTTACCTTTCATGACTGCCATACTGGAGAATGGTGTCTCTAATCGTTCTCTTACCTTTCATGACTGCCACACCTGGAGAATGGTGTCTCTAATCGTTCTCTTACCTTTCATGACTGCCATACTGGAGAATGGTGTCTCTAATCGTTCTCTTACCTTTCATGACTGCCACACCTGGAGAATGGTGTCTCTAATCGTTCTCTTACATTTCATGACTGCCATAATGGAGAATGGTAACTCTAATCGTTCTCTTACCTTTCATGACTGCCATACTGTCGAATGGTGCCTCTGCTCGGTCTTTTTCTTCATGTGTCATTTCTCTTTTTATATGCTTTGGAAAGAAGAACATTGTCATGCCGAGAAGAATTGAGGGAAGAACAAATATCATATAGCCAAACCACCATGCACCAACCCATCGTGGATCATCTGTTTTAAGTGGAGTGTCTAAAATATAATACAATAAATAAGTAAATGTGTGCTCTATACTCTGTACAGAGAGACAGACAGACAGAATATAACCGTTTGGTATCTCGACATGAACTTGGCTGATAAAAAGACATCGAAGAATAGTATGAGTTAGTACAGCAGTTGAAATTTGATTTTCAGAAAGAAATGTATAAATATTGTTCTAGTGATGTTTGGTGCGCACATTACCAGGAGATCTGTAATGAAACTGAAATTCACCTTTGCAGAGTACCCATCCATCATATGACGTCATAATGAACTGCCTGATGTGTAGAATGACATCATAATGAATGACGTCGATAAGTACGTCACGAACGCATATTTGAAGACGGTCTATGCGTTGTTGTAAAAATTGTTTGCTTTTACTATTTAATAAATATTCTGTTGAATATTTTGAAACTAATTTGACCGGGCGCTGTCGCTGCCATAGGCAGCAACAGCACCCGGTCAAATTAGTTACAAAATATTCAACAGCTTCCCTGTATAGTTTTCAGGAAATTGATAGCTAGGGAATTCGGGGATCGAGCAATCCCAACACGGCGAGGTGGGGGGGGGGTTGAGCTTGGCTAGTGATGGGCGGGGCATAGCTAAAAATGTAAAGGTCCATTGCTCCATTTGTTAAATTAATGCAATCTCCCTGCCATGTTCAGTTAATACAGTCTTACAAAGATTACAAAAGGACCAATGCAAATCTGAACAGCAAATGCATAAAAAAGGGACATACGCTTTATATATTTAATATATATATATATATATATATATATATATATATATATATATATATATATATATATATATATATATATATATATATATATATATATATATATATAATAGGAAAATAAATATTTGTATATTGAAAACTATATTGTCCATGTATAATATAATGGTGGTTGTAGTGATTGTTTTGCTCGTGGTGTTGGTTTTAGTAGTGGTGGTGGTGGTAGTTGTGGTGGTGGTGGAGATGGCTGTGTTGGCCGTTGTTGTGCTGTGGTTCTGCAGTTGTTGCATATATGTAGTAGTATTGTGTCTACAGTACCGCTAACTGTGACATAAACGTCGTTAATCATTCCGCCCACTCCAAATCCGAGCGCACCACTGAAAGCTGATATACACATCAGAATACCTAGAAGATGATGGACACAAATAAGACGATATAACAGGTGATGGATGAAACGATTCTTTAACCCTTACCACTCTGATGTCAATATTTTTAATTTTCAAACTAAATTAAAAGGTGAACTGGTGTTCATTTATCAACACATTTTGTGGAACATGGTGCTGTCGTAGACAGCAACATCGTTCACCAAAATTGTTGAGAAAAGTACACTAGTTTCTTTGCAATTGACAGAGTATAAGATGGAGTATTGGCATCACAGTGGTAAGGGTTAACCCTATCATTACTCAGCCGACCAATTATTTTTTGAATTTATGGTTTTCAATGGACCGTTCCAGTTTATCCATTCATCATATGACAACATAATCAACCACGTGCATGCAGCATGACGTCATAATCAATTTCAATATGAATGACTCGATTTAGTCAATCTTACGTGCTTAATAGTTCGACACGTTGTACGAATTGTATGTCTTTACTATTTAAAAAAGATTCGGTTGAATATTTCGAAACTAATTTGACTGGACACTGTTGCTGCCATAGACAACCTGCCAATTCAACAGCTAACCTGTATAGTTTTCTCGAAATTGAGATTCACATCTCTCCCTCACACCATTTATGTACCAATCGTTGTTCATCCTGCACAGTCCATCTAGTCTCCTCTTAAGATGGTGCAGGGATATCTGGTTTTGTGGTAGATAGGCTCCCTTCAAAATAACCAGCTAATAGTTCACTTTCTTTATGTCTTCGCGAAGGCTAGCTCGTGGTCCAACTAGGATTGATATATCCACGTTTCCTTAGGGTTGAGATTACTCTCTGCTTGACCACACATTGATATTAACATAGAGAAACGTGAAAATCGACAGGTAAAACCATCTATTTGAAGAAACGTCTCCCTTGAGATGTTTCATGACTCACCAATGGCCTGAAAATCCATTTGGCAGTGATCAAAACATGGGATACCAATGCCACTGTTAACCATTAACTACTGATGTCTAAAATATCTAAAGAGCTTAAAAGATGCTGTGTAAAAGCTAACCCTTTTTATGCCGAATCTGGCCCAATCCCGCCTCTGCAGTTGCCTTGAGGAATGTCCATTGGCAGGCCAAGAGAAGATTATTTTTGAATATCTACCACTGGAATGACTGGATCGATAATCTTAAAAAACAGTTCTCTAGGCCTGCAAATTGGCATTCAAATAGCAAATACTTTGATATCCTTGACAGAATTTAGACATTAAATGGATAATGCTGTAATTACATATGACTTCACATCACGTGAAAAAGGACTATTGTACAGAATGGTCCATATAGAAATCATTAGTTTGGCATGTGTCTACGTGAAAACGATAGGGAAAAGACACGTATTTCTATATTCACTGATGCTCTACTAGAATAACATCATTCCTGAGGGCCAGCACATATAGTAAAGATGGGTGCCTGATAAAATTATTATTACTTCCACACAGCCTGTATTTTCTGATGGATTGCTATTCTATACAAAAAGGGTTGGATTACCGATTGGAAACAATGCAAACCGCCTCGTGGGTAAAATAACTACATTATTGGAAGTAAGAAACGAACAGAATTTACAAAAGGGTTGGTAAGATCACCATATTAATTGGAAGTAAGAAACAACCAGAATTTACAAAAGGGTTGGTAAGATAACCACATTATTGCAAGTAAGAAACAACCAACATTTACAAAAGGGTTGGTAAGATCACCATATTATTGGAAGTAAGAAACGAACAGAATTTACAAAAGTTTGGTAAGATAACCACATTATTGGAAGTAAAAAACAACCAGAATTTACAAAAGGGTTGGTAAGATCACCACATTATTGGAAGTAAGAAACAACCAGAATTTACAAAAGGGTAGGTAAGATCACCATATTATTGGAAGTAATAAACGAACAGAATTTACAAAAGTTTCGTAAGATAACCACATTATTGGAAGTAAGAAACAACCAGAATTTACAAAAGGGTTGCTAAGATCACCATATTATTGGAAGCAAGAAACGAACAGAATTTACAAAAGTTTGGTAAGATACCGACATTATAGGAAGTAAGAAACAACCAGAATTTAGAAAGGGTTGGTAAGATCACCATATTACTGGAAGCAAGAAACGAACAGAATTTACAAAAGTTTGGTAAGATAACCACATTATTGGAAGTAAGAAACAACCAGAATTTACAAAAGGGTTGGTAAGATCACCATATTATTGGAAGTAAGAAACGAACAGAATTTACAAAAGTTTGGTAAGATAACCACATTATTGGAAGTAAGAAACAACCAGAATTTACAAAAGGGTTGGTAAGATCACCATATTATTGGAAGTAAGAAACGAACAGAATTTACAAAAGTTTGGTAAGATAACGACATTATAGAAGTAAGAAACAACCGGAATTTAGACAGGGTTGGCAAGATCACCATATTACTGGAAGCAAGAAACGAACAGAATTTATAAAAGTTGGGTAAGGTCACCACATTATAGGAAGTAAGAAACAACCAGAATTTACAAAATGGTTGGTAAGATCACCATATTACTGGAAGCAAGAAACGAACAGAATTTACAACAGTTGGGTAAGGTCACCACATTATAGGAAGTAAGAAACAACCAGAATTTACAAAATGGTTGGGTAAGATCACCATATTATTGGAAGTAAGAAATGAACAGAATTTACAAAGTTTGGTAAGATAACTACATTATTGGCCGTAAGAAACAAGCAAAATTTACAAAGGGTATTAACGCAGTTTTCCGGCATATATAAATAAACACTCAGAATCGTTTGTGCTCACCACCACCCCACACTGCCCCACACCCTCTCGCCCTCTATTCCCCCCTCTCTCTCCTTCTCTTTTAAATACAATTACTAAATCCATGGACCATGCCTTAATAGAATGGCTAGCTGTTATTTAGATGTGCAAGCCCTCTCGGTCGTGCAAAATAATGCATGCGATTTTTTGTGTGTTTCATAAATTCACGTCCCCCTCTGAAACTTTTTTGACATCCGTAGACAGTATGTAACAATGAACCGTTCTATTTTTTGCTATGCCCCGCCCATCTCTAGCTAAGCTCCGCCCACACTTCGATGGTGTAGGAATCAATCGATCTCTGGACTCCCTGACCCTCAATTTCCAGAAAACTATACAGGTAAGCTGTTGAATATTTTGGAACTAATTTGACTGCACGCTTTTGCTGCCTATGGCAGCAACAGCGTTCAGTCAAATTAGTTTCAAAATATTCAACAGCATGTTTATTAAATAGTAGAGACATATAATTCGTACAACGAGTCGGACTATTAAGAGGTAAAGACGGGACAAATTGAATCATTTATGACGTAATGCTTATGACGTAATCCTACACGCCGCTTACCGGATTATGACACCATATGACGTCAGATGCTAGATGGGTACTCTGGAAAGGTAAATTTGAATGCTAATTTATCACTCTGCTTTATTTAGATGCAATATTATGGTCATTTCATTTTTCATTGCCTCATAGTTGCTTTTTACCACTATTTAAAACATCCATTCTGCCAGTTACCATATTAATATTGACGCTGTACGCGAAGATGTCTATCCTTCACTGTTCAAGATATCAACGCCTAAATATATATTTATTAGTATTTTGCCCATCACAATGCACAGCTCAAATTTGGTGACATTTACCTCTGGGAACCTAATTACTCACCTGAATTAACTCATGTTCTGGCATCTTAACATTTCAATCAACAGACAGAGCCTCTGCAGTTATTGTTGAGGAATGTCCATTTGCAGACCAAGAGAAAACTGTTTTTCAAAATTTACCACTGAAACTGAAATGACTGGCTCCGTAACAGAGCCAGTCATTCCAGTGGTAAAATTTCAAAAATAGTCTTCTCTTGGACTGCAAATGGACACAGACTAAGTGAAAATTTAGATTTACTTGACCCTTTAATCGTGAAGGCGCTAAAACAAGCTCTTAAAATCTGCTTTCCTGAATTCCAGTGATAAGTTTGCAAAAAAACGTAATTTTGGCCAGCAAATGGGCATTCACTGAGCAAAAATTTGAATTTTCTTGAAAAATCTGGATACATTATAATGTATTTAGCTACGGTGTTGCCTATTTTGAAACTAACTTGCCTGTGGGATGTTGCTGCCTATGGGGCATGGCAGAAACGGCTCACAGTAAATTGGTTTCAAAATATTCAACAGAATATTTGGCAAAGTGTAAATTCATCTAAGATATACAATTTGTATACTAGACGGACGTTTCGAGCCACATGGTTGAATTATAATTCGTCATTACGATTGTGCCATCAGTCTACCCGTGGCGTAATTGATTATAACCACACATACTTGTGTGGATCCATCCATTTATCGATGAAGTGAATAGCAAAATGCTTACCAAAGTATAAACCAGTTTTGGTTTTATCCAAATTGTCATCCATATAAGCCATTGCCAACGCATATCTGGGTCCCTTCGCTATCCCTTCGAGAACAATAGCCGTAAGCAGCAACGCGTACGCCGCCTCTCTAATCTCTATAACTGCCAGGACTTCCTCGGCATCAGTCTCTGTGACATTCATGCACATGCCATAAGCCGATGACCCTGACTTTATCGCTTCGAAGAAAGATTCATCGACTGTGGTGAAATCCACGAATACCTCTTCTTTGTGCTGCAGTAGAAGGATGTGCGGGAGAACCATAAGGATAAGTGTGGGAATAAATAGCACGCTTAAAGTACCGATCATACGCGGCTTGTGCACGTATCTGGCCAAATGAGTCAATATGACCACACTGATGAGATATCCAATTTCTCTGCAGCTAATCAGAAAACTTGACCTTGAGCTCGACAGGCCAAATTGTCTTTCTAGGGTGGATATTTGTGTGACGAAGTACGTCCCTATGCTCGAAGAGATCAAACCCATCAATGTGAATAGAAACGTGAACACCTTGACGCTGGCGAACCGTTGCATGAAGCCAGGTTTACATGGCCCGATGCCACACCGACCTTGCAGAGTTGTCAACTCACTGCCTTTATTATGTTCAAAGGCTAGTTCAACATTCAGCTCATTGTTTCCCTGAGCTATTTCACCATTTTTGTTCGCATGGTCTTGTGTTTGGTTAAATGTGAATCCTTGTTTTTCCTCAGACATTTTGTTCCTAATAATAATAATAATAATAATAATAATAATAATAATAATAATAATAATAATGACGACGACGACGACGTGTTGGTGGTGGCTGTGGTGGTGGTGGTGGTCGTGGTGGTCGTGGTAGTAGTAGTAGTAGTAGTAGTAGTAGTAGTAGCAGTAGCAGTAGCAGCAACAGTAGTAGTAGTAGTAGTAGTAGTAGTAGTAGTAGTAGTAGTAGTAGTAGTAGTAGTAGTAGTAATAATAAAAATAATAATAATAATAATAATAATAATAATAATAATAATAACAGCTCTATATTAACCATACTTAATGGTGGAATATTCTAGCACTTTAGAAACGCCTGATTTTTTTTTTATCATTTTTATGTTTCCATATTACGAAGCTGGACCATCATATAAGGGCCACATTTTGGGGAGCGCAGATGGGAACTACTCAGGATGGCATAGTTCTCATGATACAATAAAACAGTGATCTTAAGATTTAAGCAATAGTGGGGCCAGGCAACTACGTATTTATGTGATCCTCCATGCCACCACCCCAGCACCACACCCACCCCAAATTAATTTTTTCAAAATTAGTTCCTCTCAGAGGCCATCTCCTACATTTTAAGACATGAATACATATGGACATAATAGTTGCTTGCAATATTATCCTGATTTGTATGGTTTCTCCTTTAAAATAGATAACGGCGTCCAATATAACTGCCACCTGGCAATCTGCAAACATGGCTAGCTAGTTCATAAAAAACCCCATTTGATTGAATTCCACAAACACTTTCTGTGGAAATATCATGACGGGCAGATGGACAGGAGTAGAGATGAATACAGGCGAATGCAATATCCCAAGCAGCATTTATCCCGCCTTCACAAAGTGAAAATAGATTTTGGGAGAGGGGGAAACTGCTACATCGGTGTCAGCGTCGGCCTTCTCGCCCGCTCTGGTTAAACATTTTCAAACGACATTTACATCACCAAGGGTTTATCCTGTTTAAATAAAACCGATTTGTTCTATACGATGCTTAGGATTAGTCTGCCTAAAACTATATTGATTTTCCAGATCTTTCAAAACTTTTACTGTATTTGAACTTAGAATATGTTCTGGGTCCAGGTTTTTGCTGCGATTAAGCTTTGTCAAACTACATTTAGATCAACAAGGGGTTAATCGATTTGTTCCATACAATGCTTAGGACGTGGCCCCATAAAAAGAAATCAGTTTTCAAATTCTTTCCATATTTATTCGACGTATGAACGTTGATATCGAATAAGCTCATATTGCCTAAATTGTCATTTGAGAAACTTTAACCATATCATAATACATATAACCTGGATGCAAAGCAGTCCTAAAATAATCAAATTTCAATAATGCTTTGTTCTAAGCGACGCAGAGTACTTGCCCCTATGAAAAATGAAATCTGTATGTCAAGCCATGTCAACACACATTTTGTGAATAAAGTTGTGTTTGTATACGACAGGGAACGCAACATAGACGATGCCCCATGGTTAAGGAGTTTTGCTCTGATATTTAGAGCGTTTGGACTTTGATTACTTTAGGGCTGATTTGCATCCAAGTTAAGCTTTTTCCAAATGACAGCTTGGTGAACATGTGTTTATCAGATTTGGTTGAATCGTCACAGATTAATTCTCTACGATGATTCCATATAGTCTGCATGAGAAAGAAAGAGATTTTGAAAATTTTGACATATTTTTTACAGGGTTGAACTTTGAGTATTTTAGGGCTGATTTTCTTCCAGGGTATGCTTATTATGCTGCTGCTAAGTTTTTTCCAATGACAATTTAATCACCAACGACGTCTCAAATTTCGATAAACTGTTGTAATTTTCTCTATATGCTGCTTAATCATAGTCTGTATCATATTAATGTAGTTGATTTTGAAAATGTTTCTTCTTTTATCAAGCTATGAAATTTGTTTATGTTTGGACTATTTGCCTTTCGGTCATACTTGGTGTGCCAGTAGTCATTGTACTGCAGGTGACTAGCAGGCAACGAAGCCTTATGGTTCAGTCTTAAAGCTAAGCTTCTCCGAAGCTATGCTTGCCAGTTAGTTAGTGCCATGGGTATTTCTATGTGACAAGTAGATTGACAAATTTCAAAATGAGACTGAATCCGGTGGCCAATCATATCCTGTGATGTACAATTAATATACAGGTAAGCTATTTGCTATCTTCTGATAGCTCTGGTTCTATATATGTACATGACTTAGATATTATTTTTTCACAGAATATCTGGTCCAGGACAGGATGGGTCAAAAGAAGGCAAGATATTTGGTGTCTTTAGATACCTCTTATGGTTTGTGAGACCGGGGTAACACTGAGAAGACGAACAACTTTGATTCATGAGAAAAGGCTAACAATGAGCTGAGTAACCATTCATATCTCACTGAAGTGAAGCGTCTTTGGGAGAGGGGGGAAAATGGAGTCGGCGGCGTCGGAATTTGTATCCGGCCCTGTTAAGCTATTTAAAAACTACATTTACATCAACAAGCGGTTATCTGACTCTTTCTATGCGATGCTTAGATCAACCCTGCATCAAAGTTATATCGATTTTCCAGATTTTCACATACTTTTAAAGTGTTTGTACCGTGATTATTTTCTTGGTCCAGGTTAAGTATTTTGACTGCATTAAGCTATTTCCAAATGACATTTACATCAACAAGGGTTATCTAATTTGAACAAATCTTGACACATTTGTTCTATTCAATGCTTAGGACTAGCCAACATGAAAAATACATCGTTTTTCAAAATTTTCCTATATTTCTCGGCTTTGATTAATTTAGGGCTGATTTGCTTACGGATTATATGTATTATGCTGCGCTACGGTAGTTTCAGATGACAAGTTAGGCAACAATGGGTTAGCTGATCTGAGCAAAACTTCAGAAAAATCTTCTATACCATGCTTAGGACTAGACCACATAAAAGAGATTCATATTTAAAAATTGTCAAAATTTTTCTGTTGTTTGAACAATTTTGCGACACCAGGTTAAGGATCTTTGCTGCGATATTTACAGCGCTTGGACTTTGATTATTTTAGAGCTGATTTGCATCCAGTTTATATGTAGGCCTATTATGGTGTGGTCAAGGATTTTTCAAACGACATTTACATCAACAAGGGGTTATCCAATTTGAATCAAACTTCAGAGATGTATTCTATACTATGCTTAGGACTAGTCCACATAACAAAAAATATGCTGAAAATCTTGACATATTTTAAAGGGTTTAGACGTTGGCTACTTTAGGGCTGATTGCATCCAGGTTATATGTATTATGCTGTGGTTAATGTTTTTTTCAAATGACACTTTAATCAGCAAAGACATATCCAGTTTAGATAACATGGTTTGATTTGTTACATAGGCTGGTTAAATCTAGCCTGCATCATATTAATATACTTGATTTTGAAAATGTTTCTGGTATCAGCCTATGAAGTTTGCTTATGCTTGTACCACTTTCCTGTCGGTCAGACAGAAAATATCAAATATCTCGCCTTCTTATGTTTCAGTCTCCATGCGATGCTTCTTCGAACCTATGGTTGCCCATTCGGTAGTATCATGCGTATTCTGGTTCGACAAGTAGATTGTCTAATTTCAAAATGAGCCTGTATCCAATGGTCTATCATATCATGTGATGTAAATTAATATACGGGTAAGATATTTGCTATATTCTGATACCTCGTCATCTATATATGCATGTACATGGCTTGGACAGTATTTTTTTCACAGAATATTTAATCCTTCACAGATGTGTTCTATCAGACCGGGGTTTCACAGATGTGTTCTATCAGACCGGGGTCTACGGCAACATAAGAAGGCGAGATATTTGATATTTTCTTATACATCTAGCTTCTTTAAAGAACAATGGACCTTTCCATTTTTAGCTATGCCCCACCCATCTTTATCTAATCTCCACCCACACCCCACACGAGTGGATAGACCGATCTATGAACCTTCTGACTGTCAATTTCCAGAAAACTATACAGGTAAGCTGTTGAACATTTTGAAACTAATTTGATTGTGTGCGGTTGACAGCTGCCTATGGCAGCAACAGCGCTCAGTCAAATTAGTTTCAAAATATTCAATAGCAGGTTTATTAAATGGTAGAGACATACAATTCGTGCAATGTGTCGAACTAGTTTGTTATTACCTGATGACATTTCACCCAATAGACCTGTCCAGTTTTAGCTATGGCCTGCCCATCTCTAGCTAAGCTCCACCCACACCTACCTCGCTCGTGTTGAGATCGATCGATCTCTGAACACCCTGACTATCAATGTCCAGAAAACTATACAGGTAAGCTGTTGACGATTTTGAAACTAATTAAACGACATACACTTTACACACGCTTAACGGACTTTTCTAATTTCATTATGGAGTTAGTTAGATACGGATTTCACTCATAACTATGCATTATTAGCGTGACGTAAACATACGAGGGACGTAATTTTCCATGACGTCATGTACTTGACTAACGCATCGGACCTAGTCATTGCTCAACATGCCTGAAGGTTTTAAAGGAATATGGTAAGAAGCGGAGACACCTCTACACGTTGACTTGCCGCGCACGTTCTACAACCCGTCATCGAATTGGACAGTCGGATTTCACGTATATTAAAAGGCGAATTTCCATCACTCTATAACCGATTCCCAAAAATGTTTCGAGCAATCGTTCGATTCCTTTTTGCTGTTTAACCCAAATGTATTATGGACGAAGCCTTGCTAATGATTCTTCCCATATATGAATCATGTTTTGCTTGGCTCGACCTAGGACGATGTTGGCCTGGCAACAATGTGTCACAACTCACAAAGTGTGTAAGCGCAGGCACGTTAAAACAAATACACCTGAGATGAGTCGAGCCGCAAATCCATAAATCCCACACTCGCTCGAATCCTAACCATTTCATAAGAGCTACGAGTAACGTTGGAAAGTCATCTGAACACACATACCCATGTGGAAACAAACTACAAACCCTGACCTAAACCTAGACATACATGAGCCATGGATATGAGGAAGTTTTAGTCCCACCTCATCTAGATTTATTCGATTACGAGATTAAATTTAAAATCGCGATTATTTCTCTTAAGTATTTAAAAATTCAATGATGATTTGATCCATCCCCACGCTTTATCGTTCCTTAGACAGCTTCTTCTGTAAATAGAATGTTGCTAAAATCATTATTTTCCTGGTGGGCCAGTAATTTAAAATCTATCTGCTTGTCATCGCCATCTGTAGATTAACTCTTTCACGACGAAGCCGTACACCGGCCCCTGTAATGGTCTCTGATGAATGTCCATTTTCAGACCAAGAGAAGACTATTCTTGAAAATTTACCACTGGAATGACTGGCGCGATAACAGAGCCAGTCATTCCAGTAGTAAAAATTTTAAAAGTAGTCTTTTCTTAGCCTGCAAACTGACATTCAATAAATAAATATTATAATTTTTTGAACAAATTTAAATTTAGTCATTAAAGGCCGTGTTCACACTAGATAGTTAATCTGGAGTACCTACCTGCTTCATATTGCGCGCACTCGCTCGTTTCGAGGTAGTGGAGTTTCATATTTTCCGCGTTTTACAGGTAGCCTGTGGTTACCCATCTGAATTTATAAAATAACCGTGAGAATTTCTGAGAGAGGGATATTAAATAATTTTCAAATTTCTAATTGTCCTTTAAAATTCTATAGCTGGTACATGTGCTGCTATAGAAACGTTCCCCTCTCCAGCTCTGAATATATTCGTCAGAGAGCTGCTGTTTTATGCTTAATTTTAGCCAGTCTAACTGACCAGGATTTTAGCCACGTCATCCGAATGAAGGCTCTGCATTTTCCAGCAGTGTTTTTTTATCTGACTAATCCTGGGCCACATAAATGTATCATTACTATGATCTAGTTCAATAGATTATACAGTCTTGTAGCTATTTTACCGTCTTTCCCACTAACAATTTTCCCACAGTATGTTATCATGGTTATATTAATTTTTATACTGAGGGGCAATTGCCCAAGCACTCTATAGACTATTTTGATGCCAGTTTACGCCCAGAAGAATTTTGCAAAATCGTTTATGTACTTTTTCTAGCGGCGCAGTAGTCTCGAAACCGCATACATCAGACCAATATAGTAAAATTGGTGTGATCATATTTTCAAAAAGGTTCAATTGTAGGTCAATTGGTAAATGGAGAGCTTTGACCTTTGTGAGCAAGGCAAATATTGCTCTGTTCGCCTTATTGCATACGTGCTAAATAGCTCTGGTAAACGTACCGTTAAAAGCGAATTTAACTCCCAAATATAGATATTCAGAAACGATCTCTACATTCTCATTATCAAGTGTGAATTTAGGCACCGTTCGGACCTTGCCCATAGAAAAAATGATGGGTTGGTTTTTGATACATTAACAGGTATTGTAGTACTCACTTAGAGCATTTAATGTTCTCTGCAATTCTTTTGGCGTTTCTGCCATTACGATCATGCCATACGGGTAAAGGAGAATAAATAGCTTTAAATAGAATTCGGGGTCTTCCGGAAATACAACCTTCACCTTGTCTTACACCTGTGTCACGTCGAAAGAAATCACATAATTTACTATTTCCGATACATGATTTGGCTTAATTGTACAAGTTATATACTAAAAACAATTTTGTCCAACAGCTTCATCCATAGGAAGGTTCTGTTTACCGTATCAAACGCCTTTTTATAGTCTACACAGGTACAGTATAGACGCTTTCGTTTTGATAGGTATAAATCATTTAACGCCATTAATGCACAAATTTGATCTACGATGGAATATCCAGCACAAAAACCCGCCGGCCCTCTCCATTTAACTGGATATTATCTACACATTTAGTTAGTCCAGAAGGCTTTAACAATGCGCAGTTTGTTCATGACGGGCTTTTAGTATATTTTGTAGTGTCTAGATAATTGTTGTTTATAATCCTTATTGGCAGCGGTTTCCGATAAATTCAGTTTTGATGTTTTTATGCATGTTAGCTGTTCATGTTTTGCGTTGTAAAACTCTTTTCGCTTGCTTCTGCAGACTAAACTAAATCATACACGGATTCTCATTGAATCGGAGCGGGTTGATTCTCATGGACACAATTTTCCATCCATCCAGATGTCCTGTCAGCTGTAGAGAGCATTGGCATTTCTCCAAACCTGGACGCGTTGGCTGTCGGTGTGGAGAATTATGTCATGTGTATAGCATGACATAAATGTCCACACCGACAGCCAGCGCATCCAGGTTTGGAGAAATGGCGTGGACACTACTGCCGCAAATATTTTCCAAATGTATATTGGAATTATTAGCTTGCCATCTTGGATTCGATTGCCCCACATTTTTGTATTCATTGCTGTTGCAGACAATATTTGTAAATGTTTACATTATTATACATTTCGATTAATATGTGTCCATAAGCGATGAACACGGTTTTATCGATCAACCATATGACGTCATAATCAAATATGCCACGTGTAGGCTGACGTCATAATCAATGGACCTTTCCAGTTTTAGATATGGCCCGCCCATCTCTAGCTAAGCTCCACCCACACTTCGCCGTGTTGGGATCGATCGATCCCCGAATGCCCTAACTATCAATTGCCTGAAAACTATACTGGTAAGCCGTCGAATATTTTGTAACTAATTTGATTGGGTGCTGTTGCTGCCATAGGCATCAACAGCACCCCAGTCACATTAATTTCAAAATATTCAACATAATATTTCTTAAATAGTAAATACATACAATTCGTACAGCAGTGCATAGTCCATCTTCAAATATGTGTCCGTGACGTGCTTATCTAGGCCATTCATAACGTAATAATGACGCCATTCAATATGATGTTATTCTACATGTCATGTCGTTGATTATGACGTCATACGATGGATGGATAAAGTGCAAAGATGTATTATGTCATGAACGTCATACCTGCATATTTTTCTGGAGATTCAGAGAGTGCAGAGATCGATCGATCCCAACACGGGCAAAGCAGCGGGTGAAGCGTAGCTACATAGGGGCGGGGTATGGCTAACACCGCATTCGTCCGTTATTTCTAATTTTCTCGTCTGACTTTCGCTCTACCAGGATCCCGAGGGCTCTTAGCTTGTTGTTCTCCCTTGGTATGTGAAGGCCGTGTGACCCATAAGAGATTCTTCATCTATGGTTTCTAGCTTGAAACTGTCATTTAGGTGGGCGGTTTTAGTATTAAAATCGGCCATCAGAATTGTGGGCGTACCATTTTCCTCGCTCATTGAGATCAGTTGCTCTTAATTTTAAATCACAGGTTTACTATCGTAGATATACATTATAGGTATTTTCCACTTCATTGCATAAGAATGGCTAAGAAATCTAAGGCCGTGTTCTCACTAGAGACTTAATCAGGAATAACGTCATACTTCAGTATGGGGTTATTCCTGATTAACTCTCTCGTGAGAACACGTCCTAAGGTCTAGTTCGACTCACTAACCATAGTTTGTAGCTAACTAGATCCCAGTCGAACTTGAAATTGTTAACTAGTTAGTCAATAGGCAAAAATGCACATAAACATGTTAATATTTTCCTAACCTATGTAAGTTTGATGAAATTATGGTGTCGCCCGAGCTCGGTTCTAAATGGTTTGTACCGGAAATTGCCATAACATCCAAAATGGTGGATAGGTTTCGCTTGCCAAAGTAAAATGCACATACACATGTTAATATTTCCCTAACCTATGTAAATTTGATGAAATTATGTTGTCCTATGGTAAATCAATGTTCCCAAGGCCCATTTCCTTCCTGATTTATGTTATATGGACGCCTTTTGACATCTTAACGGACAAAAGTAACCCATTTTCGTAGGGCATCAAAACAGACGACAGAAAGGGTTAATGGGGATTGGTACCCGGTTCCAAACTTTCTACAATAGTAATGCAATGGCGAACCGGGTACCAACAAACTATAGTTTGGCTGGGCATAGTAACTGCGCGTGCTCAGTAAACCAGCAAACTGACTATGGTTAGCCAGTCGAACTTGGTCTTAGCTTCTTGCGCATATGTGAACAATTATAACCTCATTACCAAAGTTTATTATTTTATTTTGTTTATGGTTTTGAAACAATCCCTATCCGAGATTGCAAGCACTCGCCCCTCCAGGTTTGCAGTCACATTAAAATATAGCTCACATTTCAAATTGTCGTCACACCATTCGGCTAAAATTTGAGATAAACTGGACCGCCAGATACTTAGATCCAGATTGCGACCCGATCCGGATCAGTGGTTTTTAACCGTGCACGGCAACAACCTTCAATTTGTTCATACGTTAGCCAAGGCGAAGGTTTTTGAGATACTGCCCAGGAGACTCACGCACTCTCTCACGGACGCATGCACGCACACATGCATACACGCACACACGCACGCACATACACTTTCCCTTTTGAGCGGAGGTATTTAAAAATAATTTTCCATTTTCCGTGTTTTGATACACTTATCAACCAATGCAGGTTATTCATAATGCATACGTATATGGATCCAGAACCTTAAACGGCGCGAGTGTCTTCATTCCAGCTTATTGAATTCAGCATAAACACAGCCACACGCTCTATAAAGGACACCACGTTGACCTTCGAAAGGGGTCATTCCGGATATATAGACATTTAGTGTGATTTCTACCATATTATTGTCTATGCCCTGCTTTTCTCATCATTAGGCCATACCAATTTATTCTTTTGTCTGACAATCCTCTTAACCTAATTTTTCCATATCTAGATCTTTCAATATCTAGAAAATAAACATATGTTGGAATGTTGAGGCATTATTTTTCACAATTTTTCCATCTAACAATTTTTTGGCAGCCAGTTTCTTATCACTCAAAATTTCTGAGAATGTTCTGTAACTCTGACCTCTGTAGATTTCTTAACGCTTTAATGGTTAAGCCAGTCAAAATGGCTTTGCAATGGTCATGAGAAAAGTCCATTTGCAGTACAAGAGAAGACTATTTTTTGAAAACATATCACTGGAATACCTGGTTCGTTCAACGAGCCAGGGGGCATTCCAGTGGTAAATTAAAAAAAAAATACTTCTTTTGTCCTGCAAATAGACACTCTTCTGCGCTTGAAATCGTGCATTATTTCTATCCCCCCCCCCTGCCCACCCCACCCCCATCTCCGATCTCGTGTTTATGGGTGGGGATTTTCGTAAAACAAAACATTAAATTGGTCTGGCATGACTAAGAGGTCTTTTACAAGGTCTTTTACTGCGACGTTCTAAGCGTAAATAATTATATATGCTAGATCACAGTGATAAGATTTGTCAATGCGACTTAATCTAAAACAATCTGACATTGCGCTATAAAGATAATGGCTGGTCGTTCGTGGCACCGCACTATAATCCGTACTTACAACTAAACTTACGTTTTCTGATTGTAGTGCCTCCGAGTAAATCCTACAATATGGTTAATGTGATGAGGATACACCAGCTCACACAATTAATATCAACAACAAACCTCTGATGTGTTGCGGTCCAAGAACCCGTTCTACTAACGTCCCGTAACCGAGTATTACACTTTATTAAGTATTAAACTCATCCCAGATTCTGACTCAAAATGTCCTATTTTCTGAATGACGAATAAAGAGGGTTGTCAAAGGTAATTCTAAAATACACGATTTTCAAATATACCTGTGTATAGGGCCTACTATGCCGTATTTGAACTATGTACTAATTCCTCGGAACTAGGGCAATATGATTTAAACTAGAGGTCCATCCGTATTTAATCACTTTAATCTTACTATTCTATCTATTACTGTACCAATAGTAAAGAAACTGGTGTAAATCTTTCAGCAATTTTGGTGGAAGATGTTGCTGTCTACGGCAGCAACATCTTACACAAAATTTGCTAACAAATTTGAAAATTAGAAAATTAAACATTGTGATCAGAGTGCTAAGCGGTAAAGACGAAAGAATAACTTAAAACATTGTATTCAGAAATCAGCACGATTAAACAAAAGCAATTGCACTTTTCAGACAATCCCTCCCCTGTTTTTGTCGCGATGTAAATATTTTTATCTTGTTCCGGATTTTCGGCTTTTCTGAATCTTCTCCGATTTCCCGGATTTTTCGGGCCAAAGATGTGGGATCATAGCGTAAAATCTTTTAGCCAAATCTGACCACTAATTTCCAAGATATCCACAGATCCAGAATTGGATCGGATCCTAATCCGGATTTTTAATCTAAGTAACTGCCAAGACCTGCGTTGTCAGGGGCATAGCGCACAATACAGGCGGTTGGTCACATAACCTGTTCTATGCGACCACCTTATCGGACGTTTGACCACGAAACTCATATCTAATAGTAGGTCACGTGTATTAACCATATGAACCCCAAAGTCACATACTCTAAATTTTAAGACAACCATACATACACGTTAGCTGTTGAATATTTTGAAACTAATTTGGCAGCATCAGCTCTCAGTCAAATTAGTTTCAAAACATTATTTGAAATGGATAGGGATCTGTTGTTGCCATAGACAGCAGCAGCAGCAGCAGCAGCAGAAGCAACAGCAGCAGCAGCAGCAGCAGCAGCAGCAGCAACAGCAGCAGCAGCAGCAGCAGCTTACAGTCAAGTTACTTTCAAAATATCCAACGGCATGATTTCTTTACTTTAAGCATTATTTTTCGCAGTTGGTGCCTGGTTAAGACATAATGCGCTTACTAGGTGGTCGTAGATAGCAGGTTTGGCTTCCGACCACCTAACGCCTTTCTGGTGCACAATGCCACCCCGCCTCCACCTGGGTAGTTTTGGCCAACCTGTCATATACGAGGATCGTTGCGATCTGGGACATGTCCACATAGATGGAACGGCGGGTCACTGAACCACTATCGCCATGTTGATCCGGCGTACGCCAGCCATTGCTAATATTGGTACACTATGACGCAGCTATCTAAACATGCAGGGTTGTTAAGCACATAACATCCAGCCTCATAGTAGGTACTAATAGTACTACTAGTAAGCGAAGGCCTCTACCGCCCTCGCATCCTCCCCCCCCCACCCCCGCTACCAACGACGATGAGGACAACAACAACAACAACGACGACGACGACGACGACGACGACTGCTACATCTACTACTGCTACTACTACAATACAACAACAAAAACTACTATTACTGCTGCTAATGCTACTGCTACTACGTACTACTACTACTACTACTACTACTACTACTACTACTACTACTACTACTACTACTACTACTACTACTACTACTACTACCAGCCGCTGCAACCTTAGATGATGGTGACGACGACGATGCCGATGATGCCTACAACAACTGTATGTTTGTTCTTTGTCAAATCACGCTACCCAAATCGTGTCTATTCCCCACCTATGGTTTCGCCCACTTAACAGAAATCTATAACGGGTTCAGGCTGCAGTATGTCTACAAAACCCTAAAAAACCCAGCAGGGTCGAATTCTTACCTGTATACGGCAAGTCGGAAGGTCGCAGTTTCATCTTTGTGCCACTGAATTCTTAGCCTCTCCGTTTTCATTCTAAATTTATGTACTAATTTTGAAAATTATAATGAAAACACCTGCTGTTGTCTAAGATAACAGGAACGGCATACAGCAACAGGTTACAGAGACATGTTTTTTTCTATTTGTACGATTGGCGAGTCATTAATTGTGTTTGAAGTTGCATACGCGATTAAGATCCCTGTTGTGTATTTAATGAGAACGTTTTACACCTATGAACGGGAAACGCCAAATGCTAAAATGTTATAGAAGTATTATGTTGAATATTTTGAAGGTAATTTGACTGGGAGCCGTTGCTGCCGTAGGCAGCAACGGCTTCCTGCCAAATTGGCCTCAAAATATCCAACAGTTTACCTGTATAGCTTCCTTGAAATTAAGATTCTGGGAATCAAGGCGTTAAGGTACAACCTCGCCCGTCGGGATATTTATTTAACGGTATCGTATTATAAATTTTCATTTTGTTTTGTGAGAAAACCATAAACATAGAGTATCTATGGCAACAGCGTGTTTTGTGGGATCTTCGAGCATTGCATTTTTACAGCACAGCCTGTTTATACTTTGCACTTTAAGTACCACTAGACAAAAAGTTGCCCTTTGTGATAAATTAACCCTTTGCCGACCAAAAAATCCTACACCTGCAGTGGTAATGAGGGATGTCCATGGATTTGCGGGACAAGAGAAGATAACCGGGGTTAGGGATGGGGAGGTGGGTGGTGGTGGGTGGTGAGGGTGGTGAGGGTGGTGAGGGTGGTGAGGGTGTGGTGTGGTGTGGTGTGGTGTGGTGTGGTGTGCTGTGGTGTGGTGTGGTGTGGTGTGGTGTGGAGCGCGCGTGCGTGCGTGCGTGCGTGCGTGCGTGCGTGCGTGCGTGCGTGCGTGCGTGCGTGCGTGCGTGCGTGCGTGCGTGCGTGCGTGCGTGCGTGCGTGCGTGCGTGCGTGCGTGAGTGCGTGCGTGCGTGCGTGAGTGCGTGCGTGCGTCGTGCGTTGTCGTGCTGCGATATCCAGTAGAATCTGACCCACGATACTCCCCGCCGAGCAAAGAAGAATATGTATATTGTAATTATATTGCATGTATATATGTTTCGTGCACTTCTGAAAAATTATCGAAAAAACTTGGAATTGAAAATAATTGATGAAAGTTGAAGGATAACCGAGCCAGTCATTTCACCTATTAATTAACAAAAGTCTGCAAACTTCAACCGACTGGGTTCAGAACAAGTTACAGGTGCATATTCACATCAAAATGCTTCTAAATTAGATTGTTAAAATTGTATACGTTTAGAAGCTTAAATTGTGTGCATTGATGCAAGAACACGAAATAAATCTTAGCATATGATGATTTCATTACGTATAAATTAATATGGTCTTTTAAATTCAATTAGATCATACGCGTTAGATCATTTCGTTTCATTTCATCTAGGCCCATAATTTAAGCCTCTAAAAGTATACAATTAAAAAAAAAGATTTCAAGCTTTCTGCTGTGAATATGTACCTTTAAGTCACCAAATCAGTTTCATAATTTAAATAATTATATTAATTTCTACGAAATAAAACTACTATGTTTTTATTTCGTTTCTTTCATTTAGATACACAATTTAAGCCTCTAAAAGTATACAATTTTAACAATTCTTTTTCAAGCATTTTGATGTTAATAATGCTCGTTTAACCACTAACCATTTTATGACCAAGCCGGCAAACACGACATCTACAGAGGACACACGAAGTATTCATATGTAGGACAAAAGATAGATAATTTTTTTGTAAATTCCGGTGGTTCCGCGAGCCTTCCCTTGACCTTTAAATCGATACTGAGCAAATATTTAAATTGTCTTGGAAAATATTGGCCATTAAATTGTTAATCGATATAAGTAACATTTTGAGCGCCATGGAGAGAAACAATCTCTTTGCCAAGTATATGACGTCATTCCCAAATACGTAAACTGACGTCACAATACATGTCTCTTTATAGTCCCTAGTTCAGTCATGCATCTTGAATAGTACGCCAAGCGTACGAATTGATGAATCCTGTTTCTCTGTCAATCATATAAAGTAATGATCAACTACGTTACATGTAAGCTGACGTCATAATCAATTAGGTCATGAATGACGCGAGTTAGTCCGTCATAAACGCTTCATAGTCCATCATCTCCCTGGATCTCAATTTCAGCAACAGTACCCAGTCAAATAAGTTTCAAAATATTCAAAAGAATGTTTATTAAATTGTAAATATATACACTTGACGTACTATTAAGCGATACTGACGGACTTAGATACATTATTCATGACGCATTTTGTTTGTGACCTCAGCTAACACGTGCCGTAATTGTTTATGACATATACACTTGAGTGGCAGATTGGATTCATCAATTATTGTGCGTCAATCCGTGACTTCCTTTCGGAATCATGATTTCAGGATTATTTCATGTATGTCCACCAAACTTGGTATATGAATGCATACATCAGAGCGTAAAGGTGTGTCGTGAATAAAAATAGGACATGGTAACCAACTTTTCACTGTTCACTGAAGATCATACAAAATTCTTATCCAGACTCTCGCTTCTTAAAAGTGTTTTAGTATGCAGTAAACAAATGTGTAGGTTGTATTATAAGTTAAATTTTCGCCGCATATTAAATGTACGACAGCGTACCATGCCGTGCACACTTCATTGAACATCATAGGCAATGGGTGAATCCACTTTCAGTTATTCACCACTTATCTCTAGCTAACTCGGACCAAGCGTTGCCCGTGTTTGGATCGATAGAACACTGAATTCTCCGAATATAAATTTTCAGAAACCTATATAGGTAATCTGTTGAATAATTTAAAAGTTATTTGACTGGGTGTTGTTGCTGCATATGGTGCCTGTAATGAATGTATCCCAACATAATTTGACAACCACTAGCGAAAAGGCAAATGTAGACCCAATTGCTATAGGAACAATCTACGATGACATAATTAATGGGCCAACCACATTAGAGGCTTACAAAACTCTGAGGTCCTGCAGGACATCAATCAGAAACTACTGAAGGTAAACTGTCATCTAGAGCCAACGCACAGCCAAGTTGTGTTGCAGTATTTGAAAATGGTGACTATTATGCAAACATTCATCAAAGCCGAACGGACTGATAACTGACAGCTGCATTTGAAGACGATGCAGGAAATGATGTCATATCAGGCAGCTACGTACCACGACAATTATACCAACATGAAAGCTTACATGAACAACATTCAGAGATTCACCAGTAGTTTTAAGATGACCTGCATATTGGTAGAGGATATGATAGATTTTGGACAGTATTGCCACAGGACAGGACTTGCATATAATAGAGCAAGTGTTAATGAGGAGTATTCAAAGTATAAGTGGGCTGACAAGATGATGTGGGATGACGGAAACACAGAGGTGTATGGTTGCTGTCTATCAATGCGTGTTCAGGCGTGAATTTGGTCATGTAGGAGCTGAATTCAGTAAGTTACCTGACGAATGCACATCACAAGGAGGTGTCAGTGGCAAAGCTGGTGAAGGATATAGCAAATCCATAGGAGTTCATTGCCTTCTGACCTCCGGAAGTCCTTCTCTTGAGAATACAACGAGTCATAGTATTGCCATTGGTGTTACGGCTCATGCTACTGTGAATGTTAAGTGGGATAGAGAGGTCGGGGACAAGATTCTGAAAGACATGTTTGGCAAAAGCATTGGCAAATATTGATTTATGAAAAAAATCAAGAGGTTACCCTAAGTAACAACAGTACAGTGAAAATCAGGGGTGAGGAGATACGCATAGATCCGAAGCTCCTCTTTCAGAGGCTTGCTGCTGCTGATTGTAGTGGCTGATGCTGTCAGGATGTGTGAATTGCATACCACCTAGGGGCAGTGGGTGCTAAGTGCATCACAGTTGGTCACGGGTTTCGTATACACGTTGTTTCAGTGGAGGTGCTACAACCTACCACTGCCGTTTTACATAGGAAAGAAGGTTTGTTAGATATGGAGGTTGCGGGGTCACACCCTCCGTCATGGGGAGATGTCAGTGCCATGGATGCAGTGTGCATCGTTGGTACCGACTTTTTAGAAGCTGGGTGTATCTGAGTGCATACTGTCATGGAAGAGTGAATTGTCATATTGGCCACCTGACGTTGTTGTCCGGAGGCCGCAGTTGAGCCAGCTTGTAAGAGTGGGCACCTAAGTGACTCTGTAATCGCTGCCAGTTCTAGTTTAGCAGGGTCTCAGGCTCCGGTGTACGTCGGTCAGCAGTAGGAGTTGTAGACGGAGGGCGATTTGGGCAGAGCTCCATCCAGTCACCCAGCTGGCCACATCCAAAGCATGTGTTTGATGGCTGTGTAGATGTCATCATATATGTTGCTAGGTATGGTGTTGATTGTGTTGCGACCATGGTGCTAAGTGTGGTGACTAAATTGGTGAGTGCGGAGATCTGTTTTGTTATCTCTTTTAACCTATCATGCATGTTTTGACGATTGTTATTATTGTGCTGGTTCCCACGTCCTGGGGCATTGTTGTGGCCACCGCGATGGGATTGGCCACGCCCTCTTCCTTTAGATGCGTGGATTTGACTGCTGGGTTCTTCTGATTGTGCGTGCGGGTCGGATGCTGAGGTGGATGCTGATGCAGTTGCGTTATCGGTGGTGATTTGGAGCTTCACATCGTTCATTTCGTTTATTGGATGTAATTGACGGTGATTGTTTTTCTCCCGCTCCAAGAAATTCTCGATCTGAACCACGGTTGCTGTTAATGAATGTGGGCTCCCGTGTTCTATGAGAAATAACTTTTCCATGAGGGTGGGTTCTCCGCTTAAGGCAACAATGAAAGTGTCCAGATGCAGATGCATAACTCCCTCGTGATTCGTGCTGTGCTAGGCACGAGTAACTAGTCGCCGAATACGGCTAGCCAACTCTGCTAGTGTCTTCCTGGCTCGTCTATGCAGGTTCTTGAGCTGTAGATGACTCATCTCACCGAGGGCCATGTCCCCGAATCTCTCCGACATCTCAAATCTGCCAGGACTTGGAGTGCTTTAACTGACAGTTTTGCGGCCAGATATTCTCCCATTTGTCGATCTGTCCACCGATTTGTACGACTAATTATTTCGAATTGGCACTTATAATTAGTCCAATCATTCTCCTCGCTAAATTCGGGAGGGAGAATGATCCAGCCATGGCCATTATATGGAGTTATAGGCGCGATTTCAGGTGGTGATGCTGGGGAGACTGACGTGAATGCGGATGCTGGTCTGCATGATGGTAGTGGTGTTGGTGGTAATTCACGATGATGTTCCCGATGATGCCGTGTCCGTGAGGGCAATTCCCGATGATAGTGTTGTGTATGATATGTAGGATCTGCTCAATACCACCCTGTTGCGGGTCCATAGTTGGGAGTTGGTCTATAGACTGGTGGTGGTGTGCTGTGGACGTTCTCTTGGCTGTTGTGACGGGTACTCCTCGTACAGAGGCGGTCCGGGAAACTGACAGGGTTGGAGTGTGCCATGTGATGTTGTTCTTCTGGAATACTGTTGAAAGTGATGTGTCGCATCTCCCGGCTCGTATCACGGTACTGATAGGTAGTACGGTGAGGACGTCCATATTGGCGGAGATGCAGGACATTGTGCATGAGTTTCCGGGAATTGGTCACCATATGATGATGCTGGTGAACACAATGGTTGTGAAGGAATAGTTTGACCGCGTGGGGATCTGTGTCGTGGTCGACTATGATCTGGCATAAATGTTGGTTGCCTATCATGGATATCCGACAATGTGATGTATTTAGTACCTGCCTGCGAGGCATCACGGAATGTCCCCTCACTGATTGCTGAATACTCGAGTAAAAATGGTGCTCGTTGTTCTGCACCAGGGAAATTCCTAGTCGGTGTTCACGTGTGCAGTCCTTCTGTCTTATCATATTACTTCCATATCTAAGGAGTGCTGACTTTCTAATGAAGGATACTGAAATGCGTGTGTGTTGAATGTTGGCGTGGGATCACTTCTCGTTCAAGCCCACATCAGGCACCACTTGTAGCCCGCGGGCGTATGCGTTGGTCCTTTGTATTGCTCCGCTCCGTTGCACCACATGTACAGAATGTGCGGGAGGGCTGGTTAACTTCGGTTCTCGGGGATAGAGATCCCGTATCGTGACTCCCCGGAAGGTGCAAAGACCGGTTACAAGAGCCGGTGGAACGAAAACGTTCCAGTTGGGCCGTGCGACCATTGCCGCCAAGATTGAACCTCATGGTCTCATCCCAACTGTTGGTGTCACTGGTATGCCAGTCCATAACCTAATTTAAAAGTCTGGACATAGTAATAATTAAAAGTAAATAACTACACAGACAATGGTACACGTTTGCCAGTAAATGAGCAAAATTATACCGTACATAGAACCAAAATGGTGTCCTTTCTATGTGGGCTCGCCGAAGGTACCTCACAGATTCGTAAATCCAGCGAGGTATCTCCGCAACGGAGCATCCTAACGAGGCTACTTAAATAGTTTAATATTCACCAATTATACACCTAGCACACACAAAATAATATTGGTGCGAGAGAAATGTGCCTCGTGCGGGCCTTCGTTACTGGAAAATGCCTTTAACGCTGAAGTGGAGGAAAAGAGCTGGCAAAAATGGCCACACTTTTGCATGTGCAATGGGTCAATCCTAGTGAGATTATAATTAATGTGATGCACGCTGGTTTACCCGAAGAAGGGTTGGATGCTTTCTAAAGAATCCATAGGCCATCCTCTTATGTAGGTCCAAGGATACTGCATTGGTAGTTATAGCTTTTATTTATGTGGGCCTTCTGCTAAATTCTAACCTACCATTTAGTTGTTAGATATGCTTCCAAGCTTTGGCCACAAGTGGCAGGGATTCCTATCTATCTTTTGACACATAAGTCTAACTGGCGAAGATGCCCAGCTTCCCGAAGTTCACCCCACATAGCATCTTCCTCAGAAAGACAGCGTGCGGACATGTTATGGAGTGAACGCTCCTGAATCACATGACGATCCAGTCTGGAAAAGTAAATTGAAAGTGTCCGTGCAGCGAAGGTAGTTTGAAAGTTGCCCGTAACATAGAGAGCTACAGTTGTAATAAAATTTTGCATGTACATAACTTGGTACACCGTGGGGGATACATCGCATAGCTTTTGTGGTGTACCGGGCAGAATACCACCAGACCGTGGCCTAAAGATTAATTAAACACACGACATGCTACGTGGAAGTTTGATACCACTTTTCAGCATGGTCCAGAGGATCTGTCGCGTTATCCACCAAGAATCACCATGGCTCTACATCCTGTAGAATTTATATCGGGCCCGCAAGGCCCATCCGCATGGAAGCTCCTCTGTGAGTTGTTCCAGAAAGGGAGTCCTTCTTATTTATTTAGTTGCCCTCGGATGGCCCTCCGAGAGCTTAAAAAATTACGGATCCAAGGTTGCTCACCGGTGCAAGCGATCTGAATTCCGAAGGGCACTTCTGCGAAGTAGGATGCCACAGGCATTAAGCAGTTAGCCCCCGTCTAGCACTGCGCTGGTCCTTGCTGTTGGCTGTTCCTCGCCGAAGTGCTCTCGATTCTTGATTTTTGGCTCCTTTTATACTACTCGTGACATCAGAGGCAGGACGCCTTAGCCAATCAGCGGGCGAGCAGTAGCCAATCAGCGTACAGCTAGAAAGGGTGACGTGGCGACCACGTGATCAGCACATTCCCCGTTCACCTAATACATACACGCGATTACAATGTTCAAGCAATATTTTGAAAATAATTTTAGTGAGCCATTTGGGGATAACTCGGCCATTTCTGGTCCGATGTTAAAAAAGGTAAAAGGTTTTGAAATCCTCGCTTTATTCTGGTCTTGATGCATTCCCAGAACGACGAGAATGGAGTGATTTAAAGAAATCACCAGTACCAACTCCGTACACTATAAGCATACACTCTCTCCCAATACTGACACGTGTTGCCAGTGAAGCTCTGACGCGCGCGCATCCGCGCTACGCGTTCTTACGTAGTTAGCCGTTTTATAGAAAACATCATATGGCTCTATACACGCATACTATCCTACCAAGGGGTCGTGCTTGGAACGTACCCGGAGCGGTCATCCCATACCCAACCTAGCTGGGACTGTCCATACCAGTCCGGCCGATCCGCGCTACACAAAAGAATTTATATTGTTGCACTTAGATAATGGTGGGCAAGGATTAATAAATACTCAGGCTAGCGTACGAGTTTTTCGTTTACAATCTTGTCTTAATTTTAATTTCTCACATCCATGTTTACCTTCACAAGTTGGTTATTAAAACAGGTGTATAATATGCAATATGACAAACAGCTTTTTTATCAAACTTAATGCAGATATGTCTAAGCAGTTGCCGTGTTATTACAAGTCAATGATTAATTCATGGATTCCTTCACGAGTTGGTTATTAAAACAGGTGTATAATATGCAATATGACAAACAGCTTTTTTATCAAACTTAATGCAGATATGTCTAAGCAGTTGACGTGTTATTACAAGTCAATGATTAATTCATGGATTCCTTCACGAGTTGGTTATTAAAACAGGTGTATAATATGCAATATGACAAACAGCTTTTTTATCAAACTTAATGCAGATATGTCTAAGCAGTTGCCGTGTTATTACAAGTCAATGATTAATTCATGGATTCCTTCACGAGTTGGTTATTAAAACAGGTGTATAATATGCAATATGACAAACAGCTTTTTTATCAAACTTAATGCAGATATGTCTAAGCAGTTGACGTGTTATTACAAGTCAATGATTAATTCATGGATTCCTTCACGAGTTGGTTATTAAAACAGGTGTATAATATGCAATATGACAAACAGCTTTTTTATCAAACTTAATGCAGATATGTCTAAGCAGTTGCCGTGTTATTACAAGTCAATGATTAATTCATGGATTCCTTCACGAGTTGGTTATTAAAACAGGTGTATAATATGCAATATGACAAACAGCTTTTTTATCAAACTTAATGCAGATATGTCTAAGCAGTTGCCGTGTTATTACAAGTCAATGATTAATTCATGGATTCCTTCACGAGTTGGTTATTAAAACAGGTGTATAATATGCAATATGACAAACAGCTTTTTTATCAAACTTAATGCAGATATGTCTAAGCAGTTGACGTGTTATTACAAGTCAATGATTAATTCATGGATTCCTTCACGAGTTGGTTATTAAAACAGGTGTATAATATGCAATATGACAAACAGCTTTTTTATCAAACTTAATGCAGATATGTCTAAGCAGTTGCCGTGTTATTACAAGTCAATGATTAATTCATGGATTCCTTCACGAGTTGGTTATTAAAACAGGTGTATAATATGCAATATGACAAACAGCTTTTTTATCAAACTTAATGCAGATATGTCTAAACAGTTGACGTGTTATTACAAGTCAATGATTAATTCATGGATTCCTTCACGAGTTGGTTATTAAAACAGGTGTATAATATGCAATATGACAAACAGCTTTTTTATCAAACTTAATGCAGATATGTCTAAGCAGTTGCCGTGTTATTACAAGTCAATGATTAATTCATGGATTCCTTCACGAGTTGGTGCTTAAAACAGGTGTATAATATGCAATATGACAAACAGCTTTTTTATCAAACTTAATGCAGATATATCTAAGCAGTTGCCGTGTTATTACAAGTCAATGATTAATTCATGGATTCCTTCACGAGTTGGTGCTTAAAACAGGTGTATAATATGCAATATGACAAACAGCTTTTTTATCAAACTTAATGCAGATATGTCTAAGCAGTTGCCGTGTTATTACAAGTCAATGATTAATTCATGGATTCCTTCACGAGTTGGTTCTTAAAACAGGTGTATAATATGCAATATGACAAACAGCTTTTTTATCAAACTTAATGCAGATATGTCTAAGCAGTTGCCGTGTTATTACAAGTCAATGATTAATTCATGGATTCCTTCACGAGTTGGTTATTAAAACAGGTGTATAATATGCAATATGACAAACAGCTTTTTTTATCAAACTTAATGCAGATATGTCTAAGCAGTTGCCGTGTTATTACAAGTCAATGATTAATTCATGGATTCCTTCACGAGTTGGTGCTTAAAACAGGTGTATAATATGCAATATGACAAACAGCTTTTTTATCAAACTTAATGCAGATATGTCTAAGCAGTTGCCGTGTTATTACAAGTCAATGATTAATTCATGGATTCCTTCACGAGTTGGTTATTAAAACAGGTGTATAATATGCAATATGACAAACAGCTTTTTTATCAAACTTAATGCAGATATGTCTAAGCAGTTGCCGTGTTATTGCAAGTCAATGATTAATTCATGGATTCCTTCACGAGTTGGTTCTTAAAACAGGTGTATAATATGCAATATGACAAACAGCTTTTTTATCAAACTTAATGCAGATATGTCTAAGCAGTTGCCGTGTTATTACAAGTCAATGATTAATTCATGGATTCCTTCACGAGTTGGTTATTAAAACAGGTGTATAATATGCAATATGACAAACAGCTTTTTTATCAAACTTAATGCAGATATGTCTAAGCAGTTGACGTGTTATTACAAGTCAATGATTAATTCATGGATTCCTTCACGAGTTGGTTATTAAAACAGGTGTATAATATGCAATATGACAAACAGCTTTTTTATCAAACTTAATGCAGATATGTCTAAGCAGTTGCCGTGTTATTACAAGTCAATGATTAATTCATGGATTCCTTCACGAGTTGGTTATTAAAACAGGTGTATAATATGCAATATGACAAACAGCTTTTTTATCAAACTTAATGCAGATATGTCTAAGCAGTTGACGTGTTATTACAAGTCAATGATTAATTCATGGATTCCTTCACGAGTTGGTTATTAAAACAGGTGTATAATATGCAATATGACAAACAGCTTTTTTATCAAACTTAATGCAGATATGTCTAAGCAGTTGCCGTGTTATTACAAGTCAATGATTAATTCATGGATTCCTTCACGAGTTGGTGGTTAAAACAGGTGTATAATATGCAATATGACAAACAGCTTTTTTATCAAACTTAATGCAGATATGTCTAAGCAGTTGCCGTGTTATTGCAAGTCAATGATTAATTCATGGATTCCTTCACGAGTTGGTTCTTAAAACAGGTGTATAATATGCAATATGACAAACAGCTTTTTATCAAACTTAATGCAGATATGTCTAAGCAGTTGCCGTGTTATTACAAGTCAATGATTAATTCATGGATTCCTTCACGAGTTGGTTATTAAAACAGGTGTATAATATGCAATATGACAAACAGCTTTTTTATCAAACTTAATGCAGATATGTCTAAGCAGTTGACGTGTTATTACAAGTCAATGATTAATTCATGGATTCCTTCACGAGTTGGTTATTAAAACAGGTGTATAATATGCAATATGACAAACAGCTTTTTTATCAAACTTAATGCAGATATGTCTAAGCAGTTGCCGTGTTATTACAAGTCAATGATTAATTCATGGATTCCTTCACGAGTTGGTTATTAAAACAGGTGTATAATATGCAATATGACAAACAGCTTTTTTATCAAACTTAATGCAGATATGTCTAAGCAGTTGACGTGTTATTACAAGTCAATGATTAATTCATGGATTCCTTCACGAGTTGGTTATTAAAACAGGTGTATAATATGCAATATGACAAACAGCTTTTTTATCAAACTTAATGCAGATATGTCTAAGCAGTTGCCGTGTTATTACAAGTCAATGATTAATTCATGGATTCCTTCACGAGTTGGTGCTTAAAACAGGTGTATAATATGCAATATGACAAACAGCTTTTTTATCAAACTTAATGCAGATATATCTAAGCAGTTGCCGTGTTATTACAAGTCAATGATTAATTCATGGATTCCTTCACGAGTTGGTTCTTAAAACAGGTGTATAATATGCAATATGACAAACAGCTTTTTTATCAAACTTAATGCAGATATGTCTAAGCAGTTGCCGTGTTATTACAAGTCAATGATTAATTCATGGATTCCTTCAGGAGTTGGTGCTTAAAACAGGTGTATAATATGCAATATGACAAACAGCTTTTTTATCAAACTTAATGCAGATATATCTAAGCAGTTGCCGTGTTATTACAAGTCAATGATTAATTCATGGATTCCTTCACGAGTTGGTTCTTAAAACAGGTGTATAATATGCAATATGACAAACAGCTTTTTTATCAAACTTAATGCAGATATGTCTAAGCAGTTGCCGTGTTATTACAAGTCAATGATTAATTCATGGATTCCTTCACGAGTTGGTTATTAAAACAGGTGTATAATATGCAATATGACAAACAGCTTTTTTATCAAACTTAATGCAGATATGTCTAAGCAGTTGCCGTGTTATTACAAGTCAATGATTAATTCATGGATTCCTTCACGAGTTGGTTATTAAAACAGGTGTATAATATGCAATATGACAAACAGCTTTTTTATCAAACTTAATGCAGATATGTCTAAGCAGTTGCCGTGTTATTACAAGTCAATGATTAATTCATGGATTCCTTCACGAGTTGGTTATTAAAACAGGTGTATAATATGCAATATGACAAACAGCTTTTTTATCAAACTTAATGCAGATATGTCTAAGCAGTTGCCGTGTTATTACAAGTCAATGATTAATTCATGGATTCCTTCACGAGTTGGTGCTTAAAACAGGTGTATAATATGCAATATGACAAACAGCTTTTTTATCGAACTTAATGCAGATATGTCTAAGCAGTGGCCGTGTTATTGCAAGTCAATGATTAATTCATGGATTCCTTTGGGATGGTTTAATTTGCTGATCACATTCCCCTGCCATTGTATGACATACAGGTTTAGTGATGGTTAAAATGTGTTTCATCAATGGGTTTTCATTTCTGTCAGAGAATCGCATTTTTTACACATAGCTGGTAAGTGTAAAAATTTTAATCTTTTTGGCAGAAATGAAAACCCATTGAGGAAAAGAATTTACCTATCACTAAACCTACAGGTTTTATCTGATCAACCACACACTTGGTCAGGATCTTGTCATTGTGGTCATGAAGAAGGCTGATGGCGTTGGTAACTAGAAGCGCAGGCCACCCCTTAACATGAGGCTAATAACCCACCTCACCCCAGTCCCTAGGTTATCAATCACCAGTTTTCGCTTGTTGCACAAGTAACTCCCCTTAATCACACGATTCCAATGTACATATTAGAACAAACCTTATGGCCTATCTTGCTGCCGAGGTAAATTATTTTGGTCATAAATCTTTTTTTCAAAATAACCTCCGAAGTCTTTTGGGTAGGCTCGACATGGTGAACTGCTGCTAGATATATTGGCTTGATTTTCTCTTGGATACGTTCAATAGCCTTCGAGAAATCTGCCTTTCTTTGACCAAGGTGTACCACATAGGAGATAATGTGTAACTATTTTAACTGCGTTTTCTTCTTTTTCACCGAATTAAGTGAGACTTAGGTGAACTCTAGCACACTGTGGGATTTATGGTTCCGTCAAAGAAACAGCCACTCGTAGCAAGGGTTTAAGAGATACCCAATCATACTGCCTCGCCTTGGCAAAAGGAAGCAAGTGACAAAACAATATTTTAAATCAACAAAATGTCGTCCTCCATTGCCCTCCCAAACGAGTATGGATAACTCAGGTTTAAAGAGCAATGGACCTTTTCAGTTTTTGCTAAGCCCCGCCCACCTCTAGCTAAGCTCCACCCATACCTCGCTCGTATTGGGATCGACCGATCCTTGAACTCAGTGACTATCAATTTCCAGACGAATATACAGGTTGGCCGTTGAATATTTTGAAACTCATTTGCCTATGGCCTATATACTTACACGTCCACATGAATCTGTGTGATATCAGCATATGCGATATAATGTGACTCCCAATTCACGTTTCCAGAGTATCCATCTATCATCTGACATCATATGACGTCATAATTAGCTAAGCGGAATGTAGGATGACGCCATAATTATTACGCCATAAATGATTATATTTGGCCCGTCTTTAGCTCCTAATAGTCCGATACGTCGTATGCATGGTATATCTCTACTATTTAATAAACATGCTGTTGAATATTTTGAAACTAACTTGACTGGACTGCTGCCATAGCTATTGTCATTGCTAACAACAACAACAACAACAACAACAACAACAACAACAACAACAACAACAACAACAACGACGACGACGACAACGACGACGACGACGACGACGACGACGACGACGACGACGACGACAATAACAACAACAACCACAACAACAACAACAACAAAAATCCACACAATTTTCATTAATATTTATTGCAAATTACAAGTTAGCACGCTTTTTAAAGTTTAAAAAATGACAAGAAATAATGTTACATCAGTCAAATTGTTTAAAATATTAATATAGCGATATATTCTTGTATGTATGCGACACTGAATAATTCAGCAGAAGAATTCTATCTGTCGCTCATGTATGTGACGTCATAATCAGTAACGTCACTAGTGAGCTCCCATGGTAATAACGCTGACGTAGAGCTCCGCCATGAACATTGAAAAGTCCGTCAGTAGTATACGAATTGCATTACGTTAATGGATTTACAACTTAATAAACATTATGTTGACTATTTTGAAACTAATACGACTGGACGCTGTAAAGTTGCTGTCATATTTCTAATTAATTTAAAAAATTGTCACCTGCTTGCGTGTATAGTTACCTTGAAATTACTATGCTGGGAATTTAGGATTAAAACTATAGCCTATAAATCAATTCCGACACGGGCAAATAAAAGTGGGCGGAGCTTAGCTAGAAATGGACGAGGCATCCCTCTATTGTTGGTATAATCCATTTAATAGATTTATCCATTTCTAGCTATGCCCAACCCATTTCTATCTAGGCTTCGCCCACGCTTTGCCCGTGTTGGGATCGATCTCACCCTGAATTCTCAGAATCCCAAAATCATGGTAACTGTACAGGTAAGCTGTTGAATATTTTGGAACTAATTTGACTGGGCGTTGTTGCTGCCTATGGCAGCAACAGCGCCCAGTCAAATTAGATTCAAAATTTTCAACAGGATGTCTGTTAAATAGTAAATCAATCAAAGATATACAATTCGTATACTTGACGGGCTATTCCAGCTTTATGACGGGGTATTTCTATCAATTGTGATGACGCTAGCCTACATGTGACGTAATTGATAACTGCGTCATTTACTTGGTAGACAGATCGAATTCATCCACTATACAATAATGCAGATTAAATTAATAAGAAGAATAAAGCATACGTGATAAATGTTATGTCAAAATCCTTATCATTCCATTATCCAATGGTCCTTTCCAGAGTACCCACCTATCATATGACGTCATAATGAACTGCGTGATGTGTGCAATGACATCATAATGAATGACGTCATGAATGATGTCGATAAGTACGTCACGAACGCATATTTGAAGACGGTCTATGGGCTGTTTGCTTTTACTATTTAATAAATATTCTGTTGAATGTTTTGAAACTAATTTGACTGGGTGCTGTTGCTGCCTATGGCAGCAACAGCGCCCAGTCTAATTAGTTACAAAATATTCAACAGCTTCCCTGTATAGTTTTCAGGAAATTGATAGCTAGGGCATTCGGGGATCGATCAATCCAAACACGGCGAGGTGTATGTGGAGCTTAGCTAGTGATGGGCGGGGCATAGCTAAAAATGGAAAAGTCCATTGGCCTATTACGGTAGGCCTATAGCAGCGGTGTAAAACAGCATTAGGCTGTGTTCTCGCTGGGAACACTTGAAAGTTCTTGATTATAAACCAGTCAATGGGTAACCGGTCGACAAATGGTATGTGTAGTAAGAAATACTTATTTGCAGGGCCATAGAAAGATATTTTGGAAATTCCAATGGTAAATTGACGGAAATAGTCTTCTCTAGATAGATCTCACTGGAGAGTATACGGGAATAACGCCATACCTCAGTATTGCGTTACGCCGGTTAACGCTTAGCTCACTGATATCAATTTTTTGGTCATTTACTGGGTCAATATGAAAGAAACTGGTGTACATTTTTCAACAATTTTGGTAGACACTGTTGCTGTCTACGACAGCACAATCTTCCACCAAATTTGTTGAAAAATTAACACCAGCCAATTATCTTTTAGTCTGATTTGAAAGTAAAAATGTTGACATCAGAGTGGTAAGGGTTAAGTCTGTAGTGAGAACATGGCTTAATTCTTGCCTCGCAAGGGGAAGGGAGTATTGCGATCAGGTATGTCTGTTTGTCTGTCTGTGTCGTATGTCTACCTGTGCGTCTGTCTGTCCGTTTGTCACTGTCTGTGCGTGTGTGTGTGTGTGTCCGGAGCTGTATCTAAAAACTACTCATTCGACTTGACTCCAATCTTAACTAAAGAAGAACCCGTCGTGCACAAAGGATTTCCAAACGGTGTTTGTGATCCGGATTAAAGAATCTGGATACGGATTGGATCAAATTATTAAATCCCGGAAACTACTGGTCTGATTTGACTCAGGTTTTATCACTTCATCACAAGAAAGGATGTTACCATACGCTATGATTCCGCAACTTTGGGCGTGAACCAAAAAACAATCCGGAAATTCCGGGGAAAAATCCGGAAAATCCGAAAATGTTATACCATGTGACAAAAACTTCAGAGCGATTGTGTGCCATATCTGATTGCTATTGTTTCCTTCGTGACAGACTTTGAGACCAACAGGCAGAATTTGAAAACTTACTAAAATAAAATAAATAATATGTTGGGTATTTTGAAATTAATTTGTCTGGGACCTGTTGTTGCGTGTATCAGCAACATATCCCTGTCAAATTAGTTTCAAAATAGTCAACACCTTGCCTGTATAGCCATCTTGAAATTTAGATTTAGGAAAATTATGGTTGAACTTGATATGTGTTAAATCAACCGCGTTTACGTGATAAATCTGATACCATCTAAATGGTTGTCTGGTGCACGAAGGACAACTGGGAAGGTGTTTTTTTTAAATAATCAACATTATATGTGTTAGATGAACAGTGATATAATACAAAACTAACTAACACAAATTATAATAGAATTGTCGAGTATAAGCGGACAGGCGAAATAATGGCGTCATAGCTTGACTCAGGCCACTAAATTATCTTGTCATTTTATCTTGTTGTAAAGTCAGGTTTTCTGAATCTACACTGTACGCCCATTCACATCGCCTCGCTGTTCGAAAGTCAACACGGGAGCGTTAGTGGGAGGGCGAGCCCGTGCGATAGGACGATGCTGAATCTATTGAGCAGCAATCATTATCTTGACGACGAATTGCAGCGCAAACAGTGCAAGAACACCAAAACACAAACGCCTAGTTGGACCAGTTGCAGATGACGCAGTAGTTGTTGTTACAGACCCTCCCCTAACAGTTTCCTGTGGACCAGTTGCAGATGACGCAGTAGTTGTTGTTACAGACCCTCCCCTAACAGTTTCCTGTAATAATAATAATAATAATAATAATAATAATAATAATAATAATAATAATAATAATAATAATAATGGGTATATTCCTGAAATAGTGTGTGTGACCTGTTTAGACTAAATCATACCTTTCACTCGTGGTATGATGATGTATACCATATATCTATCCTATACCAATACCTGAACAGTATTTATTTATGGATTCATTTATTTATTTATTCGTGCGTTCGTTCGTTCGGCCGTACACCCGTCTGCCCGCCCTCCCGCTCGCCGCCCGCCCTACCAACCACTTATTTATTTATTTATTTATTTATTTATTTATTTATTTATTTATTTATTTATTTATTTATTTATTTATTTATTTATTTATTTATCTATTTATGTATATATTTATTTTTTTATTCATTTATTTATTTACTCGTTCTCTGAATCTATGGAACATGAATCATAATCTTGACGACAAATTGCAGCACAAACAGTGCAAGCACCTCAAAACCGAAACGCATAGTTGGACCAGTTGCAGATGACTTTCCCCTAACAGTTTTCTGTAATAATAATACTAATAATAATAATAATAATAATAATAATAATAATGGGTATATTCCTAAAATAGTGTGTGTGGCCTGTTTAGCCTAAATCATACCTTCCACTCGTGGTGTATGATGATGTATACCATATATCTATCCTATACCAATACCTGAGCAGTCAGTATTTATTTATTTATTCATTTATATATTCGTTCGTTCGTTCGTTCGTTCGTACACTCGTCTCTCCCCCCACCCCGCCCAACCACCCACTTATTTATGCATTTATTTATTTCTTTATTTCTTTATTTATTTATATATTTATTTATTTATTTATTTATATATATATTTATTTATTTATTTGTTACTCTTGGAAAGACAATAACGTGTAATGTAAATAAGTGCGTTACCTCCACCTCGCCAACATCATCGATGGAATATATCTGCAATTTGGACAAGAACTCGATGAATTTCTTGCTTTCTGCATCACATTTCGAGTCGTCGCTAACTTTCACCATACATCTGAATGCTTCAACTGACAACCTATCAACATATATATTTAAACAAGTCATTATTATTTCCCTCCCACGCCGAAGTCCCACCATCTCAACCTAAGCCTTTAACACTCATATCAGCCAAAGACCGCCTTCTGCAGTGGTCTCGAGGGAAATGTCCATTTGCAGACCAAGATAAGAGTATTTTTGAAAATTTACCACTGGAATGACTGACTCGATAACAGAGCCAGTCATTCTAGTGATACATTTTCCAAAATAGTCTTCTCTTTGTCTGCAAATGGACATTTTTGGAGAAAATGTAAATTTTCTTGAATAAATTCGAGGGTTAAAGGCTTAGCTTTATCCCTCGAATTTCCTTTTTAAAAACGTCATTTCTGGCCCTTATACCAAGATAATTCTGACCTTTATCGTCATGGACCGTTCCACTTTATCCATCTATCATATGACGTCATAATCAACGACGGGACGTGTAGGATGACGTCATAAGCAATGATGTAATAAATGACGTCCATAAGTACGTCACGAACGCATAATGGGTGACGGACTAAGCGGTGTCGTACGAATTGTAAGTTTTTACTATTTAATAGGTGCCGCTTAATATTTTGAAACTAATTTGACTGGGCACTGTTGTTCAGCGCAAGTGTCAATTTCCAGGAGAAAATAGGAGAAAGTTTTTATATACTTTGACAATAATTTGGGTGTCAGCAACAACTTAAAGTCAAATTTCTCCTCATATCAGTAGCGACAGTTAGCGGAAAAGTATGATGATTATTTTAGTTGTTGAAGCAACAATTTTCATTCAAATTGCTATCAAATCTGTAGCCTAGATTGAGTGTTAAATGATTGTGATAATAATAATAATAATAATAATAATAATAATAATAATAATAATAATAATAATAATAATAATAGCATTGGATGCTCGGTAAATTGAACAGAAATCAACAGGCATCTCATATCTCATGCAAAAGTGCCTACATTTAATGGAGCATAAAAACTTTAAGCAGCATTTTATTTCCAAACTGTGCATTATCACAATGAGCTTTGCGTAATGGGGGTGGGGGTGGGGGTGGGGGTGGGGTGGGGTGGGGTTGTACCCTCTTATGTTTCTCATGCAAGATGCTCAAATTCGTCATTTGCTCACTAAAACATAAAAAAGTAACAATACGTGATAACCCAGATAACATTACTATGCTGGGACAAAGTTGGTGACTGGTTGGCATGGTCGCCGTTGGCGAGCGACCATTGGGCCAACGTTGGTAAGTGGTTGTCACTGTCACCATTGGCGATGAAGGCTTTGACCAACATAACAGTGGCAAAATTATAGTTGGGTTGCAGTTATTGAGCCAACGTTGGCCGAACAATATATAGCCAACGCATATTATAAATGTTGTCTACATGCATTGGGCCAGCATTGGCATAACAGTGGCAAAATTACATTGGGCTACCATTGCTGGGTCAGCTTTGGCCAAACAACTTATAGCCAATGCATCTTGTAAATGTTGTATACATAGACCTACTTTGGGTCAATGTTGGAATAACAGTGGCAAAATTGCATTCGGTTACAGTGTTTGGGCAACGTGGGACAACTACTTATAGCCAATGTATATTATAAATGTTATATACATAGGCCTACTTTGGGCCACTGCTGGAATAACAGTGCCAAAATTACATTCGGTTATGGTGTTTGGGCCAATGTGGGACAACTACTTATAGCCAATGTATATTATAAATATTGTATGCATGGGCTGGTGCAATGTATTTGCCTACTGTGTATCTAAAATAGTAAGCCAATGTATTTGATAATTAGGTGGCAGATCTGATTTTATTTTCAAATAAATATTCACTTCTTAAGGGAGGTAACTTGGCAACTCAACATTACATTACTTAATTGCTTAACTTAAGTTCGTGTTGGGGATAAAGCGATCGGGCGCATGACTGCTCGATTGCGCTCATTGTTTTGTAAGCAGTTCTATATCTAAAACCAACTATGTTGTATAAATAGTATCCTTCCTCTAAATACTTCTGTGCTGTAATATAATTTGAATATGTCTTGTGAAAAAGAATCTTAAGAAATTGACAATCCCTTATGAGTAAAAGCAATCTGTTATAAACTACGACAGCCTATGCAAATGGGATTGACACATTTCATTAATTGTGTATTTTACTTTGCCAGTTAGCTAAATATATTGCACATATAAAATATACATTTAAAAATAGTTCACTAACATCTGTACAATATGTTGGCCCAAAGGTAGATCAATTTGCAGAATGATGTTGGGCCAACCTATACTGCCAATGTTGGATCAATGTTATATGATGTATGTTGGCCAAATGTTGTGTGGAATCGTAGGCCCAACATGGGCCAACGTTAGACCAATGAGCAGAATAATGTTTGGGTCAACCTAGGCAGCCAAACGTGGGCAAATATTACAATGTACATTGGGCCAATGTAGTCTTGTTATCTGGGAAAGTGGGAATGGATTGGGCCTTGGGCACATTGATTTACCGTAGGCCTATAGGACACCATAATTTAAAATAGGTTAAGGAAATAATTGCATGTTTATTGCATTTAACCGTCGCAAGCGAGGGGTGTCCGCCATTTATAATTTTACGCAAATTCCGAGCTAACTACTTGCGACCGAGCTCGGGTGGTTGTTCGACTATAGGTAACTAACTAACTAGTTAACGAGTTCAGATTCGCCTGGTGGCCAGTTACCTATAGTTAACTATGGGTGAGCGAATCTAACTGTACCATGGATGGCATTGGATGATTACTACGGCTGCACGATATTCGCCGGACCAACATTGCGATATCATAGCGTGATATCATAGCGCGTAAAATCACAATTAAGCAATAGCATGTGGGGCAATATTGGAAGACGTCTTGGTGGATTGCGTGGCGTGTAATGACATGTACGAACCCACACACGCGCGTACGTACACACGTACCCACGTACACACGCACAGTTGTAATAGTATCAATGAAAACCAGCATCAAACTTAGTCCTACCAGTCAATGTATTTTCAAATCGTTCAACATACTTCATTTGGCTAGCTCATTATGATTTTCAATTATTTCCGCCGAGCATTGTAACGAAATCGTGATTTCAAGACACATGTCGGCCTATGTTCGAAATATCGAATAATCGTACCCCAACCCGCGCTCCTCTGCCACGCCCCATCGCCACCCACCACTACACAAATTCCAACCACCCGAACCCACCCATCCCCACTCCCCTACCCATCTCTCCGACCCCAACCAACCCACTTCATTATACTTACTCGCGTGTCCCGCTGATGAGTTCGGCACTGCCCTTCCTGGGTTGGTCTGCGTAAAGCTTTTCAACTTTGCAGTCAACATTCTTGAAGCAGTTATAGTAAGTCGTCTTCTCGGCATTCGTCAAACAGGACACATTAGCTGTGTCTGAAAGTGCATCATAACATGATACAGCTGTCAGTCATCGAAGGACAACGACTCTATTGGGAGGGTATGTGTGGGAGGGGGTGCGCGTATATATGGGTGTTGTGCGGGCTTAGGAGGTGGGATGGGTAGTGTAGTTTAGTATAGATACTAGTATTGAGGTGGTTGGGTGGAACTGGTATTTGTGCCATTGGGTACTATGTATTCGATGGAGTTGTGATACTAGGCTCACGCGGTACCACTGGTGTAGGTATGTGTATTAGGGGGGGGGGCGTTGATGTATGCCACTAAGTATGTGCAAATAACGGTGTAGGGGGCACATTTCACCCGTATTAAATTTTCACAGCGAAGCCAACCAAACCGGTCTCCGCGGTATTAATGAAGAATGCGAATTTGTAGAAGAATCCTATGTTTGAAAATTTACCGCTGGAATAACTGGCTCGGAAAGCAAGTCAATCATTCCAGTGCTGCATTTAAAAAAAACAGTCGTCTCTTAGCGTGCAAATAGACCTTTAATAAGCAAACATCTTTATTCTCTTGACCAAATTTGAATATTAATTAGGCAACGTAAGACATTGTATACACTAGGCTTATGGTTAGTTGTATATATGCATACCACAGACCCAGTTGTGGCACATGCACTGTACCACTTGGTTTCCACTGACGATGCTAAGATACATTTTTAACTCTTTGTGTCCGAGTTACACCGTCAGATAGATTGTACAATTTGTTGTACGACGTGTAATAATGCCTATGGGTCTACCGTGAAACGCGCTCTTAACCATTAGCACATTGATCTCTATATACTAGCGTTTACGGTGTCAATAGCAAAGAAACTAGTTTACATTTTTCAATAATTTTGGTGGAAGATGTTGCTGTCTACGACAGAACCATCTTCCACCAAATTTGTTGAAAAATAACACCAGTTCATCTTTGACTTTACTCTGAAATCTTGACATTAGGGTGGTACGGGTTAAAGGATTAACTTTACATTTCTACCGTCTTAGCTCACATGTGTCATTAGAAATTAGGCCGTTCATACAAACACCATTTTACCGAATTTTTATATGTGCTCTGTGAACTTCCATTAGCAAGTAAATATAAAGATGCAGAAACACGGCCACCTCAGCACTAGTACACAGTTATTTACACATACTTAGTGGCATACATCAACTACCCCCTAATACACATACCGACACCAGTAGTACCACGTGAGCATAGTACCACTACTCCGTCGAATACATAATAATAATATAATAATAGTAATAATAATAATAGTCCATTTGTAACGCGCCAAAATCCATGCGCAGCATGCTCTAAGCGCTTAGAAAGCTTATCTATAGAATATTCTAGAAAAGATACAGATCAAGGTGTTGGATAACATTTTTGAAAGTAACATGTCTTGAGTCTAGATTTAAATGTGCTCAAGTTTGGGGATGTTTTGATGTCCAAAAGCAATTTATTCCATAGGATGGGAGCTGAGTAAGAGAATGTTTTTTGGCCATATGTATTCATTCGGAATTTAGGAATGTTAAGTTGTTTTTTGCTTTCTGATCTGAGTGAACGGCGGGGACTGTAAAGTACTAAGAGTTCGGCAAGGTAGGCCGGTGCAGTACCTTCTAGGCATTTGTAAGTTAAGCAGAGAATTTTGAACTCGATACGTTTATACATAGTACCCAATGGCACAAATACCCATTCCATCACACCACCTCTTTACTAGTATCCATACTAAACTACTCTACCCATCCCGACTAGTACGCCCACACAACGCCCCTAATATCTCACCACATAGAATTCACAGAATCCGAATTTCAATGTAACTATACGCAGAAGATGTTGAACATCTTAAAACTAAGTTGACTGTGTGCTGCCGCTGCCTATTGCAGCAACCGCGCCCAGTCAAATTAGTTTCAAAATATTCAACACTCTTTAGTAAATGGTAAAGGCATCAAAACCATACAATTCGTAAACTTGACGAACTTTTCAATGTCCATACGTCATTATGTATTGTGATGTCAGCCTATGGGACGTATTCTGACGTAATTGAGTATCATGCCGCTACTAATACCCATAAGCCACGCACCATATAAACCCATCCACCAAACCACTGCGCCACTAACTACACAAAACACCCAAATACCGATAAGCGAACCCCATCCTAGTACCCGCTAGTACCAGTGCACCGCTAGCACCATACTCTACACACCTATATGCATCCTACCTCAATCAAGCTTAGTACCTACTACACCCAACCATAACAGCGCATACTACATCACTATTGCACCCACCCTTGCAATTGTGAGCACTACTATCCCAACTCACATGCATATAGCAACGTTTGTTTCCCTCTCCAGCCTATCATAGTATATTCAAACACTGCTACCCACCACAGCCTAGTATCATACCCCACTACACATAGTGGCCCTTACGTTAGGCTTAGTATATGCCACCACTGTATTGTTAAGACCCCTAATTTACCACAACCTAGTCCAGCACGACACCCCCGGGAAGCTATATCACTACCCATACCATCAACGCTAGTATCACCACCCAGAACCAACCCCAACCACGTACAGCATACTCACCTCAGCTTTATTATCCCGACCAATACTACTGCCTGTACTCCATCCAACCATAACCATCATTCGTACTCTACCCAGTACCCAACAGGATAAACCCTGGTACCGTAAGTGAACCCAATAATGATACGATATACTACACCTCTAATACATGCACAGACTGCCACCATGGCTAGAACTCTTGCCCATTCCACATCATACCCAGCCACTATTTGCCTACCACATCCCAGTAGCGTGCCGGCCATATTACCTTATCAGCTCACCAAATCGCGCCACTAGCAATCTTCTCATCACCACTGCCCACCATATCAACCCACCATATGTCATAGTACTACAAGCCTACTCCACCCACTCGTAGAATCCCTACCCATCAACCCGTATCTGCCTCAGTGCAACTTCATGAACTGGTACCCTACTTCCATGCCACCAGAGCATAGTACTGTGCCCAACAATACGTCCCCACCCCCACCTCCCCCACACTTCACTATTCACAATGACTCATCACTTTTATCCATAATGGACCTTTTCAGAGTAATGACGTCATATGCCGTTATAATCATATAAGCGGCGTGTAGGAAGACGTCATAATCATTACGTCATAAATGATTCTATACGGCCCGTTTTAAACTCTTAATAGGCCGACACGTTGTACAAATTGTATGTCTCTACTATTTAATTAACATGCTGTTGAATATTTTGAAACTAATTTGACTGAGCGATGATGCTGCCATAGGCAGAAACACCACCCAGTCAAATTAGTTTCAAAATATTCAACAGCTTAGCTGTATATTTTTTTGGAAATTGATACTCAGGGAGTTCAGAGATCGATCCATCCCAACTCGATCTATATGTGGGCGGAGCGTGGCTAGAGATGGGCGGGGCATAGCTAAATATGGAAAAGTCGATTGCCTACCATACGCTAATACCACACCACACAATTATACTACTGCACAAAACACCCCCTCCACCTCCACCCATCACAATGCTCGCCTCCTAATCTACACTACCCTAGAACAACATGCTATGCACAGACATTCATATCTTTCTACTAATGCTGTTAATAACCACAGTGTCAATATCCGCCATTCTGCAGTCACGTGACTGCTATTACTAGTCATGTTCTCTGATTGATTGAAACCTAATCATGTCGCTAGTTAAATATAGGAAAATATACCAAATTCTATTTATGTTCTATCAGGACATATGTCATGCTACTTACAGTTGTTGACGCTCGTCTTGACACCGCCATTGTCACACACTTGCGCTGGGAACTGATAAAGAGAGTCAAGTCTCAAATCGTTCCTATTTAAATATGGGAACTCGCTAAGTACCAATTTCTGGTCTCCAACTTCCACCGTTGGTACTGGTACATGACGAATAAGGACATCAGTTAATAAGCAGGCAGCCTGTGCTTCCCATTTTCTATGAACAAAGAAAAATAGCAGGATGCATTCCTAGTTATGACCCGGCCATTTCAAGATGCCCCGCCAATTTCAAGCTAACGTCCGCCCACTTTTGCACGTGTAGGAATCGATGTAAGTCCGTGTTCACGCTTAACGTCAGAAAGTTAATCCAGAGTAACGCCTTACTTCAGTATGGCGTTAGACCGGGTTAACTCTCTAGCGTGAACTCGGCGTAAATGCTGCGCGGTATGATATCAAACCGGTGATGATGCCAATTTTCAATCCAGTTTGAACCGTATATCTGTATTATGGGGTGGGTTACTGTTAAAGCCAGGGTGGGTATAATGGAGGAGTCCCGTTATAGCTATGCCCCGCACATCTTCACCCACGTTTTCGTCCGTGCTAGAATCAGTCGATCCCTACACTCTCTACATCTCACTTTTCAGAAAACTATATAGGTAAGCTGTTGAATAGTTTGAAACTAATTTGACTCGGTGCTGTTGCTGCCTATGGCAGTAACAGTGGCCAGTCAAATTAGTTGCAAAATCTTCGGCAGGATGTTTATTAAATAAAAAGGGTATACAATTTGTACAACTTGTCAGACTATTACGCGTTTGTGAAGGATTATATCGCAGCATTCATGTCGTAATTGATTATGACGTCAGTCTACATGTGGCGTAGTTGGTCATGACGTCATATGATTGACTGAAGAACTGAATTCATCAATTATTGCATGTTATATTTTTCGATAAAGCTATAGAAAGTATAAGTGTGTGTTTCTGGAACGTTTGGCCCAGAACACACGCTAAGGACCTTTACTTTCTTTATAAGCATCATGAATAAGGTATATAACATTCATTTCTAATTACGCCAGTAATTGTTAAAATTTAGACGCTCGCTACTGACTAACGCAACGCAACGGACAGCAACAACTTTCAATCAATGGACCGTTCCAGTTTTATCTATACCACGCCCATCTCTAGTTACGCTCCACCCACACCTCGTTAGTGTTGGGATCGATTGAGCCATGCACTCCCTGACTATCAATTTCCAGAAAACTATACGGGTAAGCTGTTGAGTATTTTAAAACTAAGTTAACTGGGTGCCGTTGCTACCTACACGTCACGTAGTTGATTATGACGTCATATATCGTCATATGCTTACGATGTGAGATCGGTACGGCTCTAGTATGTCCTTTCAATGATGAATTCTTAGAATACCATATGCCTCATATGGTCTTGTAAGGCATGCATGAATAAAAAGTGAACTTAAACTTGAGGTAACTATGCCGGTAACCTGTTAAATATTTTAAAATTAATTTGACTACGTGCTGTTGCACACGTGTACATCACATGCATTTTGGCAAAATGGCTTCTAGTGGAACAATTTATTGGAAAGCTTTTTAAAAATCTCTATTCTTCTCGATACTTTCTACTGAGTAGGCTAAGCGGTATCGTCCTATCGCTAAATGAGGTCAGTCCACATAAGAAAATTGCTCGGTTATTATCATCCTACTTATATACTATCGCATTTGTATTTCGTGTTTTCTTTATTACACTCAGGCCGTGACAACGACATATGAGGATTGTTTGTACATTGACAATGGCGGTAGAAATACATTATTATTATTATTATTATTATTATTATTATTACACCATCTCCGCCGCGCTGCCGACGAGGGCTACGACAGTGGGACCGCTTACATAATAATGATAACTAAAATAATGAGTTTATTATTCTATTTTGGGCTACTTGCCCTTACAGTGTTTCAGGCAGTATTAAAGGAGAACTAACTTCATATAATAGTTGTTCAGCTGATCTAACACGTCATTCGTAAACTATAATATGATATTAAGCGTGTTATCATGCTGCTAAAGAAAGCTATTCAGGCTTGAGTAGCTGAACGTTGGTACATTTCCAAAGCCTATAGTGGCTGTCATGCCTTACTTTTCAACCAATCAGAAGGAAAACCTAGCGTATCTGCCTTGGTCAATACCCTCAGTCATAGCAATGCCACATATAATTTGTTAATGTGATATAAAAACAATCATACAAGTAAGCTCATGAATATTTTGAAACTAATTTGACCGGAAGCTGTTACTACCATAGGCAATAACAACTTCCAATCAAATTATCCCCAAAATATTCACCAAGATGATTTACGTAATAAAGAATGTAATGCATTGCCACTTACATGACACCATATACTATCGCTTGAGTAAACAAAATCATGGCGATCACTGTTCAACGTTTACACCATATTACAAAGCAGATTATTGTGATACAGATAAGGGAATGTAACAGGATGTGAATGATATGGAATCTATAAACTATAATCTATCGTACAATCTATCGCATTTGAGATGAGATTGGCATCGATTTAACAATGATGGCGATGGATACTTGGGTTGATGGATAGCTTGGGTGCATGATTGGGTGAGGAGATGGATGAATTAGTTAAGATGTTTAATTTCTTTTTATGCTAACAAGGATTTGGAGAGTTTGATAAGGAGCAGTTTATTGCCTATTGCAAACACTCCTTTAGTTTTCTCGGTTATTAGGGGTTTCTGTATAGAATCGTGGTATGAATTTCTGCCTTTGCCTATTGAATTTAGAGCATGAGAAAAGAAAATGCATCTCATCTTCTAAGCAGCTGCATTCGGAACACAATCTTTCTGATCTGTCAATACCTAGCCATCTTTTGGATCCAATCGCTAGTTTGTGGTTAAGTGTTCGGAAATGACATACGATAAGAGCTTCTCGGTACGGTAGGATTTTAAAATATTTCTCAAAAACTATATTCTCTTTGATCTGTCTATAGAATGTCAGACGTGACGATTGGTGTATGGCTGCTTTCCACTCATCGGTATATTGTTGTTCGAGGTCTCTTTTTGTTTGGTTATTACTTGTGCGGTGTTTATTTCCTCCTGGTAGACTAAGTCTGCCTGACATGTGTTTCCAGTTTTAATCCATTTGATTTCAATATTTCGTTCTCTTGAGAATTCTAATGGTAGGTAGTACAATGTTGATAACAGTTTCCCATACCCAGCATTTATCAACCCCGCCCAGAACCTGACCATATTACAGTTTATAGCTATAGTGAGTGGCAGTCGGCCAAATTCACCATATATCATGGCATTTGGTGTGGACTTCTTAAGGTGTAATGCATTTTTAAAGAATTTTGTTTGGCAAGTTTCTATCTGGCGGTCATTTTCGAATCCCCACAGTTCCGAGGCATACAGTAAGATAGGTGGTATCATTGTGTTGAATAAATAAGTTTCTACGTCTATTGGGATGCCATGCTCTTTTATTTTACTTAGTAAAGAGAGTGGCTTTGGTTGCCTGTTTAACGTTCCGAGTCCTACAGCTAACAAAGCTTCAGTTTTGTCTGCGACATACACCTAAATAAATAAATGCATCCACAATCTCGATATGGTGCTCTCCAATTTTAAAATTTAATTCTGTCGGCTGCTTACGTTTGGAAATTATCATGACTTTAGTTTTTGCTGTGTTAACATGCAGTTTCCAGGCAGTACAATAGTCGTAAAATACATTTAAGGCACGTTGCAGTGCCGTAGGGGAACCCGCCATAAGTATTGTGTCATCTGCATATAGCAGTATTGCAAAGTAAAGACATAGATTTAAGTGGACTTCTGCCTGTGGGGTGTGAATGATATGGAATCTATAAACTATAATCTATCGTACAATCTTTATTACACTCAGGCCGTGACAACGACATATGAGGATTGTTTGTACATTGACAATGGCGGTAGAAATACATTATTATTATTATTATTATTATTATTATTATTACACCATCTCCGCCGCGCTGCCGACGAGGGCTACGACAGTGGGACCGCTTACATAATAATGATAACTAAAATAATGAGTTTATTATTCTATTTTGGGCTACTTGCCCTTACAGTGTTTCAGGCAGTATTAAAGGAGAACTAACTTCATATAATAGTTGTTCAGCTGATCTAACACGTCATTCGTAAACTATAATATGATATTAAGCGTGTTATCATGCTGCTAAAGAAAGCTATTCAGGCTTGAGTAGCTGAACGTTGGTACATTTCCAAAGCCTATAGTGGCTGTCATGCCTTACTTTTCAACCAATCAGAAGGAAAACCTAGCGTATCTGCCTTGGTCAATACCCTCAGTCATAGCAATGCCACATATAATTTGTTAATGTGATATAAAAACAATCATACAAGTAAGCTCATGAATATTTTGAAACTAATTTGACCGGAAGCTGTTACTACCATAGGCAATAACAACTTCCAATCAAATTATCCCCAAAATATTCACCAAGATGATTTACGTAATAAAGAATGTAATGCATTGCCACTTACATGACACCATATACTATCGCTTGAGTAAACAAAATCATGGCGATCACTGTTCAACGTTTACACCATATTACAAAGCAGATTATTGTGATACAGATAAGGGAATGTAACAGGATGTGAATGATATGGAATCTATAAACTATAATCTATCGTACAATCTATCGCATTTGAGATGAGATTGGCATCGATTTAACAATGATGGCGATGGATACTTGGGTTGATGGATAGCTTGGGTGCATGATTGGGTGAGGAGATGGATGAATTAGTTAAGATGTTTAATTTCTTTTTATGCTAACAAGGATTTGGAGAGTTTGATAAGGAGCAGTTTATTGCCTATTGCAAACACTCCTTTAGTTTTCTCGGTTATTAGGGGTTTCTGTATAGAATCGTGGTATGAATTTCTGCCTTTGCCTATTGAATTTAGAGCATGAGAAAAGAAAATGCATCTCATCTTCTAAGCAGCTGCATTCGGAACACAATCTTTCTGATCTGTCAATACCTAGCCATCTTTTGGATCCAATCGCTAGTTTGTGGTTAAGTGTTCGGAAATGACATACGATAAGAGCTTCTCGGTACGGTAGGATTTTTAAATATTTCTCAAAAACTATATTCTCTTTGATCTGTCTATAGAATGTCAGACGTGACGATTGGTGTATGGCTGCTTTCCACTCATCGGTATATTGTTGTTCGAGGTCTCTTTTTGTTTGGTTATTACTTGTGCGGTGTTTATTTCCTCCTGGTAGACTAAGTCTGCCTGACATGTGTTTCCAGTTTTAATCCATTTGATTTCAATATTTCGTTCTCTTGAGAATTCTAATGGTAGGTAGTACAATGTTGATAACAGTTTCCCATACCCAGCATTTATCAACCCCGCCCAGAACCTGACCATATTACAGTTTATAGCTATAGTGAGTGGCAGTCGGCCAAATTCACCATATATCATGGCATTTGGTGTGGACTTCTTAAGGTGTAATGCATTTTTAAAGAATTTTGTTTGGCAAGTTTCTATCTGGCGGTCATTTTCGAATCCCCACAGTTCCGAGGCATACAGTAAGATAGGTGGTATCATTGTGTTGAATAAATAAGTTTCTACGTCTATTGGGATGCCATGCTCTTTTATTTTACTTAGTAAAGAGAGTGGCTTTGGTTGCCTGTTTAACGTTCCGAGTCCTACAGCTAACAAAGCTTCAGTTTTGTCTGCGACATACACCTAAATAAATAAATGCATCCACAATCTCGATATGGTGCTCTCCAATTTTAAAATTTAATTCTGTCGGCTGCTTACGTTTGGAAATTATCATGACTTTAGTTTTTGCTGTGTTAACATGCAGTTTCCAGGCAGTACAATAGTCGTAAAATACATTTAAGGCACGTTGCAGTGCCGTAGGGGAACCCGCCATAAGTATTGTGTCATCTGCATATAGCAGTATTGCAAAGTAAAGACATAGATTTAAGTGGACTTCTGCCTGTGGGGTTAATGCGCTAAGACCGGATATTCCGTGTTCTGTTAAATATTATTCTAGGTCGTTCAAAAAGATTGAAAATAAAAAGGGAGATAAGTTTTCTCCTTGTCTTACACCGATGTTGCACAAAAAGTAGTCTGAGTCAATATTATTGTATGTGACGAACGACTTAATTGACTTGTACATACTATATATAACAGTAAGGCATTTTCCAGTAATGTTAGTTTTAAAAAGCTTATTCCAAAGACCCTGCCTCCACACTATATCAAATGCCTGTCGAAAGTCGATGAAGCAACAATAGAGCTTCTTCCTTTGCGCAAATAACAGTTCGTTTATTACATACAGAGAAAAAATATTATCTAGTGTAGCCTTTCCATTTCCAAAACCGGTTTGCGATTCAGGGATAATTTCATACTTTTCTGACTATTTATTTATTTTCCCCCATTAACCATACTTCAGGCATACACCCGCTGTCTAAGATTAAGTTAAAGAGTTTCTTATAGATATGAATCATTAGGTCTACAGTAGCTTGAATATGTTCATTACTTAATTGGCCAACTCCACCTGCCTTCCCTTGTTTTAAATGTTTGATTTCTTCGGCGATACAATGCCTATTAGTATGTCTTTGTTATTACAAACGGTATCCTTTTTTTATATGTATCCACATGACGAAATCATTATCTGTATCTGGATCTGTGATATGAATATATTTTGCAAGACTGCTTTTGACCAATAAACCTAGTCCACCAGAGGAGCAAGTCCTTTTTCTTAGTTTGACTAGCAAATCGTAGTTTACTGGAGACACGTGGTCTGTTTGATTTATTTTTAATTCGTTCAAACGGATAATATCATGCGCATTTACAAAGCTGTGAAATTCCGGGAATTGTTTTTTCGATCTAATACCGCAAACATTTAGGCATGCAATATGCAATATACTGGGCAAAGTGTTCCTTATAGGGTCATTATATTGGTCGCTATTTGGGTCGACAAACGTATTTACATCGGGGTGGAGGCTATTAGGAACATTTTCCGGGTAAATAAACATTTCATTAGTTAAGCTAACTGCAGCATCAGTAGTCATTGCAGTAGCCACAGTTGTATCAGCACTAGCATTAGCATCAGCAGCAGTTGTTCTAGCAGCAGCAGCAGCAGCAGCAGCAGCAGCAGCAGCAGCAATAGCGCCAGCAGCAACAGCCGTAATACTATTAGTAGCAGCAGTAGCGGTAACAGCAGCAGCAGTAGTGGTATTAGCATTAGAAACAGGAGCAGAGGTTGTGGTAGGAGCAGTAGCAGCAGCGCCAGTATCGGCAGTAATAATAGCCGTAGCAGTAGTATCAATCACGTAAATTGACATTCGTGTCTCGCAAGCTCTCCATCGATATTGGCGCGAAGCTACGCCTCTATTTTTAGATTTATAGCGAGATTGAAGTAGGCAGAAATCTGATTGGTTACCTGAAAACCGACAGTGAACATAGCGAGAAATTGCGGGTTTGTAAGTACGGCCTCGAACAGCGAAGCGATGTGAGTGGGTGTATGTTAATACGATTGCTAAGTGGAGAAGCGCCACGAAAAAACTCGACCAAAAGGAATGTGCATTGTATGAACTGCTATTTACCTGATACGTCAGCCCCTTTTGAGATTTTACGAGTGTATCGATTCTTGGAAACAGAATTCATACAATCCTTGTTAGAAACACCAAAAACGTGGGATGCGGCTGCCATTTCTCGATTTTAAAAACGATCTTAATTTTCTATTGCCCAGGTTATCTGGACGCGGCCATTGATATCTTTGGCCTAATGTGCTGCCTACGGCCCCCACCCCCACTATCCCCTCCCGAACCCCCACCTCCTATGTATTATTTACGAAACTCTCCGACCCCCAGCCTCGATGCACGGGACGGATTTAAACCTTTAACACTTATATCATCCAATAACGGCATCTACAGTGGTCTTGCGAAATGTCAATTTATAGACCAGAGAAGACTACTTTTGAAAAGTTACCACTGGAATGACTGGTTCGATAACCATGCCAGTCATTCCAGCGCTACACTTTAAAAAATAGTCTTCTCTTGGTGTGCAAATTGACATTTTCTTTGAACACATTTTTCTTGAAGAAATTCTAGGCTTAAAGGGTTACTCATTATAATTCATTACATTAAAGCTTTTACACGATCAACATTTTCTTGACAACTTTTCCACGTGTAAGTGGCGTGCCCGTGTAGATAACCGACACGTTTTCATCACCATGGTGTTAAAAATCGCCATGATCCACCTGGTGAGTAATCGGGAAATGAGAGAGCGGAGGCGGAAATAAGAGTTGTGAATCATTTCGATGACGCTGTCAGGCATGTCAGTGCCGGGGCGAATATCCAAGAATATATATACACGCCTCTGTGATCTGGCGTCATTTATTCTAGATTATGAACAACGGATAACTAGGAATCATAAACGAAGGTATCCTAAGAAAAGAAAATAGACACACAATTGAAAATGAGAATTAGCGCTCCAATATAGAATAATTGATCAATGGTGCAGGTCCAATATCCAATTTGTTACCGGCATGCCCATTGACCAATGCTACAAGTTCTGTATACAATTGATTTTTTGGTGCACCCGATGGTTACCGTCACAGGGACCTATATACAATTGGCTATTGGTGTGCCCAATGGTCAATGGTGCAGGGAGCAATATCCAATTGGTTATGGGTGCACAATTATCAATGGCACAGCAGCCAATATACAATGATAATTGCAATTGGGTATATATTTGAAAGTTAATCTTGTGCATTTGACCAATCATGTCGACGATGCTTGTGCATTTGACCAATCATGTCGACGATGCTTGTGCATTTGACCAATCATATCGGCGATGCATGTGTGTTTGAACCAATCACATCAGGGATGCTTGCACATTTGACTAATGACATTGAGGATGCTTGGACATATGACCAGTCATGACAGGGTTGCTTGAAAGATTGACCAATCACATCGAGGACGCCTACACGCTTGATCACAAGTCAAGGACTCTTGCACATTTGACCAATCGTGTCGGGGAATGCTTGTACATTTGACCAATCGCATCTGGGATGCTTGTGCATTTAGGCAATCACACCAGGGACACAACGCGGAACTGAAATTTCATGTGTGGAAGATGCGCGCGCATTCGAAAGATGTCGACTTTTGGTGTTCGCCGTCTACACGGACACGTCTCCTCGTTCACTTGCTATACAAATCTGCTTCAGCTAGCTTTCCAACAAGTGCCACTCGACGAAGAAAAGTTGCCACTTTTTCTCTTCTACACGGGAAGTTTTTACTCGTCAAGGAAAAGTCGTCAAGAAAAGGTTGATTATGTAGCAGAAGGTTAAATCTAGATAGTACTTACTGGCAAATACCAGCCCATTTGGACTTGTCACTAAAACGAAGGTTATCATCCATTCGCCTTTTGCACGAGGTTCCAATCAGACCGAAGGTAATGTAGTCGTAATACGCTTCATTGCACACACCTGGAAATTGTATATTAATACACATAGAAATATTAGAGATGTATATTCACCGCAAAGTGCTTGCAAATAAAATAGTTAAATGTATGTATTTTGAGGGTAAAGTTTTGCCTAGCTGTAAGAAAACGAAATAATTCTTAACGCATGATGATTTTATTACGTATAAATCAACAAAACTTTTTTATACGAGACAGGCGTCCCTAATAGACCTTTTCAGTTTTAGCTATGCTCCGCCCATCCGTATCTAAGCTCCACCCACGCTTAGCCCGTGTTGGGATCGAGTGATCCACGACCTCCCTGACTATCAATTTCCAGAAAGCTATACAGGTAAGCTGTTAAATATTTTGAAACTAATTTGACTGGGTGCTGTTGCTGCCTATGGTAACAACAGCGCCCATAAGTTTAAAAATATTCAATAGCATGTTTATTAAATAATAAAGACACAATTCATACAGCTGTCGGACTATTAAGCGTTTAAGACGGACTAAATCGAGTCAGACATGGTGGGTAATGATTACGACGTCGTCATACACGGCCCGTAGTTGATTATGACGTCATGTGATTAACTGAGTCATGAATTCAACTTGACAACTAACAAATATTTATTGATTTTTGTGAAATGAAACCGTCACATGTCAAGATTGATTTCCGTTTCATTACAGTTAGGTAAGCATAGTTAATTCTCTCACCGCATTTTGGTGTGAATATACATCTATTAGGGCATCAGTGAGATCGCTAAACCGAATAATTCCGATATAAGATCGATTATGAGAGTATCCAAAGCGACATCATATCTTGAAACGGACCAATCTATATATCTATCCATGCCTATCTAGTTCCTACCCATTTCTAGCTAATTATATACTTTGAGTCCTGACCTCCCAGAATCGCAATTTCAAGGTAATTATGCAGGGAAGCGGTTGAATATTTTGAAACTAATTTTATTGGGCGCTGTTGCTGTTTATGGTAGCAACAGTGTCCAGTCAAACTTAGTTTCAAAATATTCAAGAGAATGTTTATTAAATAATAAATCCTTCAGACATAAAATTCGTACACTTGACGGACTTTTCAATGTTCGTGACTGGGATAAATACTTCATTCACTATGTATTGTGACGTCAGTCTACATGTGCCGTAATTGAGTGTTCTCCAATATACTTGAGTAGATTATGACATCATCCTATACGCCGCTCATCTGATTATGACGTCAAGTCCTCGATGGATACTTTGGAAAAGTGAATTTTCTAACTAAAGCATCTATATGTAGAGTGTATGGGTCACGAAGTATGAAATTTCCCGAACATCTTGCAAACAAACAGCCGTGGGTTAATATAGCAATGATGGGCAGCAGAAATCCGATATGGCCGCACCTATGATCAATTCTAAGCCCATCTTCATGTTACGTGACCCCACATTAATGGAGTCATATATATTGTATGACATATACATAATAGCGATCTCTCGGTAGCGTATTCTTATCTGAACAAACACGGCATTGTCTCTGAATATAAATTAAGTCAAGCGTTTCCTATAAATTTCAAGGAGAACCGACGTTATTGTATCAGACAGGGTGTATTTTCTAGCGTTTTCAACACACTATACAGGTTTCTCGCGTTGTTATATTATCTACATGGTTTTATTCAGAATTCCCCGAAAGCAGTTAAAATATATATATTAGTGATTCTTTTATTGTTAATCTGCCCCAAATAACTTCTGCGCTTTTGGTCTTGAGAAATGTTCAATTGCGATTCAAGAAAATTTAGAGGAAAAACCCCAATGAAATGACTCTGCAGTAATTAAATGAATGAATCACATCACATTATACAATTTCATTTCACATTAGGGCGACGCGACGGGGACACGACAGCAACACGACGCGATTTTGAAAATCGCTCTAGCGCACCAGAAACCAACGGCGACGCGACAAGCAAGCGACTGATCGCCAGTCGTCGCTCGATATTGGACAGGCTTTCAAATATGTGTGTTGCTTGAGAATCGCCGGTGACCGAAACAACATTAACCAATGACAGGGTAGGATTAAATCACAAGATTTTGGATACATAATTTAAGCACGTGGGCTGGTGTTAAAAATAGAAATATAAGCTGTTAAATCTCTAAATAGTCTCATCTGCGAAAGCCAACCGGATGATCTCAATAAGGCGCACTAACACGTGTTAGCATTGCAAATTACATCTAAAATATAAACACGCACTTTCGTGGCGTGAACGGGACCTGCTAGACCTGATAATCGCCATCAAAATGCATACCCCCTCGCCCCCCCACCCACCCCCCCCCCCCAAGTAGGCTCATCATGTCGGTGTAGTGCGCGCTCGATAACGACGCGATAGTGACACGGTGAGACTAGTAGGGTTTATAGTCCGTTGCATATACATCGCGTCGCGCGATGGTCGTGCGAAAGGTTAGAGATCGTTGTCGCATCGTCGTTAAATATAGTTAAGCGCTTCTGAGCGATGACAGTAGCAAGAAAGTCGTGCGTTCGTCGATTACCGACTCGCTGTGTATTAAAACAGCTCTGTTCTGGCGCTGGCTGCATGATTTTCCAGCATGCCAAAACTAACATAATGAACGTAGACAGTTTATAGACATGACGGAGCCGATTTTAAAGCGAGGCAGAAGAAAGAAAACAGTTCGAAATCTGTATCCATATGTAATCGTGTTGTCCCTGTTAAATACTCAATCCATCCACTAATTTTTCTTGACTGGGTCCATAGCTTTTCTTTGATATCTCGCGTTCAATATTTCATATCTTGATCCGGATTAGGATCCGGATCGGCAGTAAAATCTAATCATAATGTCAGGCTCACATACCCAACATTTCTGCCAAGTTTTATCAGAATCCGTGTAAAGTTTTTAGATATCCTGCTAATAGACACCCGTATATGGGGTACAATACAATCTCCTGTCACATTCGGTGGAGCAGGTAACTGTGTTAACTGGCAATCAACACTGTTAATATTACAACATACAACATATGTGACATGAATAAGATGACATACACTGGACCCTTACACTTTCTCTATCTATAATATGACGTCATAATCAACTACGTGACGTATAGAATGACATCATAATGAATGACGGCATTATGACGTCATGAATGGCGTAGATAAGTACGTCACGAGCGCATATTTGAAGACGGACTATGCGTTGTTGTATGAATTGTATGTCTTTACTATTTAATGAATATTCTGTTTGATATGAGTATATATATGGTATGAGTTATATTAATATATTACATTTCAGTATTTCATGTATGTAATATGGCCACTGTCTGCGTAATATAGTACAAACATAGCAATATCTTCTTCGTAATTTCCAACGTCTTTGAACAAGTAGACCTACAGCAATCGTCATTAAGGCAATCACAATGTGATTCTGCCATTATCAAAATGGGCTAGTGCATGCAAGTTTATATGAATGACTTTAGTCTCCAACTCTACAGATTTACATGAGAGATACAGTAATGTTACAAATGCCATATTATTATTATTATTATTATTATTATTATTATTATTATTATTATTATTATTATTATTATCGTTATTATCATCATCATCATCATCATTATTATTGTTCCTGTAAAGGTCGAAAGTGGAACAAGGAGACAGACATGCCCACCCCACCCGTCCCAATTTTCAATATATCTTTTCCATACGCTTGCCTCCTTGCCCCGATACGAAAGGTGAAATAGAAGGAGCGATGACGCTTATCTATAGGTCCGGCCAACATATCCAGTGGCTGTTAGCATTCGAGACTTCGGCAATGCTGCCGGGAACTGTTGCAGAAATGAGATGGGATGCAATGGGGTGAAATGGAATGAATACAATTGAGATGAGATGAAATGGAATGAAATGAAATGGAATAAAAGCACCCCCGCCACACCTAATCCCCACCCCTCCATTTCCGCGTGTTAGATTATTTGTATAGTTTTAGGCCTTCTTTTATAAAATTTTGCAACATTTAGTCCGAGTCTGGCATATTCTGTACTCATTAGGCATGTAAAGATGTATTCACTTGCGCGTTTTCGAAAATATTCTGGAATGTACTTATCTCGGAGTTGCTTAAGAGCTGGAGATTCTATAAGGAAATGGTATTCATCCCCTACATTCCCAGTGTGACATATTGTGCAAACCCTTTCACTCCTACTAATGCCCAAAATCTGCTCTTTTATATTAGTAAGTTATGGCCGCTCATTCTGAATTTACAAAAACTGATTCGTAGATTTACAGGAAATGTAATTGGGTATTTGTCAAGTTTGAAACTGATTTTGAACTTCAGATACCAAGTTTATAGTTTATATCACGATTTATGTTGAGCTATAATCTCCATGGATCGTGTAACTGTCGTGGTGCAGTCGTCCAACGCCATGGTGGGGCCGGGTGGGGCCTGTCACGTGGTAGCTTTGTACCGTGTTGTTGATGTATTTTGAATTGTGATTATGCGTCCCAAATTCAACTCAATTTGACAAAGGAGAGGATTATATTAATTTTTACTGAGTGGGGGTTATCTCGTGCTGGGATTCGTCCTCGTTCTACTTTCATTTGGGTGCACAATGTGAGCCTCCGTGGGTATGCAGGTTTCGCGATTTTGTCCTCAGATGTCCTGGCGTGGAGGTGCGCCTTTAAATTTGAGGCAGTTCTGATTACCTAGGTACTTATATTATGTTGAAATAATAATAATAATAATAATAATAATAATTGCCATCATTCCATGTAACCACCATTGGCCGTGTAAATGTATGTATTTACATGTATGTACATTGTGGCCTGGGTGTAAATAACTTGAATTGAATTGAATTGATACGGCCACGATGCGACGGACTCTATCTCGGCCTTTAGACTGCAAATGGACACTCATTTCTATGTGAACTCTTATTGTTTAAACATATTTTATTATCAATTAACAACAATGGGATTGAGTCACAAGTCAATATGACTTAGATTCGACTCGTTCCCTAAAAGACTATAAAAGGCGGTATGTTACAATTCTACATAATACTTTTACAATAAAATGCAATTTGATATTTGACATTATTTATGCTCACAACTTTTAAATTGTAATGCTAAGAATAGTGAGACTAATAATTGAAAATTGAAACTGAAACGTCCGTCAAGTTTATCAATTGTATGTCTTTGATAGATTTACAATTTAGTATAGATGCTGTTAAATATTTTGAAACTGGCCCGACCGGGAGCCATTGCTGTTGAAAGGAGCAACGACAACTAGTCAAACTAGCTTCACCATATTCAATAACACTCATGGATAGTTACCTCGAAATTGGGATTCTGGGAATTCATGATTCCGATTTCATCACTCGGAAATGCGAGCTGTGCTTAGAGTCAGTCAACCTAATTTTTTTAATCGTCGTTGTCGCATCGTTGTTAATTTATACTTAAGCGCTTCTGAGCGATGACAGTAGCAAGAAAGTTGTGCGTTCGTCGTTTATCGAATCGCTATGTATTAAAAACAAGTCTGTTCCGGCGCATTAACGTATTCTTAATGTGTAATTCTGGCCTTTCTGAAATATGAAACAGTTTTCTTCAAAGCTTAGGTCGGGGTTGCCATATAGTAATATGTCCTCTGAAATACTAAAATGTAATAGATCTCTAGATAGCTGTAGTCGGTGTTCTGTATATTTGGCACACTGGCGTAAATAATGTTGGTTATCTTTTATAATGCCCACGCAATTGGGGCAATTAGAAGTGTCGCTAAGATGAAAATAATTAAGATGAGCGTTAAGTTGACTACATTTATTACGTAATTTAGTGCGTATAATATTGGGAAGTCGTTCCCCAGCGCTATAATATGCAGGTACGGCGCTAACATATTTGTGATTAATTTTTTATTTGAATAGGGAGACAGATGCATAATTTTGAACGGAACCATCTAGTTTGTTCCAGAGGTTGATTGCGCTGGGAAAGAACGTTTTATTATAGCTCTCAAGACGAATATTTTCTTCTACTAAGTTATTTCTATTTCGTAGATTATAATTTATAATTCCGCCTATGTGAACCCTTTTATTTTCTTGATATCGTTTCCTAAGAAACGGATACATTTCAAGATTTACCCACCCAAGTTGAACTGCTCACGTTGTACACACTCTTGGGGCCATTTTATGTTTTCTGTGATTTTATGATTTTGAGCTCCCAATTCCCAGAATACAAATACCACCGTAACTATGCACTTAAATTGCTGAATATTTTGAAAAGAATTAACCTTTCTGGTTTTAGCTATGCCCCGCCCATCTCTAGCTAAGCTCCACCCCATACCGCGCTCGTGTTGGGATCGATCGATTTCTGAACACCCTGACTATCAATTTCCAAAAAACTACACAGGTAAGCTGTTGAATATTTTGAAACTAATTTTACAGGGTGTTGCTGCTGTCTAAGGCAGCAACAGCGCCCAATCAAATTAGTTTCAAAATATTCAACAGCATGTTTATTAAATAGAAAAGAATTACAAAGACATACAATTCATACAACATGTCGGACTTGGAGATTTGATGACGGTCTATGTGGAACCCTTTGTGACGTAATGATTGTGACGTAACCATACACGCGCTGAGCTAATTATGACGTCATACGAGGTCAGATGATGGATGGACACTCTGGAAAGGTGAATTTAACTGGGAGCTGAGCCAAGTCAAATTAGTTTCAAGATATTACGCAGAGTGTTTATGAAATGTTAAGTTTACAAATGTCATGCATTGAAGGAATCCGGTTTTAGCTATTCCCCACCATTTACAGCAACGCTCCACGCACGGTTGATCCCTGCGCTATACAGGTAAGCTGTTGAATATTTTGAAACTGATTTGACTGAGCGCTCTTGCTGCCTAGTTCAGTTAAATTAGCTTCAAAATATTCAACAGGATATTTAATAAATAGAAAAGACATGCGATTCGTAAAACTTGACAGACTATTCAGCATTTATGACGGATATTATCACGTCATTCATGACGTAATTGATTATGATGTCAATCTACGCGTGACGTAGTTGATTATGACGTCATATGATTGGTCGATAAAATGGCTTCATCAATTACAGGTGCTCGTGTCAGACCTTGACTTCTTTCGTACGGGGCTACGCCATTTAATGGTGACGTCAGCCAACAAGTCACGTGTTTTGATTATGACGTCAGATACTTTAGTGGCAGATCGGATCCATTCATCAACTGATTGAAGCTTGACGATATTGTTTGATGAATATAGAGTTACTGATCTTATCGTGTATTATATATATATACTCCAGTGGAAACTTTGTGATGAAAAAGGAACAGCATATAGTCTGGTCCGAGACACACCTTATTGCAGTAACAGTTCCCAATCAAATACGTTTCAAAATATTAAACTAAATGTTTATTAAATCGTAAATTGCTCCTCAAAGACATGTCGCAATTCAAACACGTTCGTGATAACCCATTGACACCTTCAAGACGGGGCCGACGACATTTTGATTGTGATGTCATCTAATAAGTGACGTACTATTAGTGACAGATCGTATCACTCCATTATCTATACTACGTGATCATTGGACCGTGAATACTGTTAAATATAATGATATAAACAAGATACGTGTTAACATACCACACACGTCGCAGGTTACTGGGCAAGATATGTGGTTATTAAATGCATCAGCCTCACACATGGTTGTGTTCACCGACGAACAATCCTTCAAATCACTGCATCCTGAAAAAGAGAATATATTAATATTTTATTGAAAGTAGATATTAAAGGAACTGTTACTGTGGACCGAACAGGCAAGTAGGCGGATGGACGGGCTGGCTACCGAGCGAGGTGACAGGCAGGCTTGAGGCGGGTGGTCGGGCGGATGGTTTGGTAGCCGGGAGGGTGGGCAAACATGTGAGCGGGCTGGAATGTGTGTGGACGTAATGGCGAGTGGATGTGTGGGTGGGTGGGTGGATGGCTGTGGAGGTTGGTGGCTGGACGGATAGATGGGTATGTGGTTTGCTATTTTGCGTTCCTGGGTGTGAGGGTGAGTTGATATTTTGCGTATTGTTTGGTGGGTATTGGTGGATGGGAGGTGGGAGGGTATATTGGATGGTGGGTGGTTAGTTAAGTCGTGGGTGGGAGGGTGGGTGGATGGATAGAGAGATTGATGAATAGCTGCCGGATGGGTGAATAGATAGATGGATGGATGCATAGGTTGGGTGTGTGGGTGTATGTGTGGGTGGGTGGGTGGATGAGTGAATGGATGGATGGATGGATGGATGGATGGATGGATGGATGGTGGATGGATGGATGGATGGATGTATGGATGCTTGAATACATGAATACATGAATGCATGCATAAATGGAATGGGTGGATGTGTGGACGGCTCGGTGGGTGTGCGCGCGTGCTCGCGCACGTGCGCGCATGTGTGTGTGTGCGCGCGCGTGTGTGTTTACGTGTGTTGTGTGTGCGCGCATGCGTGCGTGAGTGCGCACAAAATATGCGTGTGCGTGTACAGTTGAGTTTGTGTGTGCGTGCTCATGCGTGTGCACATGCACATGCACGTTTGTATGTGGTAGGCACTGTTGGTAAGTTGTGTCGGTGGATCTGTATTTTTGGTGTCTTGTTGGATGGGTAGATGTATGAGTGGGCAGATGGGTGGGTGAGGGGATAGATGGATGGGTAGATGGATGGGTAGATTGATGAGTGGGTGGGTAGATGGATGGGTGGGTGGGTGGGTAGATGGAAGTGTGCGTGGATAGATGGATGGGTAAATGGATGGATAGATAGATGGGTTGATGCGTAGATAGTTGGGTGGGTAAATGGATGGTTGGGTGCGTAGATGGATGGATGGGTGGATTGGTGGGTGAATAGATGGGTGGTAGATGGATAGGTAGATGGATGGATGGGTGGGTAGATGGATGGGTGGGTGGGTAGATGGATGTGTGGGTAGATAAATGGATGGGTAGATGGGTGGGTGGATAGATGGATTGTTAGATGGATAGGTAGATGGGTTGGTAGATGGATGGGTAAATAGATATGTGGGTGCGTAATTGGATGGGTGCGTTGGTAGATGGATCGTTAAGTGGGTGGATGGATGGATGGGTGGGTAAATGATTAGGTGGATAAATGGATAGGTGGGTGGGGAGAAGGATGGGTCTGTGGGTAGATGGATGGGTGGGCCGGTAGATGGATTGGTGGGTGGGGAGGTAACTGGATGGGTGGGTGGGTAGAGGGGTTGATGGATGGGTGGGTAAGTGGATGGGTGGATGGCGGGGTAGGTGGATAGGTAGGTGGGTAGATGGGTGGGTGAGTGGATAGATGTATGCTAAGTTAATGTACATTCACTACTCTAACTGGCGTGACCGCACATAGCACCGCCTTTCATAGTCTACCTGCATTAACGCACTCACTACTGTTTTCAGAAATCTACGCTGATGCTACCATCTCTTATAGAATCCACATATCTTTTTTAGTAAAATTTCGTTAACTTTTAATGACCAAAGTTGTTCAACAGATGCAAATCTTTACTTGCAGAATGTTCATTGGCGGTTTTTTAGCTAGTCATTCCAGTCGTAAATTTTTCATAAAAGAGTCTTATTAAACTATTTTATTGTAACATCTGTACAATGGGATTGGGCACAAGTTCTGGCGACTTATTCTTGCCCGCTCCCTATAGATAGCTCAAATTTTCCACAACAGTTAATAATGTTATCATACTCATCACAAGAATACAGGGTTGTTTTGATTTAATCAAATCGATTAAATCATATGATTAAATCAGCTGGAACGATTAAATCTGGTTGAAAGATTTTTTCGATATTTTCCTCCTCAACTCATCTCATTCGCACTATAAAATCTCTAAAGATTTTTTTTGATTTGTGAAAAGTTATTGTAGCTATTGTTTCAGATAGTTAATAGGCCTGGCTATACAATATTATGCTAATATGAGAACTAAGAAGCTTTATTTCTATCAGTACAGTTAGTGGACACTTTCCTTAGTTGTTATTTGATGCGTAAACACAGAACAGACCAATATTATTTATAACGGTTCTGTGGATATTATTTTTAACTCACTTGACTTTGACTGCTGCCAGCCACTAGACAATAATTTCAATAGGCAATAATAACTCTAGACCTGCTGAATATTTTCAAACACATTTGTTTGAAATACTGTTTTAATTTTTTTATATATCCAAAGCATTTGACCGAAACTGGCACCGTGGACTGCTGCAGAAATTGGAACAATTTGGCGTCACAGGAACACTACTTGCATGGTTTGCCAGTTATCTCGAGAATCGCCATTAGCGCGTAGTCATTAATGGTAGTGAGTCTATCTTACTTTCGTTGAATTCAGGTGTGCCGCAAAGCAGAGATCTTGGACCCCTACTGTTTTTGGTCTTTATAAATGACTTGCCCAGTGCTATCCTAAACAATATTAAGCTGTTTGCTGATGATACGTCCCTATACATAATATCTGACAACCTACAGATGCAAAGTGCTTCAATGGACCATGACCTACAGATTATAACCAAATGGGCAGACACCTTGTTGGTCGAATTTAATGCCTTTAAAACCACATCCGTACTGGTCTCACTTCGTAATAATCCTACAGTATTTCCATTAAAGTTCAAGATTTCAGAAATAGTTCCATCAAATTACCATACACACCTTGGAATTACATTTAACAGTGAAGGCCAATGGCTCAACCACGTGGAAACACTAATATCCAAGCCCCACCACAAATTTTCACTACTTAAGGGTCTTAGATATGTACTAGACCGGAAATGCCTTGAAATAATGTATAAAAGCTTCATCAGGCCAAGTTTGGAATACGCTGACGTTGTTTGGGACAATCTGCCACAATACCTTACCACGAGACTAGAAAATGTTCAGAAAGAAGCATTTAGAACAATAAGCGGTCTAAAACGTAGTGCACACACGGACGATCTATGCATGGACACTGGAATAGAAACACTCCCTCATAGACGGGAAACACACAGATTAGTTATGCTTTACACAGTTGTTAACGGAATGACATGTGAAACGCTTACTAACCGCATTCCTTTAATATCCCAAGCCCGGAAGCCATATAATATCCGGCACTCAGATCGTATTACTCCCTACCGATGCCGTACTGAGATCTACAATGGATCTTTTTCCCCAGCAACAATCCGTGCCTGGAATACCCTCCCTACGCCTGTCTCAACGTCTACTACCGTACACGAATTTAAAAGAAAACTTCAAATATTGCATAGCATAAGACAACCCCCACCCTGGTACTATGTTGGGCCTAGAGCAGCTAATATTAATTTAAGCAGGCTTCGTAATGGTTGCAGTAGTCTAAATAGGCATCTGTTTGACAATCATCTGACGGACTTGACAAGTTGTTCTTGTGGATATCCTGATGAAACCGTTGAACATTATGTCTTCTACTGTCCCCTTTATTGGGAGCAAAGACGTGCTTTTCATAACGCACTTGTAACTAATGATATTGCCCCTACACTCACGTTAAGACACATCTTGTATGGCGACACTAATGTAAATATAAAAAGGAATCTCAAGACATCAGAATTATTTGCCAATATATTGTCGATACTGGCCGTTTTTTACAAAATCCCGCTTACTTATCCAACTACTAAACAAAGTATATTAGAACACGTATTTATAGAACTGACTATTTAAATAAAACAAATATAAACGATTGAACCAACAATGTACATATGTGGATATATTCAGTACATCGCAGCTAGTGAAAGACTTGACGTATCTCCAGGGCAAGATAAAAAGTACTTTCTAATGTCTTGGAGGCAATTGGATTGGAGAATTTTGCTGCTTAGGGCAGTAGTGTCGTCCCACCCGATTGCGATCAAATATTCAGCACAACTTTCTTAGCGTTTCTGTTCTGGAGATATGTAAATTTATTTATGCTCTGTATTGTACTGAAACTGTGCAAGCATGTGAGTACACAGCACACTGAGTCCCTTCCACACATACTCTTCTTACCCTCGCCCTCTCTCTCGCCCTCTCTCTCTCTCTCTCTCTCTCTCTCTCTCTCTCTCTCTCTCTCTTTCGCTCGCTCACTCACTCAAATACAAATTTTATCCACAAAATATTAAGACGGATAAAATGTAGCCCATCAAGTGTAGACAAAACATGGTTACGGTAGTGTAGGCATGTTTATTAGAAATGTTGTCAATGGTAATGACCCGTCCAGTAGAACTGCAGTTATTTCAAAATGTGACAATAAATTCAAAAATGTCTTAAGAACAACAAGAACAAATTACGGGATGCTTATTGTTATAATACATTTTAATAGTATAAATAAGGTCAACATTGTTTAGAGTGATTATATTCTATTTAGTTCCTAACATGAGTGCATGTAAAAAAAAATCAATGATTTTGCTATAGTTCTAGTAAAGAAATCGTAAAAATCGAAAAAATCCGATTAAATCGAAAAGATCTGATTTTTCCAACCCTGCAAGCATGCCAGTGAGATGTATAGCCACACCTGCCTACAGCGATCGCCTACCCCTGCGGGCGTAAGAAGGATACCTGCGAGGAACCGCCACATTCTGTCCGCTTGAAATAAAATGCATTAGGTACGCATATGTCTTAGTGCTCACACCTTGGTGGTCCACGGGGTGGTCGATATCGGCAGATGTGACCGCGCAACTACATCAACAATGATCACCATACATACACAAACACACAATATTAACAGTTGACCGGTTTATTCATAAACAGATTATACAAAGAACATCCAATAATGTTAAAGCCTATTTGTTTTTCTTATAACGTTATGCACATTTCTTAGTAAATCTTCATTACTTTCACTAGAAGATGTATTACTTCCCTACAAGAAAATGTCCAGGGAAATATCTGGGGTAATTTCATAAAGGGAATCAAATAAATCGCGTCTTTCATTTGTCCATCTTGTACATTAAAAAAGTAATGATAAGAGGTTTCTGGGCTTTGCCAGTAAGAGCAGTTCGGGTGTTCAAGTAGGTGATATCTGTACAGATCATTGTTTTATTGGTTGCAATTATTTCTTAGTTTGCATGTTATGATATTTGGCCTGCAAATGGGCATTCCCAAGAGCACAATAGAGGTCGATTGTGGTCGGCCTCGTCGTGAAAGGGTTAATCTTTACAGTATTTCCATATATTCGTCCGTTACTCTTTAATTCCTCTTTCCAGACTCTTCATCCATCATCTGACCTCGTATGACATCATAGTCAGCTCAGCGCGTGTATAATGACGTCGCAATCATTCCGTCACAAATGGTTCCATATAGACCGTCATCAAATCTCAAATGGTCCGACACGTTGTATGAATTGTATATCTTTGTACTTCTTTGCTATTTAATAAACATGCTGTTGAATATTTTGAAACCAATTTGACTGGGCGCTGTTGCTGCCTAAGGCACCAACAGCATCCAGTCAATTTAGTTTCAAAATATTCAACAGGTTACCTATATATATTTTTGGGAGATTGATAGTCAGGGTGTTCAGAGATCGATCGATCCCAACGTGAGCAGGTGTGGGCGGAGCTTAGCTAGAGATGGGCGGGGCATAGCTAAAACCGGAAAGGTCCATGGCTAAATTTGGTCAATAGAATAAAAATATTGCCATATTGATTTAGGTCCATTTGCAGGCCAAGAGCAAACTGTTTTAGCGAGCCAGTCATTCTCTTAACTTAAACAAGAGGTCCAAGGGCCTGTGGTGCTCACCTGGACCATTAGCATTTGAGCCGTTTGCATTTAAATAGATACGGTGGATAATTTTCGGAAAATCCAAGATGCCCACCAATAAGATTGACCAATCAAAATTCTTATTCGATTTCATCGTAAGGTCGTTTTTCCACCCAGATGTGTCTGATATCGAGCCGTAGTAGTAGTAGTGATATAAAGGCTTCTGAACATTTTTTGGAAGGTCCAAGCTGGCTGCCGAAAATAAATGACCAATCAAAACACGCATTAAAAGTCTTTAAGCCGATCGCCATAGGATCATTATACACAGGTTTCGTTGAAATCTGGCCGTTAATCAGCATTGTAAAGTATTTCTGGAAAATCCAAAATGGCTGCCAGAAAAATTGACCAATCAAAATTGTGTATATACATTCTGCCTCCCCGCCTAGGGACCTTCCAACTAATTTCCCAAAACCTTTGAAAAAGCCAAGATGGCCGCCGAAAAAATTGAGCAATCAAATTTCTGTGTACAACTTCTGAAGCCTACCACCACAGTGTCCTTCCATCCAAGTCTGGTTGAAATCGCCCACGCAATTACTGAGGAGTAGCATGTTAAACTATTTCCGGTAAATTTTTCACAAAGATTCTCACAAAATAATTGACCAATTCTGTACATGCAAGTTCAGAAGCCCACACCCATAGTGTCCTTTCAGTCAAATTAGGTTGAAATCTGTCATGAAGCTAAGGAGCAGATATGTTTGGACACGTTCGGGTAGTTTTAAAAAATAAAACCTAAGATTTTAGCCAAATCTGAATAGACGTTCTAGACAATACCTCCATAGGATCCATCTAGCCAAATTTGGGTGAAATCTGTCAAGAAGCTAAGGAGGACATACGTTTTGACACTTTCCGATAATTTTCTTTATACGGTCTAAGATTTTCACCACAAAGATTGACCAATCAAAAATCTGATTATAATTTTTAGAGCCTACCACTATATGATCCTTCCAGAAATTTTACAAAATCTAAGATGTTCACCCAAAAGATTGACCAATCATAAATTTGAATAGAAGATCTAGAACCTACATCCATAGAATGCTTCAAGCCACATTTGCCTGAAATCTCGCAAGAGCTAAGGAGGAGATGCGTGTGGACACTTTCCGGTAGATTTCTTTTACAAAATTTAAGATTTTCATCCAAAAAATTGACCAATCAAATATTTGAATATATATTCTGGAGCCTATACCACAATATGACCCTTCTAGGAAAATGTAGTTGAAATATGTCAAGAAGCTAAGGAGAAACATTTTAACTCTTTTACAAAATTTAAGATTTTCACCAGAAAGATTGACGAATCAAAAATTTGAATTGAAGATCTAAAACGTCCATCCATAGAATGTTTCAAGCCAAATTTGGCTTAAATCTCTCAACAAGCTAAGGAGAAGATGCGTTTTGACACTTTCCGGTAGATTTTTTACAAAATCTAAAGTTTTCACCCCAAAAATTGGTCAGTCAAAAATTTGAATATGCGTTCTAGGGCTTACCGCCATAGGATCCTTCAAGCCAAATTTCGTTGAAATCTCTCAAGAAACTAAGGAGGAGATGCACTTCGACACTTTCTGGTGGATTTCTTTTACAAAATCTAAGATTTTCACCCAAAACTTGGTCAATCAAAAATGCAAATAGAATAGAGCCTATCTCGATAGGATCCTTCTAGCTAAATTTGATTAAAATCTGCCAGGTCAGCTAAAAACCAGTCTTCTCTCTGTCCGCAAATAGACAGTGCGCTCGAGATCATTGTCGAAGCCGGCTTTGGCGGGCTTCTACATGATAACGATAAACTGACGATTCCCAGATAACGCAGCTTACCGGGCCGATGCAGGGCCAATACCGTACAGATACTTTCAGTATTGGCCCTGTATCGGGCCAGCATTGGCCCAGTAAGCTGCGTTAACAAGGTTATTTTACCACTTACCTAAACACAAACAGTCGAGCATCAAAGCCGCGAAGACAAAACTGATGAATTTCATAACTTTAGCTGGTGGCGAACCTAGGCTGAAAATAAAGTTTTGTTAAACCAACTCAGGATACACAAGCGGATAAAGCACTGGCTTGCGCTATTCTAACTACTTAAGAACGCTCTTCTCAACAGATATATATATGATACGTTGTCTTCTTGAGCTGTAACGTTTCAGTTGAATGACTATTGAAATATAAAGTTAACGCGCGGTTTTTTGTGTTGAAAACCGATGAGATATTTTACAGCATTTTTTGGACCTTCGACCTACCGCGTTCCAACCTTTCCCACAACCTGAATTTCGCTTCACTGCTGTACGATTTCGATCTACCTGAATTTTCCAAAAATGTATTTCGGGACCAAAAGTTTGCCCAATTTTCAGATACGAAATAGCTAAACAGAGTTAGACAATGAGAAAGCCGCCTAAAGCCGTGTTCTCATACAGACACTATTTCGGTAAATACCACCGTATACCGGATAGCGTTCTCATTGGACTGCACCTTGTCCCGGATTAAATACGTCACTTATTTCGCAAACTTAATCCCGCAACATCGGCGGTTTATCTTCCTATATATTGATTTATTGATTCCTCATTAGGCCATAGGCCCTTGAGTGTACAGAGTATAAACTTACAATGACGGTCAGCTATTATATACGTTCATAAACAATACATTAATAAATGCATTGATTATCCCTAAAGTCGAAATATGTACACTATACAATAGATTATGCCTGATTATCGATTTCCAGAAAGCTATACAGATGAGCTGTTGCCTAAGGCAGCAACAGCGCCCAGTCAAACCAGCCTCAAATCATCCAACAGCATGTCTATTAAATAGCAAAGAATTACAAAGACATACAATTTATACAACGTGTCAGACTCTTTGAGATTTGATGACTGTCTATATGGAACCCTTTGTGACGTAATGATTGTGACGTCATCATACACGCGCGGAACTGATTATGACGTCATACTAGGTCAGAAGATGATGAATGGATACTTTGGAAAGGTGAATTCGGACGTGTCAGACTATTAATCGTTTAAGACTGACTATATCGAGGCATTCATGGCGTCATGATTGTGACGTCATCTTACAGATCACATAGTTGATTATGATGTCATATGATCAAGGGATAATCTTGGAAGGGTCCATTTTATCATGTGTGTGTGTGTGTGTGTGTGTGTGTGTGTGTGTGTGTGTGTGTGTGTGTGTGTGTGTGTGTGTGTGTGTGTGTGTGTGTGTGTGTGTGTGTGTGTGTGTGTGTGTGTGTGTGTGTGTGTGTGTGTGTGTGTGTGTGTGTGTGTGTGTGTGTGTGTGTGTGTGTGTGTGTGTGTGTGTGTGTGTGTGTGTGTGTGTGTGTGTGTGTGTGTGTGTGTGTGTGTGTGTGTGTGTGTGTGTGTGTGTGTGTGTGTGTGTGTGTGTGTGTGTGTGTGTGTGTGTGTGTGTGTGTGTGTGTGTGTGTGTGTGTGTGTGTGTGTGTGTGTGTGTGTGTGTGTGTGTGTGTGTGTGTGTGTGTGTGTGTGTGTGTGTGTGTGTGTGTGTGTGTGTGTGTGTGTGTGTGTGTGTGTGTGTGTGTGTGTGTGTGTGTGTGTGTGTGTGTGTGTGTGTGTGTGTGTGTGTGTGTGTGTGTGTGTGTGTGTGTGTGTGTGTGTGTGTGTGTGTGTGTGTGTGTGTGTGTGTGTGTGTGTGTGTGTGTGTGTGTGTGTGTGTGTGTGTGTGTGTGTGTGTGTGTGTGTGTGTGTGTGTGTGTGTGTGTGTGTGTGTGTGTGTGTGTGTGTGTGTGTGTGTGTGTGTGTGTGTGTGTGTGTGTGTGTGTGTGTGTGTGTGTGTGTGTGTGTGTGTGTGTGTGTGTGTGTGTGTGTGTGTGTGTGTGTGTGTGTGTGTGTGTGTGTGTGTGTGTGTGTGTGTGTGTGTGTGTGTGTGTGTGTGTGTGTGTGTGTGTGTGTGTGTGTGTGTGTGTGTGTGTGTGTGTGTGTGTGTGTGTGTGTGTGTGTGTGTGTGTGTGTGTGTGTGTGTGTGTGTGTGTGTGTGTGTGTGTGTGTGTGTGTGTGTGTGTGTGTGTGTGTGTGTGTGTGTGTGTGTGTGTGTGTGTGTGTGTGTGTGTGTGTGTGTGTGTGTGTGTGTGTGTGTGTGTGTGTGTGTGTGTGTGTGTGTGTGTGTGTGTGTGTGTGTGTGTGTGTGTGTGTGTGTGTGTGTGTGTGTGTGTGTGTGTGTGTGTGTGTGTGTGTGTGTGTGTGTGTGTGTGTGTGTGTGTGTGGATCTTAAAGGTGCATATCCACAGCTGAATGCGCGAAAATAAAACTGCTAAAACGACATGCTCCTAGAGGCCTAAACTGCGCACCCAGATGCAATGAAACGAAATAAATCCCAGCACGTGATGACTTGACCACGCATATTAATTAATATAATTTCTTTAAGCTGCCAAATTGAAATTAGAGGCACGAGACTCCCATCCAAATTCACAACTAACCTTACGAAATTTATTTATATGGAATCAAATCATCATGCGCCATGACTCACCCCGCCCCACTACATCGAGGCACACAATCCAAGCCCCCAAAAGCACATAACCTCAACAATTCCATTCTCAAGCATTCTGGCGCGAGCATGCACCTTTAATTACTGTAAGTTGTATTGATTGTCTCGCGTAATTTATGATGATTTGCCTAAACCGGCAAAATTGCTAAAAAAAATATCATATCATATCATATCTAGGATAAAACAAATGGCCTAACGCTCACCCGGGACATAGGACCCTCAGATTCAGCATAGCAAGATATTTACCGAACAACGTTGATTGTGAACCTATTTGAGAGCTTACGACCACATACTTCTTGTAGCAAAGTTTGATAAATGTGCAAATGTGTTTTGACAGTTTCCGATGACTGCTTCCTAAAATGTAAGATTTTCACCAAAATTGCGCAATCAACTTATTACAGAGCACCATTATGTATATAATTTAGGGAGACTACGGTGTCTTGCTGAGGAAGCACTCATTCTACGAGTTCAGCCCGCTTCAAAAATGCGTTGTAAGTAAATGCCGCGAGTCCCTTCAGAACCTGATCATTTGTGGAAATTAATAATTCGGTCAATTTATAAACACTTGGGTGTTTCCAATAGTAGGGTTTTATACTTTTCTTTCGGTATTCTTGATATAGTGGGCAAACTAAAATAAAATGGTACTCGTCTTCCAGATCGTCGCATGAGGAGCATATTCTCTCAATCAACGGTGTTGCTAAAGGCTTATGCCATCGACCCGTTTCTACATGTAACTTATGCGAACCCGTTCGAAGCTGGCACAACGCCTGTCTGTGTTTGGCAATTCTAACTTTGTCTAAATAATGTTTATATGATAAATCCAGCGAAATATGTTTATATAACCTACATTTACTTCTATTTTCTAATTGCCCATTCCATTCTTGGGTGAAATTATCCATAGCCCTTTGCTTGTACAGAATAATAAAATGTCCCCTATCGAGATCCTCGCCTTGTGTTTCCCATACAAAATTAAATCCGCGAGTACATAACAAATCTCGAAGTTTTCTGACCCAGTTATTACAGTAATTATTATTAAACCAGTCATTATACATTGCTTTATACAGACATTTTACTAATTTGTGATCGTCAGATTCCAGGATCTTGAACCAATATTTTAAAATTCTTACTTCTCTCATCAGGTACAGAGACACCCTCCCCAACTCCCCATATATAATACAATTTGGGGTACTTTGCTTTACTTTTAAAATCTGTTTACGAAACCTAAGATGACACTTTTCGACTTCGTAACCTCGGTGGAACCCCCATACCTCACTACCATAAGATAAAATTGGTGTCACCAGTTTGTCAAACAGTTTACAGTAATGACCTGGCTTTAACCCTACAAACTTGCTACATGATTGTTGTAATGAAAATACAGCCTTTTGCCCATGCTCCTCTAAAGTTCTCTGAGCCTCCGTAAAGGAACCTGTGGTACTAAATAAAATTCCTAAGTATTTAAAATGTTTCACTATTTCTAATTCAGACCCGTCAAGGTACCACTTATCCCCATCTCCGAGTCTACCCCCGCGCCTGAAAACCATGACCTTTGTTTTGTCAATATTCACGGTTAAACACCATTGCTTACAATAATCTGCTAGAATATCTAACTCTCTCTCTGGAAACTGCGCCTACTTTCTGCCATTAATATTATATCGTCGGCATATAGTGTTAGAAATAATTTTAACATATATATATCCACCCCGTTCCCTCCCTTTCTATACAGCTCATCTTCAAGATCGTTTACATACATGGCAAAAAGGAACGGCGACAAACTTTCCCCTTGTCTTACTCCGGTTCGACATGTAAAATATTGCGATAAGGTAGAATTTACTCTAACTCGAGTTTTTACGTCATTGTACATTGACATAATAATATTTATCATGTTTCCCGTAACACCTATTTTTAACAATTTATACCATAAACAGTCATGCACCACGTAGTCAAGCGCCTTTGTATAATCGACAAAGACACAGTACAACTTCCTCCCGTTATTTAACAAGTGAGAAATCACACCACTGAGGACATATAAATTATCTACGGTACCCATACCTGTCCTAAAACCTGCCTGCGCTTCCACGTATTTACCGTTTAATTCCGCCCATGTATTTAACCTATTGTTCAGAATTTTTGTAAATAATTTACCTAGTGTACTTAACAGCGTTATTCCTCAGTAATTCTTAACATCCATGGTATTTCCCTTTTTGTGCAGAGGGACTAAAATGCCTTCCGACCATATTTTAGGAAAACACCCGCTACTAAAAATACTATTGAACAGTAAATTTATAAAAGGCAAAAGTTCGTTTACAGCATTTTTGAAAAATTCGTTTATCAACATGTCAGCTCCGGCGCTCTTACAATTGTTTAATTGACTTACTGCCTTTCTAATCTCGGTATCGGTTATCGTCGTGTTTAACTCGTCAACGGTACTAATGTTGTTCGTCCTTAGTTCTTCCTGGACGTAGTTAATTATATCAGGCTCAGCTTATATATCGCTACTGCTTCCTTATGTGAACGCAACCTATTCCCTCAAAATTTGCAAAATAAGCGTTACAGTAAGCATTTTCTCTCACTGTCTGCCAGGTAGCGATACGGGCATCAGTATATCTAGTTCTGCACCAGGTAGCACCGCCGTCTAGTCCAGCGCTATCTCCCAGCAGTGTGAATGCAAACGTGTATATCGGCTATATATTAACCAACCTAGTACACGAAATAGTTAAACAGGATTAGGCAATTAGAGCATATGTGAAAGGTGTGGGTCGTGGGTTTTTTAGTAATCGCTATATGGACGGTACTAAAACCCCACACCCCACGACCTTATAAAAGTCGAAATCTTATTCAAAAGGAATCAGTAGTTTACTAGAAACATCCAGAGGCAGCCCGACAAGCAAACACAGACAGACGGACAGACACACGGACAGACACATATACAGACATACATGGTGAAATACAAAAGCTTCTATCACGTATGGATCACGGATAGCAATCTGTAGACGTACATATTAGAGTATATGTCAAAGTTGTGGGACGTGGTTTTTTTAGTAATCCCTATATGGACGGTACTAAAACCCCCACAACCCACGACTTGTGGTTGTGGGTCGTGGGTTTTCTTTAGTAAAATCTGCTTGTGGGTTGTGGGTTGTGGGGGCTGTGGGGTTTTAGAACTAACCTACTCTGACTGAGTGCAATGGCCCGCGCAAGGTCCTCTTTCTTCTGCCACAAAGTATATACATATATGAGGATGACGCAAGGAGAATAGACATTGAGAATCTTCGACAGGCAAATTAGTTTCAAAATATTCAATATTTATTAACCTGTAAACTTCGCGCAATTTATATATTTATATATTTTCAAAAATATTATTTACAATGATTATATATTTACTTATATATGTATAAATGTATGTGTGCGAATATGCAAGCATTTATGTAAGTGAATGTGGGCGTGCGTGCGTGTGGGACGGTGGGTGAGTGGGTGCGTGCCCATATGCGCGCGTGTGTAAGTCTGTACATACATATGTTTTCCTAGGTATCCGCCAATAATAATTATATCACTGTACACTCAAGGATCGATGGTCTATTGTGGATATATATATATCGTCTAAATTTCACAAGGAACCTTGACCCAACCACCGCACGACAGACAGGATGGCGACACACTCCCCTACTCGCTCCAGATGTGTGCCCTTTTTGCCGTTGCGCCCCTCCCATGCATACAAAGTTCCTGTATCCATCGCACACACCCCTAGTCATGTTTATAATATTGCTTCTGGTTACCAATACAATATACTCTGATCGGGTATAATTACAGTTTACTATTCTCAGTTTTCATCATCATCATTATTATTATTATTATTATTATTATTATTATTATTATTATTATTATTATTATTATTATTATTGCCAGTATCATTATCATTATTTTTATTATAGAATAATTTTTATTGAGGTCATCAGGCGGGGGTAGGGATTGGTGTGGGGTGGGGTGGGGTTGATCTCGGACATTAAATGTTCAGATATACACTGCTCATTATAATAATATCTGTATATTATATACACCTGTGCAAAAGTTAAGCACCACCCTATTTTTACGCACATGCGAGGGTATATTCATGTGCTATCAAGAAAGCAATAGCATAAACATTTATGTACCCATCCATCTTAGTGCAAGAGGTAATAATGCAACTAGAGGAATGCTGATTATGATGGTGGGGAAACACTGTATGTTTTTGTTTGAACTTGAAAACGAGGCCTGAATATGGTTACGTTGACACAATTGACAACTATTGCCCTACAGTTGACACACGTGGCTAGATTGTCATTAATGGTGTCTGAAAACGAAGTTTAACATCTGTGCACGAGTTTGAGACTGTCATTATTAATACCGGGTATATCCACCTTGTGCCTGGATGACGGCCTGGACACGACGTCTCATGCTGGTCACCAACCGACTGATACGCCATTGTGGTATTCGTTGCCATTCAAGATGGAGTGCGTCTGTTAATTCCTGTAGGTTCTGCACAGGAGGATCCCTCCTTCTCACCATGTTTCCCAGAATGTCCCAGATATGCTCAATAGGGTTCATGTCAGGGCTCCTTGCTGGCCATGGTAGGGTTTCGATGGCATTCTGGCGGAGGTATTCATGCACAGCTCTAGCACGATGTGGTCGGGCGTTGTCATCCATGAATATAGGGTGGGTTCCAGGTGCATGATTTACAAAATGAGGGACCACAACTCTATCCAGTATGTAATCTTGATATCTTTGTCCATTTAGTGTTCCAGGTACAGTCAACAGATCCAGCTTACAATCAAATGAGATGCACCCCCATATCATAACGGAACCTCCACCAAATGGAACTTCTTCCATGATGTTACGTTGGTCGTACGCCGTGCGTCTGGACCTCCATACACGAGTTCGACCATCTGTGGCATGAAGCAGGAACCGACTTTCATCGGACCAGTGTACCCGTCTCCAGGATCTCATGTTCCAGTGTCTTCTTTCGTTGCACCACCTCAGACGCTCCTCTTTGTGGTGTGCAGTGAGGAGAGGACGTCTGACAGGTCTCCTAGCTTTCATGCCAGCAGCATACAGTCTCCTTTTGACGGTAGACATTGACACTCTATTGCGCGTTTCCCATTGCTGGCTGAGCACTCTGCTGTTGGTGAATGGAGATCTCCTAACAAGGCGTACTAGGGCTCGATCATCACGGGCAGTAGTCTTCTTCGGTCTTCCAGATCTGGGGCTGTCCTTCACCTCGTTAGTTTGCCCATGTTTTGCAATCAAACGACTGATTACAGTATGGTTAATGTTCAGCTGTCTGCCAATCTCTCTGCATGACATACCAGTGGTATGCATGCCTATGATTTGCCATTTCACACGATCACTTAACCTTCGTCTTGCCATAGCGGTTCACAATCAAGAGCTAATTCTCTCTGTACAAATAAACCACGGTCATGAACACAAAATTCCTAATCTTGTCGCCTAAATCTGTATGTAATGTTCTACACCTCAAACTGGACTTTTACATAACTGAACACGTGTGCTGTTTCCCGCCACGCACGGACATCAAGCGGCGTGAAGTCATGCATGCATGTGCATTTCGTACTTGGAATTATGTCAGCTAACGCGGGGACAAAAAGTATGGCAGCCTAGTTGTACCATCATGTTTCTACGTTCTATTGTTTTTGCTGGTGCTTAACTTTTGCACAGGTGTATATATCATCGTGTCAGCTACGCGCCCACCCACATTCCCACTCAGTGGCAAGTCACCTACTCGGTCATCGATGTCATGCCGGGTGGCTTCTCGTTGTTTATAAGTATGGATGGCGGCATCAGGAAACAATGTGGCAATTCAATTCGCGTGAGCGGCCCCGCCCCGCCCCCCCCCCCCCCACATCCAACCCATCTCCTGCGACCATAAAAAGCAATTCAAAATAATTTAGTTAAACATCAACATAAGAACATAATAATCTTTATCCGCATGTGTTCAGCAGTATTCCCTATATATTCACCATTGGCCACTCAACCCTTCCCTGTCATCATGAGGAATCTTTCGTCCGTTCTCCTCGATTCCGCGAAAAAACGAAAGAGAATAGAGGAGTGGGGCCACGTTTACAAAATCTCCTAATAATACCACGCGTTGCCTATTGTCGTGTATATAGGATCAATTTGATACGTGAATTCCTAGAATCTAAATTTAATTGTACTTGCGTAGGTGTGTGCGTGCGTCTTTATAAAAGGATGTTTATAAAATTGCAAAACCATCATAGACGCGCTATTCTTACATTGTTATGACTGGCCTTTAGAGTTTCTTGACAGAGCTAGGCCATTCTGACGCTAAGCATAATTTGATTTGATCGTATAAGATATTTGATACTTGAGTAAACAGTTCGGATGCCAAGATTATATCACACAGATGTCGTCAAATAAACTTCCTTGATTAGCGCACATTTGACATACCATCACAGCTAGGACAGTTACTTATGGTGTCACGCCTGTGAACCTGTCCCTCTTTACTCACCCATGCGTTTCAACTTCTATTACATATAATTCAAGAATGCAGTTCCTCACTCAGTCATATGACGTCCTAATCAATTACGCGACGTGTATGCTGACGTCATAATCATGACGTCATGAATGATTCGATTAAGCACAGCACGTCTTTAACGCTTAATAGTGAGACACGGTACGACTTGTATGTTTTTGCTATTTCAGAAACATACTATTGAATATTTTGAAACTAATTTGACTGGGCGGTGTTCCAGATATTCAATAGCTTGCAATACCTTGCCTGTATAGTTTTCTGGAACTTGACTGTCAGGGAGTTCAGGGACCGATCGAGGTGTGGGTGGAGCTTAGCAAGAGATGGGCGGGGCATAGCTAAAACTGGAGTCAACAAGACATATGCAACCCTCTAAATCTCAAGACATCCAAAGGCGGATTATATCGTGGTATTGAGCAATGTGCATTGGCAGAACAAGAGAAGATTATTTTAACAATCTACCACCGGAATGACAGGCTAGATAACCAAGCTATTCGGTCCGGAGTGAAATTTTCAAAAATAATCATGATTTTTGAAATTGACGTGCATATTCACACCCAATTTGCTTGAAAATAAAATTGTTGGAATTATATACTTTTAGAGGTTTAGATTACGTATAAATCTTAACATATTGCATTCCATAGAAATACATTTCGTAAGTTTAGTTGTGAATTTGAATTAGGGACTCGTGCCTCTAATTCAATTTGACAATTAAAAAAATTATATTAATTTATACGTAATGAAATCAGCATATGCTAAGATTTATTTCGTTTCATTACATATAGGCACACAAATTAAGCCTGTAAAAGTATATAATTTTAACAATTTTATTTTGAACCATTCTGCTGTGAATATGCACCTTTTAGGCGTTAATAGCGTGTTGGTTGAATTTCCGCATTCCATGGCATAGTACATCTCAGAAATTGCTCAAAAGGTTCCCGACACTAACTAAAACGTAGGTCTACTGCTGATTATTTTGAACACAATGGACCTTCTCCCGTATCCATCCATCATATGGCATCATAACAAACTACGCGATGTATAAAATGACATCACAATCAATGACGTCATTATGGCATCAATAATGACGTAGATAAGTACGTCATGAACGCATTGTTGAAGACAGACTATGCGTTGTTGTACGAATTGTATGTCTTTACTATTTAATCAATATCCTGTTGAGTATTTTGAAACTAATTCGACTGGGTGATGTTGCTGCAGCAACAGCGCCCAGTTAAATTAGTTTTAAAATATTCAACAACTTATCTGTATCGTTTTCAGGGAATTGATAGTTAGGGCATTCGGGGGATCGATCAATCCCAACACGGCGAAGCGTGTGGGTGGAATTTCTAGCTATACTGATGGGCGGGGCATAGCTAAAGCTGGAAAGGTCGATTAGATTCGAAAGCATTGCTGTTTCTTCCAATCCAATTCACCTTTCCAGAGTATCCGTCGATTATCTGACGTCATACTTAGCTAAGCGGCGTGTAGGATGACGTCATAATCAGTACGTCATAAATGGTTCTATTAGACCCGTCTTTAATTCTTAATAGTCCGACACGTTGTACGAATTGTATGTCTCTACTATTTAATAAACATGCTATTGCATATTTTGAAACTAATTTGACTGGGCGCTGTTGCTGCCATAGGCAGCAACAGCGCCCAGCCAAATTAGTTTCAAAATACTCAACACCTTACCTGTACAGTTTTCGGGAAATTGATAGTCAGGAAGTTCAGCGAGGTGTGGGTGGAGCGTAGCTAGAGATGGGCGGGGCATAGCTAAATATGCAAAGGCCCATTATGTTCACACTAGTCAACAATACATTTCTTATTAAGAAAAGTGTTTCTTTTTTGTTTTGCAAGTTACGTGTTAACTTATTTGCGAGTTATACTGTAGTCTGCATTGAATTTAAATGTAAACATTCACAGCAACACGCCTGCAAATAAAATTGTTTAAATTGCGTACCTTCTGAGGCTCAATGTGTGTAGGCCCCTATCTCAACTTAATAGTCCAGAAGAAATTGACATGGACACGGACATTTTAGTTAACAGTCCAATTTTTGTTTTAATTACATCAGCATGACCTAAAATAGCTGCCGGAAAAATTCTCAAAAATTCGCACTTGGGGGAAATATGTTTTTAGGGCAAATTAAAAATGGCCGCCAAAATGCGGGTTAAAATTCACGGAATATGTTATTTAGATAGACCTGACAATTCTCGGCAGGCTTACCAAAGAAAATTACTTTAAACTAATGATAAACTGTGTGCTAAATACAAACTAAGCAACTTTTATGTGTAAATCTCTCAAAAACCTCTCAATAAACTTAGGAAATACAATGAAACCATACATAACGGATGATTCATACTTCATCATGGTTTGAGCTGTTTTGGCAGTGACCTTCGCATTTACAGTGAATGCTACAGACAATGCCTTTCTTGGAGCAACTACATGATACGCATAAACGTGTACTGCTAATACACTGACATCGTATATCTATAAGTAGCGCCGGTGGTGCTGGAGCCTTGTCGGTGATGATTGAGGACACCATATTCTTCATTCTTCAACACAGTTTTTAGGTGGCGCCATGTACTGACTTGGTGATGTACACGAAGGCTATGGAAATATGCTGCTCCACAGGTGGGTGGCATGCCCTCAACTGGTGCATGCTTAGAAGAAATGGCATTCAGGTATCTGAAATTGTCTAACCCCTGAATTTTCGACCCTCCACTGTACACAGCTTTAATGAATTTTTCTCCAATTACATTTACATCTTCCTTTGATGCGGAGATGTCACCAAATATAACTACATCCTCTCGCAACTTCGGTGAAGACTGAAGCTTTTTAAGTTGCTTTACCTTGCCCATGCCATACACAGCTGACGTAGTATCACAACCAGACATACTGTGAGCAAATGGCAGAGACATGCACAGATCTCTACCTTAAATATCTTTAGCTGCTGTAATGCATATCTTTTGTTGCCTAGTTTGTAGGAAGATATTTGAAGACATGCTTGCATGATAGAGTAGCAGAATCAAAATATCCGTATCATCGGCAACAATTATCGTTGGTCGCTCTGGTTGTGACAATTCCAATGCCTTTCTTATGATCACAACATCAGCATCACCTTCATCTCCAGCATGCTCTACCTCAACACCTGAATTTGTTAAATGTTCTGCCAACAAATTTATGGTGCTCTGCTTATTGTGCGTGTTTGACAAAAATCCAACCTTGTTTCCTGGAACAGCTGTGTTGTTTTGAACCGCCACATCAGGGAAATCTGGTTGATTAACTCGCCGCCTCTTCTGTTCTTGGTCCTTTGTTGTTGGTGCATTATAGCTATCAAAGATTACGCATATCGGCACTCCAACCACTCTACAATGTATAACCGCAGACACAAATGAGCAACATGCGGTTTCCATCGTCCCGATCTTTGGCCAACCTATCCGGTGTAAAAGTGCGCAACCATCAAAACCTCTTGCTGCTGGCTCTGGGATCAGTTGCTGTACAATCGCAGTGTCCATGCCAACTATGTACTTTGCCAGTTGTGACTTTTGGGATTTCCTCATAGTGCTATCATCGTGGAAAAGGGCTGGACATACTGTGGCAAGTTCATATTCAAATATACTTTTATCTAGAGGGCCGGAAACATAGGCGCTAGACATTAAGCAATGGTAGAGTTCTTGAGAAGATATATGAACGTCTTCGCTTCCGACTTTGACCACTTTTCGCATGACAGCAAAAGTCACAGCTTGGTCTGTTCCCTTTAGGATAATATCACCAAACTTTCTTTCATTTAACATCTCGTGAATTTTCTGGCCAATGTTAATTGCATCATTAACAGTAACACGATGATCTGCAATTAATCCTGTAGCAATGTTTCTCAACTGATGCTCATTAACCGTGAAAGGATTGTGTTCCATAAGAAACAATTTAAGCTTCCTCACGTCTTCTAGATCGCGTTTCATGTTTGCTGGGTGAATTTCCCTATGCTGTTCTGACCATGTTCCCGTGAATGTGTCAGTCAACGATCGCAGAGCATGTGTGTACTGTGCTATGATATGTGCTGTGAGGAGCCATTTTGTTCTAGCAGAATCATTGTGTGTTATGTTGATCAATCCTCCTTGAGTTTTTCCAGCTCTCATAAGGCACTGCTCAATGGTCATATCCGACCATGTACCACTCCAAAACACATTTTCATTTCTACGGACAGTAAAGTATCCTTCGTGCATGGGCCCTTCAAGGCAGGGAAATAGTTCAAGAGAACCTTGAAGATAAAGGCGACAACATTTCATGTAATTGTTATGCCCAGTGGCAGCAAAGAATGGCAACATTAGCTGTGTAGCTTTCAGATGGAGTCACCAGTACGTTCAGCTCTGATGAACAGCCTTACAAGTGCTACAAAGTCCATGAATAAAGACCATAATTTGCCTGTTCTGGACTTCTCTATATTCTTCCTCAAATCACAAACTTGCTTACATAGATTTTGCAAATGTTCATTGTTACAAATGTGACGTAGCAACTTTAACCTTAGAAAAACTTTAACAATCATCTCCAAAGGAGAAAATAACAATTTGATTGTTGAAAGAAAATTCAGTTGCTAGAGGTCACCGGTTCTTAATGGATCCCATTTGTCTTAACTATAGGCGTGAATGATGGGGGATAGGAGTAATAATAAAAAAATTAAGTTTAAGTGAGAATTTTAATGAACGACTTCTCTCACCATTTGTTCACTGCTCCATAACGAATATCTATACAAATGGAACACGCAAAATACTGAATATATTACATAATGCCTTAAACACTACACATGCAAAAATCATCTTTTCATTTCACAGAATAAACCCAATGAAACAATTACCAAGATCTACTGAGATCAAAGTTGAAAATAGAATATGACTGATCACAACCTTACCTATAAAATACCCTTAATCCTTATAACCACCCGGAGGGACGTTGGCCAAAGACAAAATATTCTTTAATATGGAAAATTCCCCATTTCCTCAGAATAATTGGCATAAAATATAATGCCCTAAATACATTTTACAGATAGGTAATTTCTTATCTAGGTCTAACAAATTAAAGTTAAACAATTTCTTTCTTCTAATTTCTGACATCATATTTTTGAAATGACATTACTAAAGCACCATGTCTCTGAAAAATCTCATACACTATCCAGGTAAACACCCCATGAACTGCTTCGTGTTAACATCCAAGTAAACACCCCATGAAATGGCTTCAGGTTAACATTCCATGAAATGCTTCCGGTTAACACCCAAGTAAACACCCCATGAGCTGCTTCAGGTTAACACCCAGGTAAACAACCCATGAACTGCTTCCGGTTAACACCCAGGTCAACACCCCATGAACTACTTCAGGTTAACCCCCAGGTAAACACCCCATGAACTGCTTCAGGTTAACACCCTGGTAAACACCCCTGATCAGTTATTAGAAAAATGACAAACATAAGGCGTTTAATTAAATAATTGCACTTTAAAGTATATCTTGCCTATTATGATAATAGATACTAACTACAAGCGCTAGATGTTTTAACTGTAGGATAATAAATATTAACCCATATGTCTGTAGTCGAATGAGAAATGAAGGAACTAGCAAAGCTCGGCATCTGTAACGGAAACGTCCGGTCGAGAGCATGAACCGTAACAAGAAAATTATGACGCACAAACCAATTAACCATTGGAATTCCATTTTTAAAATGTCACGATTCCAACATGCATAAAAAATATATGTCATGATTTCAACATGCACAAAAAAAATAAATATATATGTGTGCACCAACGGAAAGTAAGACGGACAACGGACAAACAGGTAGATAAATAGACGGACAAAGGTCAGTCGACAGAACCGGTACACCATGGACTTATGAGCTAAACCTTAGATACATGAATATTTAACCCTTTCAACCCAGAATAGCGACTTCAAAATCTCAATTACAATTTATTAAAGATTCTGCTGAATATTTTGAAACGAACCAAACTGGGACTCGTAGCTGTTGCACTCGCCCAAAATAACACATATCTTACCTATACGGTTGCCTGGTAATTGATATACTGTGACGCCAGGGTTCAGAGAGTCAAGTTTGCTTCATATGCATAAAAGGGGGGAAACACATCACACTGATCTTACCACATACTCTGATTCTGTCCCACCTTTAAAGAAAACATGTGCCTTATCAGCCAGCGTCCTAGACAACTTTTACCCCAGATTTGATGACAGAAATCAATTCTTATCAATAAGAATTAATTCCACCAACAACTCTGACCAAAATAATGCCCAAGACCTAGCACTGTAGACAATTTCACCACAGACAAATAGACAGAATCAGAGAGAAAATCTAACTATCTCACCAGGACTGTTCCTTCCATATATTCGCTCAAAGTCTGAACTGCCTCATCATCTGCCGTCAATTGACCTAATCAAAATAATATAGTATGTGCTAGATTATATGCTAATCTCAGAAAGATGGTTGCATTTCAACCATGCAGTACAAAACCCATTGTGATGGCAACTATTCTGTTCTTCGAACAGGAGAGCTAAAAGAACTTACATTCATCAAAACCCTTATTTCCTTTTTAAAATAGGATAACAAAGTATACAAATAAACAATACAGTATATTTACAAAGTGTACCATTCCTGGATCACTAGATAACAGCTGGTTCACTCCATGGATCCAGAGATATGATAGCCCTAACAGGCTAACATTTGAGTAGGGTAATCCGATCTGAAATCCGAACTGACTCCTTTCATTGTGTTACCGGTTTTCGAACTAACTAAACCTCTCGACTCTTGATGGGACACTTATTATACTGGTAAAACCAAATGTCTCACGGTTATAAACGCTGTGGAGTATATATTGGATGGAACAGGTTGACCATTACTAATTGGAAATATAACCAGTTTTCGTATTTTTCAATATTACTCCAACAACTAGCGCCGCCGAATATTGGAAAATCCAGAGCCACACACATCAAGAAATTATAGAATCGGAATGAATTAAGTGCAACATAATGAAATAAAGTCACTATTCCATTTGTACTTCAAAACATTCCCATCAATTCCATCCTTTCCCATGCGGTCCATCCAAAGGTTCCCATATTTTAACGGGAATTTTAGACTTGATAGGGGGAGGGGAAGGGATATGATAATGAGGAGAACATTCTAAATATTTATTCTAATTATATATATCTATATATATATATATATATATATATATATATATATATATATATATATATATATATATATATATATATATATATATATATATATATATATATATATATATATATATATATATATATATATATATCTATATATATCTATATATATATATATATATATATATATATATATATATATATATATATATATATATATATATATATATATATATATATATATATATATATATATATATATATATATATATATACATATACGAGCATAACTTACCCAACTACAGGCCAAATCTACCAACAGGATTCCACACTTAGAATCACGGAATCATTCTTTCCCAGTTGACTTGTCAGTATGTGAATGGCTATCTTAAACCATCCTTTAACCAAACACACAACTTTCTAGCGGTCCAGCCAATCAGAAGCGAACCTGAGTTTCGTGTGCAAAAACAGCGCGAAATACATTTCATCTGCCTACGTGCCAACTTAAAGTTACCCTGAAAGTTATCCTGCCATAACATATAAAAGAAATTTATAGAAAAACCTAACCATATCCCAAAACACAACCTGACTGAGACAAGTGATTTTGACACAGCAAATCACTCTGTCACAATCGTCCCAACCGATTTTATTGTCGTCCCGACAATAACCATACCCACAACCTTCACCATTGAAATCAGCAGAGAAATTCATAATATGATATAAGAATGCAGCCAGGCTAGGTGCCCTTCCACACATGTGAGATTCTATAAACAAGACAACATGCACCAGACTGCGATAGGAGGCCCGTTTCCGGTCACCATCCTATCCAGCCATATAACTTCACACTGTATGGACCTATTATGGTTTCCCATCACAAGTGCTACTGTGGGCCACACCACCAACACTTCACACTGTAGAGGGCCTATTATGGTTTCCTTCTAAAAATGTTACTATGAGGGTGCCCCACCATTAAAACAGAAATAACACGAAGACGTCTCACACATGAATTGAAATATTTTCCGAAAGAATCATAATTATAACTATTAGTTCAGAGGACCTATAACTAGAAGTACCTATCTAGTTCAGGGAGACCATGACTAAAAGTTCAGGGAATTATATATTATTCAACATCGGCCGCCCATCAAAGATGGATCCAAACACACCTTTCCAACCTACCTCACAAAACCACTACTATGAATTTCACTACCTTTCAGTTTTAATATTTCATTAGCTTCAGCCATGACAATACTTATAGATATATCCTAAGAAAATATCTAATATTCTAAAAGTGAAGATAATGTAAATACATCCAGGAGACATAATCCTATCTACTTTCCCTAGCACATACCTGCATTAATGAATTAATGGTGAAACTGTGGATAGAATTATCTCTTCTCCATCTTGCTTATACCTACGGCTCAACAAATCATTGCTTCCTACACACACCTTAAGATGGATAGTATCGTCAATGCTGGTATTTAATTTAATAAATTACAGTGTCAATTTTCTAAGAGATGTAACCGTAGATCCACGCCTTATGACATAATCTACATGAAAATCTGGTTGAGGATAATAATTGAAATTATTTCCTCTGGAATCCACAATCAAAACAAATTTATTCATATGAACAGCGTTCACTATGAATCCAGGAATCGTACTTCTATTTATACATTCATTCTATCCTAACAAGGTTACAAGGAAGAACTAATTCCAATAAAAAAAATGCATGAAATTGATGATGACAATTCACTGTATGGAAGTTACTACCTAGTATATTAATTTATAAAAAATTAACTTACCAAACAAACTAGATCTTATCACTTATCTTATAACTTGACACAGCTTCTGGGGTTCAATGCTCACCAATCACCATCTGTACACAGCCATACCTAGATACTGTATCAGTGGTGTTTGCCTTTTTAACCTCTCTTAATGACAAAAATGTCACTGTAAAATTGTGAACAGTCACCTACTAAATTCCAACCCTACAGAAAATCCCGATAATCACTTCACTTAAAAAAAATATCCTAACAAAAACTTATATATCCAATAAGACAAATTTCAAAACTTTTCACCCTGTTCTGACAAATTTTTAACAACAATTCACCCTACTCGCAGCGCCAATTGTGACGTGGCAACTTTAACCTTAGAAAAACTTTAACAATCATCTCCAAAGGAGAAAATAACAATTTGATTGTTGAAAGAAAATTCAGTTGCTAGACGTCACCGGTTCTTAATGAATCCCATTTGTCTTAACTATAGGCGTGAATGATGGGGTATGGGAGTAATAATATAAAAATTAAGTTTAAGTAAGAATTTTAATGAACGACCTCTCTCACCATTTGTTCACTGCTCCATAACGAATATCTATACAAATGGAACACGCAAAATACTGAATATATTACATAATGCCTTAAACACTACACATGCAAAAATCATCTTTTCATTTCACAGAATAAACCCAATGAAACAATTACCAAGATCTACTGAGATCAAAGTTGAAAATAGAATATGACTGATCACAACCTTACCTATAAAATACCCTTAATCCTTATAACCACCCGGAGGGACGTTGGCCAAAGACAAACTATTCTTTAATATGGAAAATTCCCCATTTCCTCAGAAAATTTCGCATAAAATGTAATGCCCTAAATACATTTTAGAGATAGGTAATTTCTTATCTAGGTCTAACAAATTAAAGTTAAACAATTTCTTTCATCTAATTTCTGACATCATATTTATGTGAAGTCCGGTAAGTATAAAGTTCTTTTATATTGAAATGTCCAAATACAGATTAAATTTAAAACAATACCAGAAACAAATCCTGGAACATTTCTGACGGTTTCAGAAATGACATTACTAAAGCACCATGTCTCTGAAAAATCTCATGCACTATCCAGGTAAACACCCCATGAATTGCTTCGTATTAATATCCAAGTAAACACCCCATGAAACGGCTTCAGGTTAACATTCCATGAACTGCTTCTGGTTAAAACCCAGGTAAACACCCCATGAACTGCTTCCGGTTAACACATAGGTCAACACCCCATGAACTGCTTCAGGTTAACACCCAGGTAAACACCCCATGAACTGCTTCAGGTTAACACCCAGGTAGACAACCCATGAACTGCTTCAGGTTAACACCCAGGTAGACACCCCATGAACTGCTTCAGGTTAACACCCAGGTAAACACCCCTGATCAGTTATTAGAAAAATGACTAACATAAAGTGCTTAATCAAATAATTGCACTTTAAAGTATATCTTGCCTATTATGATAATAGATACTAACTACAAGCGCTAGATGTTTTAACTGTAGGATAATAAATATTAACCCATACGTCTGTAGTCGAATGAGAAATGAAGGAACTAGCAAAGCTCGGCATCTGTAACAGTAATGTCCGGTCGAGAGCATGAACCGTAACAAGAAAATTATGACGCACAAACCAATTAACCATTAGAATTCCATTTTTCAAAAGTCACGATTCCAACATGCATGAAAAATATATGTCATGATTTCAACATGCGCAAAAAAAAAAAAATATATATGTGTGCACCAAGGGAAAGTAAGACGGACAACGGACGAACAGGTAGCTAAATAGACGGACAAAGGTCAGTCGACAGAACCGGTACACCATGGACTTATGAGCTAAACCTTAGATACATGAATATTTAATCCTTTCAACCCAAAATAGCGACTTCAAAGTCTCAATTACAATTTATTAAATATTCTGCTGAATATTTTGAAACGAACCAAACTGGGACTCGTAGCTGCCTATGGCATCAACCATGCTGACTATGGCATCAACAGGTTCCTGTTGCACTCGCCCAAAATAACAAATAGCTTACCTATACGGTTGCCTGGTAATTGATATACTGTGACGCCAGGGTTCAGAGAGTCAAGTTTGCTTCATATGCATAAAAGGGGGGAAACACATCACACTGATCTTACCACATACTCTGATTCTGTCCCACCTTTAAAGAAAACATGTGCCTTATCAGCCATCGTCCTAGACAACCTTTACCCCAGATTTGATGACAGAAATCAATTCTTATCAATAAGAATTAATTCCACCAACAACTCTGACCAAAATAATGCCCAAGACCTAGCACTGTAGACAATTTCACCACAGACAAATAGACAGAATCAGAGAGAAAATCTAACTATCTCACCAGAACTGTTCCTTCCATATATTCGCTCAAAGTCTGAACTGCCTCATCATCTGCCGTCAATTGACCTAATCAAAATAATATAGTATGTGCTAGATTATATGCTAATCTCAGAAAGATGGTTGCATTTCAACCATGCAGTACAAAACCCATTGTGATGGCAACTATTCTGTTCTTCGAACAGGAGAGCTAAAAGAACTTACATTCATCAAAAACCTTATTTCCTTTTTAAAATAGGATAACAAAGTATACAAATAAACAATACAGTATATTTACAAAGTGTACCATTCCTGGATCACTAGATAACAGCTGGTTCACTCCATGGATCCAGAAATATGTTAGCCCTAATAGGCTATCATTTGAGTAGGGTAATCCGACCTGAAATCCGAACTTACTCCTTTCATTGTGTTACCGGTTTTCGAACTAACTAAACCTCCCGACTCTTGATGGGACACTTATTATACTGGTAAAACCAAATGTCTCACGGTTATAAACGCTGTGGAGTATATATTGGATGGAACAGGTTGACCATTACTAATTGGAAATATAACCAGTTTTCGTATTTTTTAATATTACTCCAACAACTAGCGCCGCCGAATATTGGAAAATCCAGAGCCACACACATCAAGAAATTATAGAATCGGAATGAGTTAAGTGCAACATAATGAAATAAAGTCACTATTCCATTTGTACTTCAAAACATTCCCATCAATTCCATCCTTTCCCATGCGGTCCATCCAAAGGTTCCCATATTTTAACGGAAATTTTAGACTTGATAGGGGGAGGGGAAGGGGTACGCTAATGAGGAGAACATTCTAAATATTTATTCTAATTATATATATATATATATATATATATATATATATATATATATATATATATATATATATATATATATATATATATATATATATATATATATATATATATATATATATATATATATATATATATATATATATACATATACGAGCATAACTTACCCAACTACAGGCCAATCTACCAACAGGATTCCACACTTAGATTCACTGAATCATTCTTTCCCAGTTGACTTGTCGGTATGTTAATGGTTATCTTAAACCATCCTTTAACTAAACACACAACTTTCTAGCGGTCCGGCCAATCAGAAGCGAACCTGAGTTTCGCGTGCAAAAACAGCGCGAAATACATTTCATCTGCCTATGTGCCAACTTAAAATTACCCTTAAAGTTATCCTGCCCTAACATATAAAAGAAATTTATAGAAAACCTAACCATATCCCAAAACACAACCTGACTGAGACAAGTGATTTTGACACAGCAAATCACTCTGTCACACAAACATCATCCGGTGAGATATCATGTGACATGAGTTCGCTACATAGATTGTGTAGTTGTGACCACATGTCATCTGTTGCCATACGGTGTTGAGTTTCATGTGTTGTAGCAATTTCGTCTTCGGTTGGCTGTTCATTTGGTATAACTATCATCATCAACGTCGCTGTCTTCATCTTGCAACTCGGAGAGTACAGATTCATCATATGTGTTACATGAGATGTTGTCAGCTGTACCGTCGTTAAAAATCCATCATCTTATGATTCAATTAACAGAAGATGCAGTGCAGCATCTGTCATGAGACATGCCCTCAGTGTCTTTGTGTAGGCTTTTCCCTCCATCATTTTGGGGAGAGTGTTCCTAGCGTAGACAGTTGCCCACAAATCATCTATCCCACTCCCCTCCATGATCTTACAGCCAGCGCCAAGAAAAGACATTAGTTGGTGGAAACCACCCAGACGTATGCACATATTCGCAAACTGGATGGAGTTGTCTTGCTTAATGTTGTAGATTTTCAAGTACAACGGTTGGTCAAATGTTATGGTTGCACAAAACATCCCTGCTTTTCTGGCTTGTGACTGCACACACATCATCGTACTATAAATAGCTTCATTTGTTCTTGGGTTCAAAGGAACCATGGGGTTGTAAACTATTGCAGTACAGTTGAAATTGTCAACTGTAGTTACTTCAGACATAAAGCCCTGCCAGTTTGGTGGTTGAGCTGTGAGAATGCTAGAGTACAGTCACAGTGTGTCTAATCTGCTATACTTATCAATAGATAAGCTGATAGGCTTAACTTCTTTGATCTTCACATCCGACATTAGTGATTTAGTTGGACATTGGTATGGTAGAATAAAAGCACCAAAATGCCCGGCGTGTTTGATTTCATCAGCAGTTAAATTGCATATAGCGCTATTCTTAGGCATTCGTTTTGCCAGAAAAACAGAGGTTGCTACTATATAGATGTTTAACGCTAAAAATCTATTTTGTTTTATTATACATGAAATTATTTTAAGTAGAGAGTGTGTCAAATACGGCAATACAGCATGGGTTATTGTAAGCACCCATAGTTATCGGTAAGACTAATTTCAGGAGTAGTTAACAGAATACTTACTAAATTATACATGTTTTCTCGTATTTCGCATATCATGTTCTAAGGGTTAAAAAACCATGTTTCCCCAAGTGAGAATTTACGAGAATTTTCTGTGTGCACTTATGACAGTCATATGAAGAATCTGATACCAAAATGTGGATGTTAACTAAAATGTCCGGGTGCACATATTTTCTCGTCAATTTCTACTGGTCTATAATGAAGTGAAATAAATCTTAATCTATGATGATTTCATTCCGTACAAATTATTATATAATTTTTAATTGCGAAATTGAATTATTGACTAGTGTCTCTAGTTTAATTTCACTTAATTTGTTTAATTAATTTATACGTAATTAAATCATCATATGTTAAGATTTACTTCGATCCATTACATCTAATCCCACAGTTTAAGCCTCTAAAAGTTTACAATTTAAATAATTTAGTTTTCAGCCATTTTGCTGTGAATATGCACCTTTAAATGTATTTCTGTATAAATCTTAGCAAGACACACCTTGCCATACGATACCACACTTCATATGCATTTCATTTTAATGGTTAGCTTATACTTCTCACAGCCACCAGAACGCCGCATTTCGCGTGATGATGTTGTCACGTGTTCGTTTATACTTGCCATGATTGCTCAAGCTCTTATATCCCGTTAGCTATAATGGAATGGGACTTTCCAGTTTATCTATCAATCACATGACGTCATATTCAACTACTTGACGTGTATGATGACGTCATTAACGACGTAGATAAGTTCGTCACGAACGCTTAATGGACCTTTCCATTTTTTGCCATGCCCCGCCCATCTCTATGTAAGCTCCAACCACAACTCGCTCGTGTTGTGATCGATCGATCGCTGAACTCCCTGACAATCAATTTCCAGAAAAATATACAGGTACGCTATTGAATATTTTGAAACTAATTTGACTGAGCGCTGTGAGCGAGCCATATAGAATCATTTATGACGTAATGATTATGACGTCATTCTACACGCCGCTTAGCTGATCATAACGTCATATGACGCCATTACTCTGGAAAAGTCCATTGACGACAGACTAAGTGAAGTTGTACGAATTGTATGTATTTACATTTTAATAAACATCCTGTTGAATTTTACGAAACTAATTTGACTGGGCGCTGTTGCTGTTAAATTAGTTTCAAAATATTCAACCGCTTACGTTGTAGAAATCCGGATTCGGATCTGGTGCTTTTGAGGAAGTAGCTAGCCTCAAGATTGTCGGTTCCTGTCTTAAGCATTATTTGCATATGATCTCTTGACCTGGCGAGCCTGAAGCCCAACTCTTCTGTTAGTCTTTTTAGATCTCTTTTTGATGGATTCATCTCAGTTATAAATATCTTCTACGTCACGAAAGCGTCATCGTGATTTATATACAGCGTTTATGAGCCACCATTTATGTAATATGTGTGCGTCTGTGCGTGTGTATGTGTGCGTTTGAACATGTACACATTTGTTATTATCTATGTAACAAATATCATGTATATAGATAGATGAGCAGGATGACCTAGTTAGGAGCGCGTGATATGGTAACCTGTTTTACACTGTGCGCTGGAATACGATATCTGTTTAAGTTATGAATAAAGAATAGTAAAAGGAAGAATGAACATTTACTTTAGCAATGGCGCGGGTCTATAGTGAAGACAGTAAGTGTCATTGTTAATAAATGCAGTGTGAATGGAATGAAATGGATGAAAGAATTACTCTCTTTTGGACAGCAACAAATGCAAACTATTTTGAATACAATTCGTAACAACAAACTTTCGTAAAGACAAACGCAAACTATTTGTTAGTTCGTAACAACGAATGCAAACTATTGTGTTTCTAAAGGTCAAACGCATTTTATGATGGTGTTATAGAATTTATTCGAAATCCAAGCATGGTTAGTTAGGCCTGTGTGAAATACTGGTTTTGTTATTACTGAATGAACTTTGATACTACGCATATTGGCGGGTGTACATAAAATGCGGCTGAGGATTGACTATTCCAATACGGGGTTGTTTTAAGGACAATCGTAGCTATTTAAGCAGTCAATGCTCGACAGCGTACGGCAAGAAAGGATAAGTTTGAGAACTCCATGACTGGATATATCTTGAATAGAGGCAGTGGTTAAATGGCCGGTTTTCTAGTACGATCGAACTTTGTCAGGTGCTGCCGACTCATGTGCTGCCTGGGCTACGGATTTTCCCGTGACCAGATCCGCAGTACCGGCTAGGTCAGAGATCACCGAATGATGAGGTTCTGTGGTGCTGTGGCCGTCATGGTGCCAAAGCCTAAATAGACAAACCATATATGAGTGAATCCTAGCGATTCAGGTAGAAGTCCGTAGCCGAGTTGTCAAGCTGAACAATAACATGAAACTGTACTTGGAATCACACCACTGTGACGTCAGTGTGGTGCAATATCAACAAGATGTTGTGAGATACCCTTCAGAACCGTTCCAGCGAGAACTAGTTAGAACTAGTCGAACGCACGCATCTTCAAGAGAGTTTGTGAGAATTCTATTGGGCGAGCAATGAGGCTTGATCAATCAGAATCCGGACTACCTCTTTTTCTCCTGTTGTGTGACGATAATCATGAACACCCTTTTACACTATATAAGATGTTGTCGACCGTGCTTCGACATCACTCCATCATCCGATGATCCTGAAGTCAGTATACATCTTTGCAAACGTCTGCTCAGTATTTAAATTAGTTAGTCTCTGCAATTCTTGTGTTTATCGATTGATAATCTGGAACCAAGTTTGTATAGATAAAGTTTCGATTGATTTACAGTCTGCAATACGACTTATTTGCTTTATTCAGTTATATCAGTTAATAAAATATATTCGTTAAATCTATGGTTAGGTTTTAATTTCAATCTGTGATTAGAGAAAGCCACTTCATCTTTTCCGAACCCAGGGAATCTTCTGCAGTCAGATACAAGCCCGATACGTCTACATAATCAAACCAGTATCAGTTATATCTTAGCATCACTTTTAGTTCCGAATCCGAGTTCCCGACTTCTCAACGTGTATAGTTTTCCGGAAATTGATAGTAGGGAGTTCAGGGATCGATCGATCGCAACACGACCGAGGTGTTGGTGGAGTTTAACTAGAGATGGGCGAGGCATAGCTAAAAGTGGAAAAGTTCATTGGCACCAATACCAACATCAATGCATCAGTAAAATGGAGGGCATCGGAGGCTATCTAGAGCAAAGTCTGTTTTAATAAAAACTAAACCACAGGTAAAAACGATGATCCCGTGATGGATTCCTGAGCTTAGTATTTTCTAAATTGTGTGTTTGATCGCTGTTATGACTGCCCTAATAACCCTTTAAAGATGCATATTTAAATCAAAATGCTTGAAAATAAAATTGTCAACAATTGTATACTTTTAGATCTTAAATTGTGTACCTCAATGTAATGAAAGGAAATACATATCAGTGCATGACGATTTAATTCCGTATATATTAATATAATATTTTTAGATGTGAAGTTGAATTAGGGACTTGTGTCTCTAATTCAATTTCACAATTAAGAAAATACTATAATTTACGCGTAATAAAATCATCATATGTTACGGTTTATTTCGCTTCAGTACATCTAGGCACAGAATTTAAGGCCGTGGAGAGTTAATCGGGAATAACGCCATACCTCAGTATTGCTCTACGCCGGTTAAGTCTCCAGTGAGAACACGGCCTTAGACTCGAAAAGCATGAAGTTTTAACAATTTTGTTTTCAAGCAATTTTATGTGAATATGCATCTTTAATGGCTAAATTTGGTCAAGAAAATCTAGTATTTTCGTGTTGAATGTCCATCTGCAGGCCAAGAGAACACGGCCTAAATGCAAGAAAACTAAATAAATCTTAACGTGGTTTCACTACACATATATTCCAGTGGTAAACTTCCAAACATAGTTTTCTCTTGGCCTGCGAATTGACACTCCTCAAGATCACGTTAGAGGCCTGAAAGAGTTAAAAGTGGGACAAGATGTTCTAGGGCCAGTGATCACGTGGTTAGGCACCACAACTTAAAGGTGCATATTCACACCAAAATGCATATGAGAAATGAAATAAACCTTAGCATGTGATGTTTTCATTCCATTTAAATTAATAACAGTTTGTCAGTTGTGAAGTTCAATTAGGGACTCGTTCAATTTCACAACTTAATCCTTTAGCCCTCATATTAGCCAAAAACGGCTTCTGAATGGGTCTTGAGAAATGTCCATTTGCAGACAAAGAGAAGGATATCTTTGAAAATTTACCACTGGAATGACTGGCTCGATTAACAGAGCCAGGGATTCTAGTAGTAAATTTTCAAAAATAGTCTTCTCTTGGTCTGCAAATGGACAGTTTGTATGAGAAGATTGAAATTTTCTTGGACAAATTCATGGGTTAAAGTGTTAGGAAACTATATACATTTATGTGCAGTGAAACCATGTTAAGATTTATTTAGTTTTCTTGTAACTCTCCAGTGAGAACACGGCCCCAGACGCATAATTTAAGTCTTAAAATGTAAAATCTTAACAATTTTATTTTCAAATATTTTGGTGTGAATATGCGCCTTTAAATCTAAATATACCATTGTCTCTACATTGACTGTATCTCAAAATAAACAGCATTTCACCTTTCCAATTTATCCATCGATCATCTGACGTCATATGACGTCATAATTAACTAGGTGACGTGCATGATGACGTCATAATCATAACGTCATGAATGATTCGAAATACTCCGTCTTTAGCGCTTAATAGTCCGACATGGTGTACGAATTGTGTGTCTTTACCATTCGATAAACATTCTATCGAAAATTTTGAAACTAATTTGACTGAACAACAGCGGCCAGTCAGATTAGCTTCAAAATATTTAACCGGTTACTTGTATAGTTTTCTGGAAATTAATAGTCACAGAGATAAGAGATTGATCGATCCCAAACTGAGCGAGGTTTGGGCGGAGCTTAGCTAGGGATGGGCAGGGCATAGCTAAAACTGGAAAGGTCCATTGATCGATATCAATGTGAAATCTTTAAGGGTGCACCAAGAAAGGGGGTGGGGGTGATGTGTGTGTGGACATCAGCAGAAGTCAGGAGGAAGCCGATGTTACCGGATGCTCTTAGTTTATCCACCAATCATATGACGTCATAATTAACTACGTGACGTGTAGGATAACTTCATAATCTACTACGTCATGAATGACGTAACTAAGTTTGTCAGGAACGCTTAATTGATGACAGACTAAGCGTTGAATGTTTTAAAACTAATTTGACTGGGCGTTAGTGCTGCGATACGCAGAAACGGCACCAAATCAAATTAGTTTCATAAAATCCAACAGATTATTTATAGAGTTTTCTGGAAATTGATAGACAGTGAGTTCAGGGATCGATCGATCCCAACATGTGCGAAGTGCGATAGTAACCCAGTAAGCTGCGGTTTCGTTCCTGGATGAAAATAACCTTAACCGCTGTTGTGCACACGGCGCCTCAATTAACCATTTAATTTGTCAAGATTTTTCAAGAAAGTTGAAATTTTGCCCAGTGATTGACTATTTAATAGAAGACTGTTTTTTAAAAATACATTTACCACTGGAATTTAGGAAAGCCGTGTTTAAGATGTATTTTAGGCCGGGTTGACGATTAAAGGGCTAATGGTCAAGAAAATAAAATGTGTTGCTTAATCAGTGCCAATGTGCAGGCCGAGAGAAGACTATTTTGAAAATTTACCACTGGAATGGCTGGCTCTGTTTCCGAGCCAGTCATTCCAGTGGTAAATCTTCAAAAAAGCATCTTCTCTTGGCCTGCAAATTGGCATTCCTCAAGAGCTCTACAGAGAGAGGCCTGATTTGGTCAACTTTACGATTAACGTTAACACAAGAGGGCGTAACCCATCTTGTGTCAACCCCGCCTCAAAGCGTTCAAAATACTACTTGATATATAAATTAAACATTCAATATTTTTCACGATTTTTTAATTTTTGAAGACTATTTTTTGTAAATTTATCACTGAATTTTTCTTTGGCCGGCTTGGCCATTAAGTAAAGAAAATTAAAGTTTTTACTTAGCCAGTGTCTATCTGCAGGACGAGACAAGAGTATTTTTGAAAGTTTACCACTAGAATGACTGGCTCGTCTATCGAGCCTGTCATTCTAGTGGTAAATATTTAAAAAATACTCTTCTCTAGGGATTTCAAATAGCAATGTCTGAAGACCACCGCAAATTTGTTTTTTTTTGGTGAGTTTGACCATTACAGGGTTAAGTTGACATACGAGAAGTTGACACCTGGATCTATAGTTTTAATCGGAAGATGAAGTTTCGGTAAGTGTTACATCTTATCTTACCAACGAAGCAAATGGATACTTTAATTTCACGACAAAAAAGATCAGAGTAAGTTACATATACGTAAGTTAAAAGATTTATTTACAAGATAATACAATCACATCTGAGAGCCGATCTCTTTGTATAATGCCGCTTTTTACGAAAAATGTGCGCTTAACTCAATTCCGAATTAACGATGGCTACACGTTCCAACGTAAGGCACTAATTTAGTTATTCGTTCTGCTAGTAAGATATCGGTTAAAGTATGGTATGTCCAATCAGATTACTCGGGTCAGGCAATGGCCGAGGACGTTGACCGTTCAGATCATTACGCAATCAAGACAACTCTCATTAATTCATCAACCGATCAGATCAGGCTACATAGGCAGCAGCAGCTCGCAGCCAAATCAGTTTAAAAAAATTAAACGGTTTACCTGCATAATTACCTTAGCAAATAGATTCTGCATATTAATTCCAACACCCGTAAAACATGTGGGCGGATCTTAGCTAGAGATGGTCGGGGATTAATGGAGCTAGAGATGTTCGGGGCTTAATGGAGCTAGAGATGGTCGGGGCTTAATGGAGCTAGAGATGGTCGGGGATTAATGGAGCTAGAGATGGTCGGGGCTTAATGGAGCTAGAGATGGTCGGGGCTTAATGGAGCTAGAGATGGTCGGGGATTAATGGAGCTAGAGATGGCCGGGGATTAATGGAGCTAGAGATGGTCGGGGAGTAATGGAGCTAGAGATGGTCGGGGATTAATGGAGCTAGAGATGGCCGGGGCTTAATGGAGCTAGAGATGGTCGGGGCTTAATGGAGCTAGAGATGGTCGGGGCTTAATGGAGCTAGAGATGGTCGGGGCTTAATGGAGCTAGAGATGGTCGGGGATTAATGGAGCTAGAGATGGCCGGGGATTAATGGAGCTAGAGATGGTCGGGGATTACTGGAGCTAGAGATGGCCGGGGCTTAATGGAGCTAGAGATGGTCGGGGATTAATGGAGCTAGAGATGGTCGAGGATTAATGGAGCTGGAGATAGTCGGGGATTAATGGAGCTAGAGATGGTCGGGGATTAATGGGGCTAGAGATTGCCGGGGCTTAATGGAGCTAGAGATGGTCGGGGATTAATGGAGCTAGAGATGGTCGGGGATTAATGGAGCTGGAGATGGTCGGGGAGTAATGGAGCTAGAGATGGTCGGGGATTAATGGAGCTAGAGATGGCCGGGGCTTAATGGAGCTAGAGATGGCCGGGGCTTAATGGAGCTGGAGATGGTCGGGGATTAATGGAGCTAGAGATGGCCGGGGCTTAATGGAGCTAGAGATGGTCGGGGATTAATGGAGCTAGAGATGGTCGGGGATTAATGGAGCTAGAGATGGTCGGGGATTAATGGAGCTAGAGATGGCCGGGGCTTAATGGAGCTAGAGATGGTCGGGGCTTAATGGAGCTGGAGATGGTTGGGGATTAATGGAGCTAGAGATGGTCGGGGCTTAATGGAGATGGAGATGGTCGGGGATTAATGGAGATAGAGATGGTCGGGGCTTAATGGAGCTAGAGATGGTCGGGGGATGATGGAGATAGAGATCGTCGGGGCTTAATGGAGCTAGATATGGTCGGGGATTAATGGAGCTGGAGATGGTCAGGGATTAATGGAGCTAGAGATGGTCGGGGCTTAATGGCGCTAGAGATGGTCGGGGCTTAATGGAGCTAGAGATGGTCGGGGCTTAATGGAGATGGAGATGGTCGGGGATTAATGGAGATAGAGATGGTCGGGGCTTAATGGAGATGGAGATGGTCGGGGATTAATGGAGCTAGAGATGGTCGGGGATTAATGGAGCTAGAGATGGTCGGGGGTTGATGGAGATAGAGATGGTCGGGGCTTAATGGAGCTAGAGATGGTCGGGGATTAATGGAGCTGGAGATGGTTGGGGATTAATGAGGCTAGAGATGGTCGGGGATTAATGAAGCTAGACATGGTCTGGGATTAATGGAGCTAGAGATGGTCGGGGATTAATGGAGCTGGAGATGGTCGGGGCTTAATGGAGCTGGAGATGGCCGGGGCTTAATGGAGCTAGAGATGGTCGGGGATTAATGGAGCTAGAGATGGTCGGGGCTTAATGGAGCTAGAGATGGTCGGGGATTAATGGAGCTAGAGATGTTCGGGGCTTAATGGAGCTAGAGATGGTCGGGGCTTAATGGAGCTAGAGATGTTTGGGGCTTAATGGAGCTAGAGATGGTCGGGGCTTAATGGAGCTAGAGATGGTCGGGGATTAATGGAGCTAGAGATGGTCGAGGCTTAATGGAGCTAGAGATGGTCGGGGCTTAATGGAGCTGGAGATGGTCGGGGATTAATGGAGCTAGAGATGGTCGGGGCTTAATGGAGCTAGAGATGGTCGAGGCTTAATGGAGCTAGAGATAGTCGGGGCTTAATGGAGCTAGAGATGGTCGGGGCTTAATGGAGCTGGAGATGGTCGGGGATTAATGGAGCTAGAGATGGCCGGGGCTTAATGGAGCTAGAGATGGTCGAGGATTAATGGAGCTAGAGATGGTCGGGGATTAATGGTGCTAGAGATGGCCGGGGCTTAATGGAGCTAGAGATGGTCGGGGCTTAATGGAGCTGGAGATGGTCGGGGATTAATGGAGCTAGAGATGGTCGGGGCTTAATGGAGCTGGAGATGGTCGGGGATTAATGGAGCTAGAGATGGCCGGGGCTTAATGGAGCTAGAGATGGTCGGGGATTAATGGAGCTAGAGATGGTCGGGGATTAATGGAGCTAGAGATGGTCGGGGGATGATGGAGATAGAGATCGTCGGGGCTTAATGGAGCTAGATATGGTCGGGGATTAATGGAGCTGGAGATGGTCAGGGATTAATGGAGCTAGAGATGGTCGGGGCTTAATGGCGCTAGAGATGGTCGGGGCTTAATGGAGCTAGAGATGGTCGGGGCTTAATGGAGATGGAGATGGTCGGGGATTAATGGAGATAGAGATGGTCGGGGCTTAATGGAGATGGAGATGGTCGGGGATTAATGGAGCTAGAGATGGTCGGGGATTAATGGAGCTAGAGATGGTCGGGGGTTGATGGAGATAGAGATGGTCGGGGCTTAATGGAGCTAGAGATGGTCGGGGATTAATGGAGCTGGAGATGGTTGGGGATTAATGAGGCTAGAGATGGTCGGGGATTAATGAAGCTAGACATGGTCTGGGATTAATGGAGCTAGAGATGGTCGGGGATTAATGGAGCTGGAGATGGTCGGGGCTTAATGGAGCTGGAGATGGCCGGGGCTTAATGGAGCTAGAGATGGTCGGGGATTAATGGAGCTAGAGATGGTCGGGGCTTAATGGAGCTAGAGATGGTCGGGGATTAATGGAGCTAGAGATGTTCGGGGCTTAATGGAGCTAGAGATGGTCGGGGCTTAATGGAGCTAGAGATGTTTGGGGCTTAATGGAGCTAGAGATGGTCGGGGCTTAATGGAGCTAGAGATGGTCGGGGATTAATGGAGCTAGAGATGGTCGGGGCTTAATGGAGCTAGAGATGGTCGGGGCTTAATGGAGCTGGAGATGGTCGGGGATTAATGGAGCTAGAGATGGTCGGGGCTTAATGGAGCTAGAGATGGTCGAGGCTTAATGGAGCTAGAGATAGTCGGGGCTTAATGGAGCTAGAGATGGTCGGGGCTTAATGGAGCTGGAGATGGTCGGGGATTAATGGAGCTAGAGATGGCCGGGGCTTAATGGAGCTAGAGATGGTCGAGGATTAATGGAGCTAGAGATGGTCGGGGATTAATGGTGCTAGAGATGGCCGGGGCTTAATGGAGCTAGAGATGGTCGGGGCTTAATGGAGCTGGAGATGGTCGGGGATTAATGGAGCTAGAGATGGTCGGGGCTTAATGGAGCTGGAGATGGTCGGGGATTAATGGAGCTAGAGATGGCCGGGGCTTAATGGAGCTAGAGATGGTCGGGGATTAATGGAGCTAGAGATGGTCGGGGATTAATGGATCTGGAGATGGTCGGGGAGTAATGGAGCTAGAGATGGTCGGGGCTTAATGGAGCTGGAGATGGTCGGGGATTAATGGAGCTAGAGATGGCCGGGGCTTAATGGAGCTAGAGATGGTCGGGGCTTAATGGAGCTGGAGATGGTCGGGGATTAATGGAGCTAGAGATGGTCGGGGCTTAATGGAGCTGGAGATGGTCGGGGATTAATGGAGCTAGAGATGGCCGGGGCTTAATGGAGCTAGAGATGGTCGGGGATTAATGGAGCTAGAGATGGTCGGGGATTAATGGAGCTGGAGATGGTCGGGGAGTAATGGAGCTAGAGATGGTCGGGGATTAATGGAGCTAGAGATGGCCGGGGCTTAATGGAGATAGAGATGGTCGGGGCTTAATGGAGCTGGAGATGGTCGGGGATTAATGGAGCTAGAGATGGCCGGGGCTTAATGGAGCTAGAGATGGTCGGGGATTAATGGAGCTAGAGATGGACGGGGCTTAATGGAGCTAGAGATGGTCGGGGATTAATGGAGCTAGAGATGGCCGGGGCTTAATGGAGCTAGAGATGGTCGGGGCTTAATGGAGCTGGAGATGGTCGGGGATTAGTGGAGCTAGAGATGGTCGGGGGTTAATGGAGATGGAGATGGTCGGGGATTAATGGAGATAGAGATGGTCGGGGCTTAATGGAGCTAGAGATGGTCGGGGATTAATGGAGCTGGAGATGGTCGGGGATTGATGGAGCTAGAGATGGTCGGGGCTTAATGGAGCTAGAGATGATCGGGGCTTAATGGAGCTAGAGATGGTCGGGGCTTAATGGAGATGGAGATGGTCGGGGATTAATGGAGATAGAGATGGTCGGGGCTTAATGGAGCTAGAGATGGTCGGGGGTTGATGGAGATAGAGATGGTCGGGGCTTAATGGAGCTAGAGATGGTCGGGGATTAATGAGGCTAGAGATGGTCGGGGATTAATGAAGCTAGAGATGGTCGGGGCTTAATGGAGATGGAGATGGTCGGGGATTAATGGAGATAGAGATGGTCGGGGCTTAATGGAGATAGAGATGGTCGGGGGTTGATGGAGATAGAGATGGTCGGGGCTTAATGGAGCTGGAGATGGTCGGGAATTAATGAGGCTAGAGATGGTCGGGGATTAATGAAGCTAGAGATGGTCTGGGATTAATGGAGCTAGAGATGGTCGGGGATTAATGGAGCTGGAGATGGTCGGGGATTAATGGAGCTAGAGATGGTCGGGGCTTAATGGAGCTAGAGATGGTCGGGGATTAATGGAGCTGGAGATGGTCGGGGCTTAATGGAGCTGGAGATGGCCGGGGCTTAATGGAGCTAGAGATGGTCGGGGCTTAATGGAGCTAGAGATGGTCGGGGATTAATGGAGCTAGAGATGGTCGGGGATTAATGGACCTTTCCAGTTTTAGCTATACCCCACCAATCATCTAACTAAGCTCCACCCACACCTCACTAGTGTTGGGATCGATCGATCCCTGAACTCGTTGGCTATCCATTTCAAGAAAAATCCACAGGTAAGCTGTCAAATATTTTGAAACTATTTTGACTGGGCGTTGTTGCTGCCTATGGTAACAATAGCGCCCAGTCAAATTAGTTTCAAAATATTCGACATAATGTTTATTAAATAGTAAAGACATACAATAAGCGAGATCAGAATCTCGCTCGCGCAAAGAATTATGGGATCGCGTCACGATAAACAACCGTTTTTAGCTGACAGGCTGGTATAAAGCCTGTACGGGTAGCCATGTAGAGGCTACATATTGTCTCAATGGAGGTAGGTATTAGTTCCACAAAATGCACCCCAAGTATCATTTTACAGGTTCAATGACCAATCTGTAATGTAATGTGCGGATTTCCCCTTGTCGATCCCAATTTGCTACATGTACTAATCTAAATTATTATAGACACTATTTGTGTCAAGCGTACTCTTTAATGGACACCCCAGCAAAAAAAGCTTGTGCAGTGGTCAAGAGTATTCCAATCTTTTCTTAGGCTGTGTTCATTTGCAGACCATAGACAATTTTGAAAATTAACCACTGGAATGAATGGCTAAATTAACGAGTCAGTCATTGACCTGCAAATGGACACTGACTAAACTGTTTAAAGCAGCGTATGCAGTAATCACAAGGAACATGTGCAGGACAACAGAAATATATTTTTGTAAATTTTACTGGGAAATGTTTAGTTTTAATATCATTCACTAAAACAAGCCTTATATAAGGCACAGAGTTGAAAATATAAACCTAAATATAGCAAAACTGTCTTAAAATGTACACGATATGACTATTATAATATTATACCTATCGACCACACTCCCTTCACCCTTCGCACACCTCCCTCCTGCTGGAGGTGGTGGCATTAGTGGTGGGGTTGTTGTTGTTGGTGGTTGTGGTTGTGGTGGTGGTGGTGGTGGTGGTGGTGGTGCTGAAGGTGGTGCTATTAGTGGTTGGGTTGTTGTTGATGGTGGTGCTGGTGGTGGTGGTGGTGGTGGTGCTGGCGGTGGTGGTATTAATGGTGAGGTTGGTGGTGGTGGTGGTGATGGTGGTGGTGATGCTGGTGGTGGTGGTGGTGGTGGTGGTGGTGGTGGTGGTGGTGGTGGTGGTGGTGGTGGTGGTGGTGGTGGTTATATGATTAAACGCACTGGCTCAGGATCTCCCAAGGTTGGGAGATATTTTTTATTTATTTTATTGTCTGAGATTTGTTATGTTTGTTTGATAGAGGCGGTATGGCCTATAAAATTTGAATAATATATATCATTCATTCTGGAGGTTTTTGAAGAGTTAATTTCGATTTAACCAAGATGTCACGTAGATTGGAGTTTTTCTTAAAGGCTATCACTGGACGCAAATTGAGAGGTTTTTTCATTTTATCCTGCAATTTATGATATTCATCTTTCAAAATTTCAGAAATTTCAACATTTTTTCGATTGTATGTTAAACTGAATGGAATTATTTCACGTTGATCAGCAAGACCAGGGTCCACGTTTATGCCACTCGGCCATTTTGTTTCAGTTGCTTAATCCAAAATGATTCTCGAAGTTTTCTTTGTTTATCAGTTTCTTCGGCCGTAGAAGAAAGAGGCAGTTGCTCAATAGGCATAATTTCAAAGAGTCTATCGACAGAATGACCAGGAAGATTGAAATGTTGAGCTACGTTGGTGTCCTCGTCGTGTCTAATATCGCAAAGGTGTCTAGTCGCTCGCCATCTTAAAGGGCATTTTGTTTCACCGACATACTGCTTTTGGCATAATTTGCAAGATATTAAATAGATAACATTTTTAGAACCGCAATCTAAATTAGACTGAAGTTGGAATTTGCTTTTGTTCTGATAACTGACAAATGTTTTCTGATTACGTAGATAGAGGTAGAGATACACCTCTTCTTTCCACATTTCTGAGATTGTCCTACGCCTATAATCGGACGATTGTGACGAATTTTGGTAGGCTTTTGATCGGCAGCCTTATCAGTAATAGTTTCCAAATCATGTAAAGTTTCGGATTTTATTTTGCACAAAAATCGTGTTGAATATCCCCTCGGTTTGAGGGCTTTAAATAAGGTGGAACACGCAGATTCAAAATTCTTTCTATCACTAGAATTTCGGTGAAATCGGATAATCTGTGATTTGACAATACCTTTAAAAGTATGAGGTGGATGGAAAGATTTCTTATGCAGTAGTTGATGGGAATCGGTGGGCTTAAAGAATACTTTGTAATCAAGAAACCCAACTCGTGTTATAATTTACACCTTTGTAGAGAGTAACGTCTAAAAAGTCTATGGACGACTGGTCGATGTTGGCTTTAAGTTTGATGTTAGGATGGTGATTGTTCAAAATAGTGAAAAATTCATCAAACTCTTCCCTCGAATGATTCCAGATCATAAAAATATCATCGAGGTACCGGCGGTAAAATAAGGGCTGCTTAGGACATTTGTTAAGCGCATCTTCTTCCCACTCAGCTACATAGATGTTGGCACAACTTGGACTAAAACGTTTACCCATAGCGCATCCACAGATTTGTTGGTAGATTTCGCCAGCGAATTCGAAATCATTGCCCTTTAAACTCAGCTCCAGGAGAGCTAATATTTCGCTAGTGGGCCTATTGTTATCAGGATATTTATCAAATGCTTTGCGAACAGAAGTCAAACCCCTTTCGATGTCAATGTTTGTGTACATAGCATCGATGTCGAGGGTTATCAAGAGTGAGATTGGAGGAACAGAAATTTTGGAGACCTCGGATAGGAAATCCTCAGTGTTGTTCAAAAAGCTGAAATGTCTATTCGCAATTGGTTGTAGGTGGTAATCAATAATTTCACTAATTCGATAAGATTCAGAGCCGCAATCAGAGATAATAGGTCGACCCGGTGGTATCATAGGGTCGGACCATGACTCAATAGGTTTATGAATTTTTGGCAAAAGGTAAAACGTACGTGGATTTGAATCTCGTTTAGCAGTAAGGTATTTAAACTGCTTTTTCGTTATGGCCTTGTTGTCAGCCATTTCTTGAAGGATTCCATTAAATTTATCACAATTATTTTGCCAGAGTGGTTCGTCTAATTTGCGGTAGTGTTTCCGATTACCGAGTTGTCGATGCGCTTCACGAATATAATTATCCTTACGCATTATTACCGTAGCAGATCCCTTGTCAGCAGGCTTTATAACGATGTCATTGTTTTTACGCAAACCTGTTAAGGCTAAACGTTCTTGATATGACAAATTTTGATGATTTTTAGGAAATTCTAAATTTTCAACACGCTCCTTGATAGCTTTTATACTATCAGGGATCGCAGGGTCAACCAACTTCGAGTTAGGTGCCCATCCAGTTTTTTCAACAAAAGGTAGAAAGTTGTTTTTCTTGGAATTTCGAAAAAAGTCTGCTAATTTTACACGGTGAGAAAATTCTTCAGTTTCCCATAAGCCATTATCTAAAAGGGCATCTATGTCGACTTTGGGCCGTGGTGTTGGTACATATGTTAGACCAAGATTTAGCAAAGATCTTGCTGCTTCAGACAATGTAGAACCAGTTAGGTTAATGATATTACCACCAGGCCAATTTCTGGGTGGTTAGTACCCTGACCCGTAGTTAGTTTAAATTAAGGTGCGATAACCAACTATTATACATCCTATTTGCAGTGCACTCAGTCCAGTGGATGTTGTCCTCAACCACCTGAAATTCAGACACGGGGAGGCTGGGCAGGATAGGGACCTTGGCCCTTAAGGCCTCTACACGGCTGTTAACGAATTGTATGTTTCGTTTCTGGGTTGTAGTCAAGTGCTTCGAATAATTTAGTTTGGCAAAGTGAACTTTAGCCTTTGGAAATTTTGAACTTATGGTACTAAACAGATTCTCAATTCTTTGGGAGGTGTCATGCTGAAGTTCGTCCTTATCATTAATTCCGATGTTAAGGATGATCTGCTGAGGTTGGAAGACCTCATTGTGTTTTCTAACCATATTCCTAATGTGGTTTATCTTAGCACCTGGATATATTGCTACCTGCATATCTGGATGAGGTGTCTGATTGATACGAGCTAAATTTGAAGACCCAATCAGCAGAATCTTCTTGTTCAGAGTAGGAAGGCGCCATTCATTCTTATTATCCACCACGAACCGAAACTTGTAGAAAGACCTATGCTCTTTGGATGTATCCCTAGGCGTAGGTTTGGGCTTAGATGTGGGCGTAAACTTAGGTTGTGGTGGCTTGGACCTCGGCGTCGACGATCTGGTCTTTTGACCAGGTCGGTCAGTAGCTGCTCTCTGTGGAAGGGGAGGAAACTCGACTGGGGACAGTGGCGAGACCGGAAGAGGGATCTGACTAGGATCCACATGAGCGGACACTGACGGTGACCATTCTGGCAGTGGAATCAGGAGCGGATCCACCACAGGAGACTGCAGGGGGAACACTGGTGAGCACTGGTTATTCACCCGCTTAACTACTTGGGGACTCTCAGTGGGTGACCTATTCCGTTTCCGATTTGATTGTTGGATGACTGGTACGGTCAAGGCTGACCTTGCAGTCGGCGTGCCTGGTAGGGCCACAGAGGGCCCTGCAGTTGATGTTCCTGGTAAGGTCACAGGTGACCCTACAGTGGGTGTTGTACTATGGCAGGTTCTAAAATGCGGATCAAAAGCTCTGATGAAATCATAAAACTGATCAACTGATGAAGAATGAAACTTCCTGCCATAGTTATTTCGGGCCCAATTTATTGCTGTGGTCTTTGCTCTACCTAATTCTAAATTTGGTTTGGACTGAGCTTCGATGAGGAGGGACATAAGACGACCAAGCTGGAAATTATAGTGACTAAAGTTAACCTGGAGTGAAGATATGGCCCATTTCAAATTTGCTGCTAAGATGTCCTTACGGACCTCGGCGTTTGGCATCGCTAGTTTACAGAAGAAATTCTGTCTCTCTAATTCTGACACTTTCCAGCTCAATCCAGGAGGCAAACTGCCCCTACGTACATGAGTATTCAAGATGCCAAGGTGGTGAAAGCATTGTATAATCATGTAGTAACACTTGGTTAGTGCAGCCTGGGCAGATTGCGGGCGACTGTCGTTAGACCTCCTGTCATCCCGTCTTCTACTCTTGCTAACTCCAGCCATAATGTTACTAGTCAGATAATTCAATCTTTCTGCCACTAAAATCTACAAGAATACCAAAAAATTGAGGGGACCTAATGGAATCGTGAACCAAGGGAAGTCTATCGAATTACAAGCCTAACAAAATCTATAAGCGCATCAACAGCGCATCAAAAATCTAACGCTGAAAAAAAAGAAGTTTATGATTAAGCATGTTAATATTTAAATAATTTATATAAACTATCAAAGGATAATTGTGTACATTACCAATAATCCTATGCACCGTCGTGAGAAGGTCGGGGCTTAATGGAGCTAGAGATGGTCGGGGATAAATGAAGCTAGAGATGGTCGGGGCTTAATGGAGCTAGAGATGGTCGGGACTTAATGGAGCTAGAGATGGTCGGGGATTAATGAAGCTAGAGATGGTCGGGGCTTAATGGAGCTAGAGATGGTCGGGGCTTAATGGAGCTAGAGATGGTCGGGATTTAATGGAGCTAGAGATGGTCGGGGCTTAATGGAGCTAGAGATGGTCGGGGCTTAATGGAGCTAGAGATGGTCGGGGATTAATGGAGCTAGAGATGGTCGGGGATTAATGGAGATAGAGATGGGCGGGGATTAATGGAGCTGGAGATGGTCGGGGCTTAATGGAGCTAGAGATGGTCGGGACTTAATGGAGCATGAGATGGTCGGGGATTAATGGACCTTTCCAGTTTTAGCTATACCCCACCAATCATATAGCTAAGCTCCACCCACACCTCACTAGTGTTGGGATCGATCGATCCTTGAACTCGTTGGCTATCCATTTCAAGAAAAATCCACAGGTAAGCTGTCAAATATTTTGAAACTATTTTGACTGGGCGTTGTTGCTGCCTATGGTAACAACAGCGCCCAGTCAAATTAGTTTCAAAATATTCGACATAATGTTTATTAAATAGTAAAGACATACAATAAGCGAGATCAGAATCTCGCTCGCGCAAAGAATTATGGGATCGCGTCACGATAAACAACCGTTCTTAGCTGACAGGCTGGTATAAAGCCAGTACGGGTAGCCATGTAGAGGCTACATATTGTCTCAATGGAGGTGGTGGCATTAGTGGTGGGGTTGTTGTTGTTGGTGGTTGTGGTTGTGGTGGTAGTGGTGGTGGTGGTGGTGGTGGTGGTGGTGGTGGTGGTGGTGTTGGTGGTGGTGGTGGTGGTGGTGTTGGTGGTGATGCTGGTGGTGGTGGTGGTGGTGGCGGTGGTGGTGGTGGTGGTGGTGGTGGTGGTGGTGGTGGTGGTGGTGGTGGTGGTGCTGGTGCTGGTGGTGCTGGTACTGGCGGTGGTCGTATTAGTGGTGGGGTTGGTGGTGGTGGTGGTGGTGATGGGGGTGCTGATGCTGCTGCTGGTGGTGGTGGTGGTAGTGGTGGTGGTGGTGGTGGTGGTGATAGGGGAGAACCATGTGATCAACTACTCAATCAGTCACACCGGTATGCTAGGAAATAATAATCATAATATCAATAGTCATCAATGCACGGAATATCTACGACCACCACCAGTAACCACTTCCACCACAACGTCCCCATCCCACGCCTGATCCAAACATGTGAGGTAAACACATGTAAAGGGTTGACATATTGTTAATTATATTATACACTATTTTAGAGAAAACAATCAGTAAAATGACATCCTGACACTACACCTCCTCTTAATATATTCACTGAGAAAGATTTGCTATTGCAGGTTCAAAATTATTCAACTTTATACCCTGATCTAAACAATTATCTTGGAGGCATACAAACACATTTTGCTGCAGTACGATCACGACAGAGGTCCTCTCACGTGATATACACCAATCAAATTAGAACCAATTATGGCTGGGCATGTCCAAGCAATCTATTTTCATGAAACTTTTAGTCTCTCAGGGGAGATTACTCTGGCGTGTGATAGGTTCAAATCTCTTTAAGATCTTGCCCGAAATAGACAATTTTGAAGAAATATATTTCTCAGGGGCTGTAATGGACCATTCCGTTTTTAGCTATGCCCCGCCCATCACTAGCTATGACCCGCCCACCACTAGCTATGCCCCGCCCATCACTAGCTAAGCTCCACCCACACCTCGCCGTGCTGGGATTGATCGATCCCCGAATGTTCTAGCTATCAATTTCCTGAAAACTATACAGGGAAGCCGTTGAATATTTTGTAATTAATTTGACTGGGCGCTGTTGCTGCCTATGGCAGCAACAGCGCCTAGTCAAATTAGTTTCAAAATATTCAACAGAATATTTTTTAAATAGTAAAAGCAAACAATTTGTACAACAACGCATAGACCGTCTTCAAATATGCGTTCGTGACGTACTTATCGACGTCATTCATTATGATGTCATTCTACGTATCCCGCAGTCCATTCTGACGTCATATGATGGTTGGGTACTCTGGAAAGGTGAATTCTGACAGATGAGGCCGGACATTGCCGACAAGGGCACATGTGTATCTTCAAGTTGTACTGGAAACATTTACCAAGTTGCGCAGTAATAGCAGCTAGAAGGATATGTAATCTATCACAGCAGTGCAATTCCAATGGCGTATTGTGATAACAAATGGTGTCCATTATTCATATAATATGCGTACTTGCTACATACATAGTCTGACAATAGTATATTTACGCACACGAATCTCCTGATTGCTGCTGTTATATTTTCCTATTCGCCCTGGTTCCCATTCATTTTACATAACGCTTCTACAAATAATCGAAGTTTTATCTGGGATCATAATTAACCCTTTCATTGCGAAGACGGCCAAAAGCGGCTTCTGCAATGGTCTTGAGATCTGTCCATTTAGAGGCCAAGAGAATACTCTTTATGAACATTTACCACTGGAATCACTGGATCGATAATCGTAAGTGGTAAAACTAAAAAAAGAAAAAGCTAATTGACATTCAATAATAAAATATTTTGACTAAATTTACTCATTAAACGGGTTAACTATGACATAATAATGTAAATTATGTTTTGCTAAATCTGAAAATGAAATTGAATATTATTGAAGTAATGCAGCAAGCCAAGTGAAATCTTTCAAAATATACTGCTACAAAAGATATATAGGCATATATATATATATATATATATATATATATATATATATATATATATATATATATATATATATATATATATATATATATATATATATATATATATACATGTTGTAACTATCATCATTATCACCGTTGTTATCATCGTTATAAATAAACATATGAAAAACGATATAATGGGGTTATATTGTGATTTGTGCGCCAAATTTACCGTATTTATATACTATGGATACACTTATGAACAAATATGGACGAAGTTGTTTTGTGATAATCTCTGTTCTATTGAGTGACGGAATAAATCACATGGTCAATAAATAGTTGTTGAATTACCATAAGTGATATCGATAAAGTCGAGAAGATTATATAAATGTGTTGTTTTGATAGTGTAATAACATGAATGCAAAATTATCATTACATCGTGTAATTAAAGAATAAACAATTGCTCTGTTATTGTTAATGGATAGTAAGGACATACAATTGACGAAGTATTACGCGTTTATGGCTGACTTAAATACGTCATTCATGTAATTGATTACATGATGTCAGCCTACACGGCACGTAATTGATATTGACATCATATGACAGATTCCTCTATTAGCACATATCAATGCATGGGGCAAATACTTTCATTTTTCGAGATCGCACACGCACAGGGTGTCTCGTGGCTAATATTTGCAAAAAACATTTGCAACGCACTCTGATTTTGACAAAATAGCGGACGGATGGACGGATGGATCGACTGCTTATAACCCATTATAATAATTATTAATTTACAATTTTGCGCACCCCTTTAAATCGTAATTATCAAAATTGGTCAAGAAAATGTTTCTATCTCCCTATAGAAAATGCTCATTTGCTAACAAAGTTGAATATTCAAAAAGATTTATCACAGAAATGGCGCTGTCGAAATGGCATTTTCCTGCTCTGAAAATTGACATTCCTCAAGACTAATTAGTTTCAAAATATTCACCAGCGTATTTATTATATTGTAAATCCATCAAAGACATACAATTCGTACACTTGACGGACATTTTCGTGCTTCATAACGGAGTTATAATACTTCATTACGATTGTGACATCAGTCTACTTATGATCTAATAGATGTATCCATTTCTAGATATGTTCCGCCCATTTCTAGCTAAGGCCCACCCACTCTTTGCCCGTTTACTGATCGCTCGAAAGATGAATTCCGGAATATCAAGGTAACTATACAGGTAAGCTGTCGAATATTTTTAATCTAACTTGACTGAGTGCCGTTTCTGCCTATGGAAACAACAGCGCTGAGTCAAATTAGTTTCAAAATATTCAATAGCATGTTAATTATATTATTGTAAATTCATCAAAGACATACAATTAATACACTTGAAGGATATTTCGTACTACGAGTTATAATACGTCTTTATGAGTGTGACGTCAACCTACGTGCGACGTAATTAATTATTACATCATATACCTGAGTGGCAGATCGGATCCGTCAGTTGCCGATTTATAGCTTTGAATAATCTCATTGCTCTATCATTTGTCTTGCGCAGGAGATTGTGTTGATTTTTCTTGTTGTCGCGTTTCCGCCCTGCTAACACATGTTAGTACCAGACATGGGGCAATTACATTGACAAAGTAATTAATTACAATTACAATCACTTTGCAAAACATTCAATTAAATTACAATTACAATTACTCCATTTTCTGAATGTAATTAATTACAATTACAATTACTTTTGACCAATATGTGTGCAGGAATATGCTTCTTAGCAATGACAAGTGTGTGAATAAATAAACAAATAATTTTACGCAGTCATATTTTATTTTGAAATACCCTGAACAAAAGAAGAATTATATAGTTATTATATTAACCATTTAACACTCAAGTTCGTAAAACCCGCTTGTGCAGTGATCTTGTAGCCTCCGGGGGGTGCGCGCTTGTCCGCCTGATACTCTCGCTCCACGGCACCGCAGTAGGGCCTACATGGCACGTTTGGGCGAGGCTGCTGGTTAGCTGTGGATCTCGAGGTTGCAGATCCGGTATTGCGCGTCTCCGGATTGTGCAAAGACCGACTTCGAGAGCCGGTGGAACGTTCACGTTCCAGTGGTGCCGTGCGACCATCGTCGCGGAAGTTAAAGCTCACGGTCTCGTCCCGGCTATTTGTGTCACCGGTGTGATGGTCCATTAGCTTCATCTAGTGCCTAGACATAATTATATACATTATTAAATACAAGGTAACAGACAAACAATGGTACTCGTTTGCTGCTACAAGAGAGAAGTCAAGTACATAGGGTCAAGTTGATGATTCGTCAACATGGTCCTCGCCAGAGGTACCTCACAGATCATAATCCGTGAGGTATCCCCGCAAAGGAGGGTCCTAACGTGGCTACTTAGCAAGTTAAATATAAACTAAATTACCCCCCTAACACAAACATTATTTGTTACGAGAGGAAAGTGCCTCGCGCGGGCTTCCGTCACAGGAAAATGCCTATAACGCCGAAGCGGAGGAAGAGAGATGGCAAAAAAGACACTCTTTTGTTCAAACTATGCTATGTAAAAGAGTCAACCTAGTGAAATTATAAGTGATTGTGATGCACGCTGTATTACGTGAAGATGAGGTGGATGATTGCCGTAGAATTCAACACCGTCACCTTATGTAAGTTTAAAGATACTGAATTAGTAGTTGGCGCTTTATTTATGCAGTTCTTCTGCTAGATCTTGACCTCTCATTTAGTTTTTGGGTCCAGATCAGGGTTAAGCCGCAAATGGCAGTGTATTCTAACTATCTTTAACATATAAGCCTGACCGGCAAGAATGTTCGGTGACCGTATGGCCACCCTCACGGAGCATCCCCCTCAGTTAGACAGCGTGCGCATATGCCACGAGGTGGTAGCTTCAGAATCATATGACGTTCCAAGCACGCCCCCGGGGTAGGACAATATAAAGCCATATGAGAGGGGTTCTAAAAATGGCAGTCCATGAGATCGCCTAGACCGCATGCACGGGCGTCAGAGATTGCCTACCAACGCGCGTTAGCGTTGGGGAGAAAAGCATTATATTTTGTACCGAATTGGTACATGTAATCCCATAAAACTGTAGTCACATCGTCGTCCTTGGTATCGATCATGGCCAGAATGGCGAGGATTCGAAATCTTTTTACCATTTTAAAATCGGTTTAGAAATGGCCGAGTTATCCTTAATTAAACCTTCAAATTCCTTATAAAATATTGCTGTAAAACCATGTGCATACATGTACTTAGTGAAGGGGGGGGGGTAGATAGTGTATCACGTGATCACTTTCCCTGCCTCTGAAACTCGCGCGCTGATTGGGTGGGGTGCTCCAGTCACTTGTAGAGTTAGATGGAGAACTGCGTCCTATCCGTCACCAGCGTGTCGGGGGAGGATCATGTGAGATCCGCACCCGGGGACTAACATTTTACCTGTCTTTAGGGTTGTGTGAAATTCTCCCAGAGATGCACTGCAGGCCAGTAATTATAATATTTTTGCAGTGCTTCGTACTTTGGCGTGGTTAGCTAACTAACTGGTATCCGACGATACAGGGGAATTGTGTGCGGTCATCGACACATTGTTTCTAACCGCTCTGAAACCCGGATAGTTTCAAAGTCAGCTCTAAACAACGTGGCAGAGGGAAGTCCAATCAATTAATAAGCCCGGAGGCTGGAGGAGACATATAATATTCCTGATAGGCACATGAAAATTTATGTAGCTCATGGGTGAAACCTACCATGGCTAAAAACACAACTATATATTTCACATTTAATTTCTTCTCTGATACTGATTTCGTTGTCTCTTTAACCGCTTAATTTCTGCCTCCATCTCAATCCAGCGCTCTACAGCTCGTTGGTTATCCGCTGCATATGTTTCATACCTCTGTACATTTGTAACCAGAATTCACTTTGATAAATAACTATTCTTTGATAGCATACTCAAGAGGCTTGATGATTTTTTATCTAAATGCAATTGTTGCAGAACTGTTCAGTAGGCGAGTTGCAAAGGGGCAGAAACTCTTTCCAATGCCTAACGTATATAAATATAATAGAAATAAGGAAAACTAACTGGTCTCTCGTACAAATGTACCATCAATCATAGTCAAAACACTATTAAAACCCTCTACATTAACATAATTTAATTTATGATAAGTTCTGAAAAATTTAAGTCAATACCAGTCATGCCAGTAGAAAATCTAGCCATGTATGAGGATTTCCAGATTTTGGAGTGATTCAGATAAAAGAACCTGTATCCTGATTGGATACAATTCTAGATCTATGAATATCTCAAATCTCAAAGACTACTGGTCCGATTTGGCTCACATTTTAACACCATACATAGGATTCCATAACTTTGAGTTTGAACTGAAAAGAATCTGGAAAATAAGAAAAGTGTGGGGATGAAGGTCTGATATCTCTGATTGCTCTTGTATTGTACACATGGTATATGTACTTCTCAGATTTCAATGTTTTATTCAGCTCACATTGTTTAGATCTACTCGTGATTACTGGAAATTTTAAGAACTTACAAAAAATTAATTAACTCTTTAACATTCATATCGGTCAGAAACGGCTTCTGCAGTGGCATTGAGAACTGTCGATATGCAGACCAAGAGAAGACTATTTTTGACAATTTACAACGAATGAACGGCTCGATACCCGAGCCAGTCATTCCAGTGGTAAATTTTCAAAAATAGTCTTCTCTTGGTCTACAAATCAACGTTTTCTATCAGAAAATTTAAATTTCTCGAACAAATTCGAGGGTTAAAGGGTTAATGTTGAAAATTTTAACCCTTTAATTGTCATGCCAGCCAAACCGGGTGTCTGCAATGGTCTGGAGAATAACACAAATGACCATTTGCAGGACAAGAGGCATCTATTTTTCAAAATTTACCACCGGAATGACTGGCTCGATAACCAAGCTAGTAATTCCTGTGGTAAATTTAAAGAAAAAAAGGCATCTCTTGGCCTGTAAAATAACATTCAAGAAGCAAATATTTTGATTTTCATGATCAAATTTGGCCATTGAAGGGTTAATTCTTCAATGAGAATATCTTGAGCCTCTATTAAGATTAGAATATTATCTATGACTCTATGTAATATAACTCTAAATATTAACTCAGTGTCCTGATCAAACCTGATAATTAGAATGTTATCGAGACAGGCCCTCATATTTCATTAACTCTTAAATTCATTCACGAAAATTTCAATTTTCCTTTTGAAAATATCCATTTGTGGACCAAGAGAAGACTATTTTGGGGAAATTTACCACTGAAAAAGGCTGGCTCGGTTATCAAGTCGGTAATTCCAGTGGTCAATTTTCAAAAGTAGTCTCATGGTCTGCAAATTTATATTTTCCAAGACAATTGCAGAAGCCATTTTTAGCCAAATTTGAACGTGAAAGGGTTAAGCTTGTGCTTATTTACTAAATTATTATGAATCATATTGTCTTTAACCCTTACCACTCTGGTATCAAAATTTTAAATATTCAAATTAAATTAAAAGATAAACTGGTGCTCATTTTTCAACAAATTTTGTTGAAGCTGGTGCTGTCATAGACAGCAACATCATCCACCAAAATTGTTGAAAAACATACAGCAGTTTCTTTGCTATTGCCACAGTAAAAGATAAAATATTGACATCAGAGTAGTATGGTTAACACCATTTAGTGGTCAAGATTGTTCATCTGCAGACCAAGAGTAGACTATTTCTGAACTTTTATCGTGGGAATGATTTTTTGGTTATCAAGCCAGGCATTCCAGTGATAGATTGTCCAAAATAGTCTTCCGTTGCTCTGCAAATGTCTATTTCTCAAGACCTCTGTAAAGACTCATTTTGGCCATCTTGACCAGTAATGGCATTGGACATGTTAGAATCAGTACTGAGTAGCCAGTTAGTGTCTTAGTGATCAATGTCAGCAGGGCTCTTAAATGTATGAATGCTATTCTCGATTATATCAATATTAGCTGATATTATAATTGTAAATTGTATTATTGTTATTGAACCACCTGGAAAGTAATTGCATATAAATCTCTAACTAGTAATGTAAATTGTAACTAATTACTTTCAGACCAATGTAATTTGCCAGTTTAAAGGTACTCAATGGTGTACTCAATGGTGGTAGTAAAACTATGATCACATTATTACTTATCTCCAACAATAGGTTCTGTGGTAAAATTCACTAAATAACAGCAAATTACCCATATCTTATTCAAGTCATTTGCCATTGAATTTGGAAAAACAAAGTTCAGTATTCGATAGTTCTTAATACGTTCAATGACACGTTCAACATGAATCCGTACTCGAGCAATCCGTCGAGTTTGTTCTTCATGTTCTGGTGACAGTTGGAAATTTCCACCCAGGAATGGTGGGATGTTCAGTCCAACATTTTTCTTTGCAAGATACTCATCAATTAAAAACCCATGGTCTGCCATTACTGAATCACCTTTGCTAAGTAGCTCAATAAGGCCACTGTTCACAGTAATTTCTTTGTCCGACATCTTACCAGGAACAAGGTCAGTTGCAAAGCTGATAAAACCATTTGGTGAAATGCCAACTAAGCCCTTTGCCGTGTTGTGACCTTTGTACGATGAATATGTCTCTGATTGCACCCTGAAATGAAACGGTGTTTCAATAAAAAGTTCTGTACAATCAAGAATAACACGCGTACTTGGGTATGCATGTTTAAAACACTCAGGCATATGTTTATCCACCATGTGCTTTGATGGCCATATCGGAATTTGCCTGAACCGACGATGTAATAGGTCAAAGTAGGTCCTACAGATTCTGGACACAGTTGACACATGAATTGCGAACCTGAAAAGCAATAACATAGCTCATTAACTCTCCAATCGTCAAGATGGTATGTGTCTAGAAAATGTAAATATGTCCATAATGAATGGATGTATAGGTCTTGACAAGGTCAACTTTTTTTGAAAAATTGAAAGTTAAATTGATACCAGAATCTAGAACGCACACATTATTGCCACACAAATATTCATATGGAGGCCAAAGTACAGGTAAATACTATCTTTCTTGCTACCATAGCATACCATTGCCAAACCTGAGCTCAAAGCAAGAACCCCAAAAGAAAGCTCACCACCTCCGTAATGAGATGGTTGAGAAGGGCAGTAAATAAGTCCAGAAGAGACAGGGCTAGAAATGAAACAATCAGGGAAATAGCAGGAACAGCACTAACACACCATCACATAGAAAAGAAAAGTGCCAAGTGGTTCGGAAGCTCGAGCAAAATGGCTACAACCCAATCAGCATTCATAGCATACAACATGCCCTGATCAGGATTAAAATCAAACGCAAAATCACGAATAAAGGCCATGGCCTATCAACCCTCCAACCAACCCATCTTTCAGCGGACAGAAAGCGTCATCTCCCCGCGACACCCACCCGTAGAAATGAGAGGGTGAAGACGCACAGTCGATGGCTTGAATGCCTACATTTTTACCAAATTTATCCGGTTAACCCGACACTACTCCCCCCCCCCCCCCAAGGATGGAGCTCAATATAAATACCGACTTGCAATGCCCAATTATATGGGTAACTAACATAACTAATTTAGTTGAATTCGACCAAATGGTTTTGGAAAAAAATCACTGGACGGACAAACAAACAGACGGGTTGTTTCAATAACCCTGACCGCTTCTTCTTCAATACGAACTGTGATAAATATCTTTGTAAACTGAGTCTTGCTTTACAAAATACACTGGCAATAAGGGATCGTATTCAGACAGTGAGACAATCTAATTTATAAGAAAGATTATGGATCAAAGATGGAACTGAATAAATTGTGCAACTTTTCCTATCATTTCATTTATGTTTGTGTGGAAATACGCCTTGTATGATCATGAAACATGCAATCGTGAAAAATGGAGAATTTCAGCTAAAGCCACGGAAGGGTTTGGATTTCGCTCTAATTAGGATTCGACACTATAATAATGCATACAATCTCGGATTTGCACTAAACTCGTGAATCTTATACCAATCACTACGATATGTCTTCGCGAGGAATTCTGTGAATTATTGTCGTATAGAGGCATATTATGTCACAGTGTCATGGACTATAATTTATGAATTTTTAAGTAATATCAATCCATAAAAACCAGAAATTGTTTTATAATGAACACCCGTCGTTAAGATATGGGGTCAAGAGAAAGTCAAGGTAAATATGCTTCGGTACACACCCCATGAAGGTTGGTGTTTGTGTCCAACAAGTGAATATCACTATCACTAAGGAAGCAAGATCTTTTCCATAACCCGTATACGTAAGCCAGAAGACAAGATGCGCTTTCCGTATATATCAGAGCTTCTTAGACTACGTGTGTGGATATAGCGAATTGGACGCATTGCGTCTACAACTCTCATTTGATCATATTCCTCTCCACATCTGTTTCTTGAAAATAACGCAAGGTGGCACAAAGCATGCCGCATGACATTCAGCCGTGAAACACTCAACAGAGCAATGAACAGAGTCAGTAAAAGAAATACATCGGATCATGCCAGTACAAATGCCAAGCAAAGGAGACGAACGACAATGGAAAAGAGACGAAGACCAACCTGTTTCTCATTTGTGAGACGGGACAATATAATCTGATATGATATTCTACTAGGTATGCAAAGTAACCTTTGAGAGTTATGACCGCATTGGTGGAGGACACAGCTATGCTTGCAAATATGTCGGCATGTGATTTAATTGCAACTAAAGCAAAACATCACTTTGATTGCCTAACTATATAGAAAACTTAAGACATGACGCACATGCGTGAAACCCACACTGCTGACATCAGAAATGTTACCATGACAAATTCGAGAACGTATAACGTCACCAAGGTTTAAGAGCTGACAACCGCATTCATAGGCAACGTATGTCTGACCTTTTTTAAAGAAACTGTATTCGACATCCTCAATCCTCGGAATCTCTTCCAGGAGCTTGCAGGCGCAACATAAAATGTATGTGGCCTTACCGCTGCAGTTAAGCGGCGAATAATAGGGTCATGCTGTGAACACTATAACATCGAAGTTATCCTTGAAACAAACATACCCACTCATTCAGAGCAGCAACCTAGCCACTTTAGACTGGTCACAAGCAGATCCTCATGCAGCAGAAACAGGCCAAATATCCGCGGTCTGGGCTTTGTAATTGGACCAAGGCTCTTGCATTTCATCCTAAGTTTCGGATGCGCCAGCGATCGTGTTGCATTCATTGACCTGACCATACCATTGCGAAATGGGGCCACTACTACAATGTGCTACATTGCTTATACATACGGCCATATTGCCGAAAAATGCCAAGGAAGATCTTTCCCTGATCCAGACTTTCTATGCTGAACTGAGTTCTCCCATCAATATTCCATCCTAATGGTACTTGTTTGTTTGTGACGACCTTAACTCCAATCTCGGCAAGCTCAGCAAAGCAGACAAGAACTTAGGATTACACATTTATCATAGGGTTATATGATGTTGGCAAACGTAACACTAATAGAGGTGCTCTAGCCTCTTTCATCAGTAATCATGGACTCTTTGCCACAAACCACGGCCTTCGAAAACCCATGCCATCACCAAACAACATAAACAGGATACATTGCAGACTGTAGAGCAATGACATCCTGCAAGGCCACAGCAGCTGTCTTCAACCATATTGATTATGTGATGTGTAGAATCAGTACAATGCCACTACTTCAGACTCCTATTATATGGAGGTACAGACCTCAACTTTGGCGATAAGCCAGTGGCCATCCGCGCTCAAATGAAACATATTTGCCTGTTCCATAACCACCATGACAAGTACCGTGGACAAGTCGACTTTGAACTAGAAAGGTTCGTCAATGACATCACCACTCAACTGTCATACATGAGTACGCTCGAGGAACAGTTAGCAACCATTGACATAAACTCAAATCCAAACGATGAGTACTCAAATGCATTGAAACGCCAGTGTCCAATGTAATGGAATTGTCAAGAATAATGCCAGAGCTGGACCCATAAACTGCAGACTCACAATGATCACACACAGATACGACGAGAACACAATTGTCGTAAAACTTTTAGGATGGCCCGGGCTCCGAGAGTTGCTGGTCTATCACCATCGACTTCAGTGCATAACACGAGAGGCAACGTCACCGGGACGACACCGGTAAATCAGATACGATCAGAGAATGGTTTAAGCACCAGTTCATGTATCCAGACGATGATATATTATACCCATTTATAGGCAATGCTGTCTGGGCCACTACACACACCGATCGAATCAACTGAGCTTGAGAAGGCACGCGACGTCCTGAGAAGTGGACGTGTATCTGAAGCTGACAGCATCAGAAATGAACTCTCGATGACAATCACGCACATAGTAAATTGTGCCTGCTTGCAACACCTCGCCGTTGACACTTGGCGCGCCTCCGAAACCCAAGAAGCATCCTGTATCCACAGCAACCCCACCACCTATGTTGCTCCTTAGCAACATCCAGATGATTTTGCACAACCAGATTGACTGTGGAATCGGAGAAAGGTTGACAGATTCCCTGGCGCCTACCAGAGGGGTCTTAAAGAATGCCGTTGCCGCGCAGTCATTGTACGGGCTCTGCGAATGCTCATGTACATAGGACGCAGCGTATACTATACACACAAGAAACCGATCTCTTGTGGATTGTTTGGCAGAGTTTGACATACACATTTCGTACGACATAGGTCACAATCCGTCCTATACAAGACTCATTCCACGACACAGTACAGAGCATCAGGCATGGATCATCAGACCATGTACGTTGCCTTTCACAAAGGTTTCCTAAATTCTTCTCATAACTTCCAGATTCATACACAATCAGGCCAGCGGTGTCAGTGAAGCCTGCAGAAGCATCTGTCTCACCAGCCACCATAAGCCTAATAACAGGACGATTAATCACTAAAAGCGGCAAAGCAGGAGCATGTTTGCAATTGTAATGCATGGTGCTGCAGAGGTCTGCAATGAACAGCTCATCAGATGCACGCACAATAAAAGGACAACCAGATGTGTCATATGCATGTATGATTACTGTATTCTGCGGCTGTAGTAGTAGAAACATCCTATAGCTGCAATCAGTCCTTCTTCGCTTTTGCCCACTATGTTTTGCCCCCAGCCGAAATCCTTAGATTCCTCAGGTCCATTCTTGACTTGAGTGTGCCGAGTCCTGCCTTCTTGACATCACCTCGTAGCACGCTTAGCAGATTTATGCAATGCCGTCCTATCCTGGGGTTGTATTTGCTGACTCTGAGTAGGGCGAATTCCAAGACTCTCTGTACTGCTGTGTCTTCTGGCATCCTTAGCACATGGCCAAACATCTTTACAACAGACAGCGGCGACGTATTACACGATCATATATAGCGCATCATTGGAAATTATGCCGTCTGGCCGTCGGTGTCTTGTGATGGTGCGCGGGTGTTTTCGGTGGCAGGCATCACGTTTGTCTAGCACTGCTTTTGGAGCTGCCCAGTTGTTACAGTTATACAGCACCAGCGATATGCTGGTTGCATTGTATAAACGTAGTCTTTTTATCAAGGACATCTTTGATCTACGAATCCATAGTTTTCAGAATGAATCCCAATGACGCAGCGTGCAACAATATCAGCAGTACTGCAAAGCAGTGAGCCCAGGATTCTAATTTTCCTCCACGGTTCGTTGCCACGAAGTGGATCGTCATTTTTGTAGCTTCATGTTTTGTAGATAGGTATATGTGGGTGAACTCTGCAAACTAAGCAAATACTGACCTTCCATGCATATAGTGGACCGTTCCAGAGTAATGCCGTCATTTGACGTTATAATCAGCTAAGCGGCGTGTATGATGACGTCAAAATCATTACATCATAAATGTTTCTATGCGGCCCGTCTTTACTTCCTACTAGCCGGACACGTTGTACAAATTTATCAAACATGTGGTTGAATATTTTAAAACTAATTTGACTGGGGCTGTTGCTGCCATAGTTTCAAAATATTCAACAGCTTACCTGTATAGTTTTCTGGGAATTGATAGTCAGGGAGTTCAGAGATCGACTTATCCCAACACGATCGAGATGTGGGCGGAGCTTAGCTCGAGATCGGCATATCTAAAAATAGATAGGCATATCTAAAAATGGAAAAGTCCATTGTACGACTGTCCTTGCAAGCCATAGTGGATAGTGTAGAGATCACACAAAACGATTATATGAACTTTGTTTATTTCTATCTACATCAACTGTACACAGTTGTAATACCTTCTGATCAATCGTGTGATGTATACGACGGCAATTAAAATGTATACGATTTTTAACACTTTTCGTGCAAATCTGTCAAGAACGAACACTTAAAGGGACAAAACAATGTGGTTACTATTAAATAAAAATGATCGTTTGTGACATTTCAATTGCTATACGCGAAATCTTTTACGGTTGCAAGATGCGTGCTAGTTGTGTGATGGCTAACCATCCTAACGAGCCACCATCTTCTAGCCCCAAAGTAAGTGATATTAACAGACAGGGTTTGCTTTATATAGTGAATAGTGTTGTTAACAGACTGAATAACATATCATCAATTCAAGCATGAATATGTACACTAATTATAAATGTATTCAGCTTTGAATGTGTAGTATCAATACAATTATAATGTTCTTGAACTGTACCGTTCAGTGCATTTATATTGAATTCTGGTGTCCATTTTGAAAATATTGCATAATCCGGAGAATAGTGAATATTTCCTTTTTGGATCCATTGAAAAAATCAATATAGACGTACTCAACCCCTTTAGTGTCAACAGCGCCTCAAACTATTAAGATTATCCGCCATTTTGTTGTAAACAAGTTTTGTATAATCTGTATGTGTATAGGAGACACGGGTATAAGACTCTAAGTCTTATCGTGCTTCCATCTGAACAAACAATAAATCACGTTTAGAAAACTATTTTTGAAAATGTATAACTGGAAAGCCTGGCTCGATTCTCGAGCCAGGCATTCCAGTAATACATTTTCAAAAGTAGTCTTCTCTTGCCCGGCAAATGGGCATACATTCACTAAGCAAAATGTCATTTTTCATGACTGGTCGCATTAAAAAGTAATTGAAAGTTAGGTTTTGGAATATTTTATGTAATAGAAAACATTCACGATTAATCGAATATTTAATTTTTAATCATATACATTTACGATTTAAAACATAATCGCGATTTTCGATTTAATCACGTAATCGCGCAAGCCCACAATTGGATAAGACTGGGTATGAAAGTGTTTTTAAATATTTCAGAATGGTGGTTCGGTGGAATAAAATCTTTCGGAATTTCTAAGTCTGTGATACCACCTACTTTTCCAGGAATTATATCTGTTATATAATCGGGTCATTCTCCTTGGACAATTTTATAGAATAATATAAGGCGTTTTGTGTTCATGGCGCTCGTGTAAGGGAATTCACCTTTCCAGACTACCCACCCATCATATGACGTCATAATGAACTGCGTGACGTGTACAATGACATCATAATGAATGACGTCATGAATGACGTCGATAAGTACGTCACGAACGCATATTTGATGACGGTCTATGGGCTGTTGTATAAATTGTTTGCTTTTACTATTTAATAAATATTCTGTTGAATATTTTGAAACTAATTTGACTGGGCGCTGTTGCTGCCTATGGCAGCAACAGCACCCAGTCTAATTAGTTACAAAATATTCAACAGCTTCCCTGTATTGTTTTCAGGAAATTAATAGTTGGGAATTCGGGGATCGATCAATCCCAACACGGCGAGGTGTGGGTGGTGCTTAGCTAGTGATGGGCGGGGCATAGCTAAAAATGGAAAGGTCCATTATGGCAGTCTCTTTTATAACGTATTTCTTAAGGTGTATACTTTGGCAAGCCAGTTATTATTCTCATGGCTTCATTTTGAATCACTTCAAGTCTTTCAGAATCCCGGCGATAGCAACCATCCCAAACATCACCGCTATATTCGAGCGCAGGGCGAAAATATGCAGTGCAGATTTTGCGTAATCTGTAAATTCCTGTTTAAAGTATACTTCCATCGCCTCATTGTAGCTTTCTTTTCCCGTATATACGCAGAGCCCTACATGCTCAGAATCCCATTTTCACGGTAACTAGAAATGTAACACATTGAATATTTTGAAACTAATTTGACTGGCGCTGTTACTGCCTATGGCATCAACAGCGCACAGACAAATTAGTTTAAAAAATCTTCAACAGAGTGATTATTAAATAGTAAATCAAAGACATACAATTCGTACATTTGACGGGCCATTCGATGTTCAGGACGGAGCTAGATACGACATTCATTGTGTATTTTGACTGTGCCATCAGTCTCCATGTGACGTAATTGATTATAACGTCATATACTTGAGTAACAGATCCGATCCATCAATTACAACACATGTGTACGCCTGCGTGCAATGTGGTCGAAGATTACATGAATGAGAATCCATAAATTCCACAGAGCCCCTTGAGGACAAAGCTGTATCGTCGAAATATAGGCTAAGACCGTGTTCTCACTGAACACGGCCTAAGAGACAGATGTACAAGGGTTTACAGGGCGACGGAGGCAATGCACGTTTGAAGTAAAATAACCCCGGTATAAAATCCGTAACAGAAACAGTGGGAATCCCAAACTAAAGATAGTACAAAGTTCACGACGTGCTGCAGTGTAGCTTTGAGACTACGCGAACTATAAATGTAACGAATTACTAGAACGCGCAACCCCATACCATCACAATGGGATCACATCTCCCAGGCAAATTAGTTTCAAAATATTTAAAATAATTCTTTTATTAAATCGTAAATGAATCAAAGAACTACAATGTGAACACGCTCGTGACGAACATTTCGATTTTCGTGACGGAGCTACGTAATTTTGATTGTGACGTCAGCTAGGTGATGATGACGTCAGATGCTTGAGTGACTGATCGGATTCATATATTTTGTTGCAATTTCTTACGTGTTGAGTCCTATAGCTGGTGAGATTGACTGGCTTACATTGCAGCTCAGAAATAAACTTAACTTACTGTTTATTAAGTTTTCTGTTCAAAATATTTTGAAAATAATTTGACAGGGAGCTGGTACTGCAGACAACTACAGCGTACAATCAAATTATCTTCAAGCTATTCAACAGCTTAACTGTATAGTTGAAAATGGGATTCTGAGAATTCAGAGATCAAAGTATTTAAATCTATCCCAACACGCCCAAAGCGCTGGCGGAGCGTAACTATATACATGTAGATGGGTGGGCATAGGTAGAACTGGACCCCTCAATTATCTGCGATAGAACGGCCACTCCTTATACCTGGGGTCAAGTATGGGTTTTCAGGCAGGGCCGGATTACCCACTAGGGTACTTAAGCTACATCCTCTTTTAAGGAGGGCATCGAAAACACCCACATTTTTTTCTATTGGCTACGTAACGCAACGAAGAGACAAATTCGGTACCATCTACACTACAGTAGTACAGTCGTCTTGGTTAATGTTAATTTTCAGTCCAAAAGAAGAGTATTTTTTGAAAATCTACCACTAGAATGACTGGCTCGGTAACTGAGCCAGTCATTCTAGTCGTAAATTCTGAAAAATTTTCTTCTCTTGGTCTGCAAATGGACATTGGCTATACAAATGTGAATCTTATTGTCCATTTAATACCACTTTGATGGTCAAAAGAATTATAGTACTGCTGAGGAATGTCCATTTGCAGGACAAGAGAATACTACGTTCATAAATTTCACTGGTAAATTGATAAAAAATTCTATTTTCTTGGACTTCTCTAGAAAAATCTCGACCAATTAATAATTAGTAAAATTATGCTAAGTAGGTCTCAGATTGCATCTCAGAGAGTCTAGATTTAAAAATCGAACCCATAGGGTCTCCAGCCTAGGGCCTCGCACCAGCTTAAGTCGGCATTGTTTTCAGGACCGGTCTGCCGTGAAAGAATGTCATATACCAGAACGATCATTGAAGCATGATTGCCATCCTACAAGAATTCCTTGCGTATCTGGATTTTAAAGATCACACTGACCTTGAGATATTGGTCACTGTCACGATTTTATATAGCGTCTTGTCATGCTGAATATATTAATTTCGTGGAATAATAAGACGTTCTCTGGTGACATTGACTATTGACATATAAGGTCAATGCTTAGGTAAACCATTCAACACTTAAATTTGTTCAAGAAAATTAAAATTTTTTAAATATAAAATGTCCATTTATAGACCAAGAGAAGACTATTTTTAAAGTTTACCATTGGAATGGCTGGCGCGGTTATCGAGCCAGTCATTCTAATGGTAAATCTTCAAAAGTAGTCTTCTCTTCGTCTGCTAATGGACATTTCTTAAGACCGCTGCAGAAGCCGATTTTGGCTGATACGCGGGACAAAAGGTTAAGCACGTCAAGCCATGCTGCCAGGTACGACATATTCTCTCTTTGAAACATTAGATTAGAATCAATTTCTGCCAAGGCAAGCACAGTAACAGTTTCCAAGTAAATTGGTTCCAAACTATTCAGCAACGTACCTGTATATGTCACTGATTGAAACCAAAGGTGATTTTCAATGACGTTACCTGGAAATTCTTTATTTCAACATACACGATTTCAACACACGAAATATTGATATTTCTGGGATTACATGCGCAAACAGGGCCGGATTTACTACGGTGGAGTCCCTGGGCGGTAATCGGAGGGGGTCCCTCGGTGGGGTGTCCTCTAGTACACTAGGGTGGGGTGGGTGCATGGCGGTTGTGTTGGGGTCCTGGGTGCAGGAAACTGCGTCCTGTCCACCCTCCGTAGATTGGGTGTGTGGGTGCCTTTCCTGGAGAAAATTGAAAATCAGATGCTCTGAGAATGTCGATGAAATGTGTCACTTCAACTTTCGAAAGTGATCTTACTACAATAGTATGATGTGGAAGTAGAAGGTGTGAGCTTTTAGAAAGACCGTGTATTTTCCAAACGCCTATGCGCAATAACAACAATATGTACTGCGACTGATAGAGGGAAACAGCTTAGAGTTATCTGTTTTCGTAAATATCATCACCTTGAACATCATATTAGTTAACGATAGTAAAATTTGGTTCGTTATTTTAATATTATATTTTTTTCGAATTATTAACACAATTATGCGGGAAAACTAGATTCTGGTACCTTTCTAATATTATCTTACACCTTAGATAGGATAAAAAATACTATACTCTGAATTTCCGCCTGAATTAGAGTGTTATGACGATACATGGAAAAAATATTCATTCATCTGTAGATGACTGCATTTCCAAAATGACATGGTAGCCTATAGTCTACTTACATACAACATATCCAGGAATGCCACACATCCATTGGAACCATTTTTTTCCAACACCGAATCCCAACCCACGTGACACATTGCCACTCTCAGATTATCTGCACAAACAAAGCTCTGATTCAACAACAGGTGTTGTCATAGATGGATCTGACGATCTGTCACTCAAGTATATGACGTCATACTCAATTACGTCACAAACTGCGTATGAATGCCGTATCTAGCTCCGTCATGAACATTGAAAAGTTCGTCAAGTGTCCGAATTGCATGCCTTTGATGGATTTACTGTCTAATACACACTTTATTGAATATTTCGAAACTAATTTGTCCAGGTGTTGTTGGTGCTATCTGGCAGCAACAGCCCCTAGTCAAATTATTCTCAAAATATTCAACAGCTCACCTGTATAATTCCCTTGAAATTGGATTCAGAGTATTCAGGATTCAAAGTATATAAATCGAACCCAATACACTCAACGCATGGGTGGAGCTTAGCTGTAAATGAGTGGGGCATAGCTAGAAATGTATCTTTCTGTTATCTGGAAACGGCTACATTTGGCATTGGATCACGTGCACATACATGTAATATGGCCGGAAATGGCATGCTTTCTGACAAGAACAGTTTGTATGGCAGCCTTTGATACAGTTACAAACACGTATACTTTCCATGTTTGTCGACCATGCAACTCATGCTGTCGCAAACGGGAAAGCTTTGTCAATGCTAAATTTCCAACCATGCGATAACAGATCGAGTTGAGGTATATGGACATATTGGTCATCAAGGGCTGAATATAGAGAATGTGTCAAGTATTACTCAAATGCACGTCGAATTTGGGAGAGAATCTTAAAATGGGCTGAGTGGAGAATAAGAAACATAATTCAACTTTCCAGAGTACCCACCCATCACATGAGGTCATAATGAACTGCGTGATGTGTAGAATGACATCATAATGAATGATGTCGTGAATGACGTCGATAAGTACGTCACGAACGCATATCTGAAGACGGTCTATGCGTTGTTGTACAAATTGTTTGCTTTTACTATTTAATAAATATTCTGTTGAATATTTTGAAACTAATTTGACTGGGCGCTGTTGCTGCCATAGGCAGCAACAGCACCCAGTCAAATTAGTTACACCATATTCAACAGCTTCCCTGTATAGTTTTCAGGAAATTGATAGCTATGGCATTTGGGGATCGATCAATCCCAACACGGCGAGGTGTGGGTGGAGCTTAGCGAGTGATGGGCGGGGCATAGCTAAAATGGAAAGATCCATTGTGCTCTCGATTCTGGAATGGTGTCTGATATCCACACGATAGCCTTCTTCACTCAGATATATTGGATGATGACTGAAGACGTTGCATTAAACGAGCCTCCATTCGTCTTTTATGTCCACTCTAGATTATCTACTGCATAAACAGGATGATGTAGCATGTTGATACATATGTTCTCCGGAATGTACTCATCCGTTTTCTCTACTGTACAGTAAAGCCCAATTCAATTAAAAACCGGCGAAATCTACCGGATTTAACACACGTCTTCAAAATACATTGTGTGATAGATCATGTTGTTTAATAAAAATATAGGTATACGATCGCATTCAGCAGGAAAACTATTCTAGAACCACATTGACATACCACAGATACTAGATATAATTCCAGCGACACAGCATCCGATGTCTGCCTTGTTTTCTATTGAGTCATATTCATGACAACGCTAGCCGTGACTATAGTGACGTAGAAATAGGTGGCTCAACGACTACGCAATTGATAAATGTCAAATCAGAATTCCCGTTATACGCATTTTCAAATTTGGATTTCTCGCTTATTTCTTAGTGTATGTTCGCACTGTTTATATGTGTGGGATGGATTTTGATTGTATTTAAGCTATATCATATAAATGATTATCAAAATTATGTTGGCAACGGAATCCGATCCATTTATGTTAAAGAAGTCAATGGACGTTTTGATTTGTTTTGAAAACATGTTAAGATATTCGTTGGTAATAACTCACACTTGTTAGTCAGTTCTCTATGAAAAGCGCCATATGATGCCACCACATAACGTTTGTTGCTTAATATGATTAACATTTCTATTACCGGCCTAATCCGGCCAAAAATGGCCTCCACAATAGTCTCGAGACATATCCATTTGCAGACCAAGAAAATACTATTTTAGAAAATTTACCACTGGAATGACTGGCTCGATAACCGAGCCAGTCATTCCATTGGTAAATTTTCAAAAATAGTCTTCTCTTGGTCTGCAAATGGAGATTTTCTATAACAAAATTTGAATATTCTTGACCACGATCTGGGCATTAATGGGTTAAAGAGGTGGGGTGAGTCTGGTTTGGTTGCACGAACATTACGCTCTACCAAAGCACATTGGCACGTTGATAAGTGTTACATTATGCATTTTTTGTTGCGTTATTCGAACTTCATTTTCCTCCATACATTTGTCAACTACAATATGATTTGCTCAGTCCTGCAGTATACTCGCGTTATTTAGGAAGCTACAGTACAAATGCTATGGTAGAAATCTCCTATCATTTCATATGCATCGCTGTGTGAGACAATGGTTGTATTGAACTGGGTTTTTTTATAGAGCAATAATAGGCTCCGAATATTCTCTACGGAGCCAATGCACTCTTAGGCTTCTTTCTCATTGCCTAATTCTGCTTAAACTGTGGGTGATATGACTGGTATAACTTTGCATAAATAGATCATGCATGTGTTAATATTTCCGAAAATACACCGATTCGCTTGAAACGTTCTCTTTTAATAACAAAAACAACTTTTGTTCCATATCTGACAGCCAGCCACAATCGCGCTGATCGATTCCCTGCTCAGAATGTATCACATATACACCTGTGCAAAAGTTAAGCACCAGCAAAAACAATAGAACGTAGAAACATGATGGTACAACTAGGCTGCCATACTTTTTGTCCCCGCGTTAGCTGACATAATTCCAAGTACGAAATGCACATGCATCCATGACTTCACGCCGCTTGATGTCCGTGCGTGGCGGGAAACAGCACACGTGTTCAGTTATGTAAAAGTCCAGTTTGAGGTGTAGAACATTACATACAGATTTAGGCGACAAGATTAGGAATTTTGTGTTCATGACCGTGGTTTATTTGTACAGAGAGAATTAGCTCTTGATTGTGAACCGCTATGGCAAGACGAAGGTTAAGTGATCGTGTGAAATGGCAAATCATAGGCATGCATACCACTGGTATGTCATGCAGAGAGATTGGCAGACAGCTGAACATTAACCATACTGTAATCAGTCGTTTGATTGCAAAACATGGGCAAACTAACGAGGTGAAGGACAGGCCTAGATCTGGAAGACCGAAGAAGACTACTGCCCGTGATGATCGAGCCCTAGTACGCCTTGTTAGGAGATCTCCATTCACCAACAGCAGAGTGCTCAGCCAGCAATGGGAAACGCGCAATAGAGTGTCAATGTCTACCGTCAAAAGGAGACTGTATGCTGCTGGCATGAAAGCTAGGAGACCTGTCAGACGTCCTCTCCTCACTGCACACCACAAAGAGGAGCGTCTGAGGTGGTGCAACGAAAGAAGACACTGGAACATGAGATCCTGGAGACGGGTACACTGGTCCGATGAAAGTCGGTTCCTGCTTCATGCCACAGATGGTCGAACTCGTGTATGGAGGTCCAGACGCACGGCGTACGACCAACGTAACATCATGGAAGAAGTTCCATTTGGTGGAGGTTCCGTTATGATATGGGGGTGCATCTCATTTGATTGTAAGCTGGATCTGTTGACTGTACCTGGAACACTAAATGGACAAAGATATCAAGATTCCATACTGGATAGAGTTGTGGTCCCTCATTTTGTAAATCATGCACCTGGAACCCACCCTATATTCATGGATGACAACGCCCGACCACATCGTGCTAGAGCTGTGCATGAATACCTCCGCCAGAATGCCATCGAAACCCTACCATGGCCAGCAAGGAGCCCTGACATGAACCCTATTGAGCATATCTGGGACATTCTGGGAAACATGGTGAGAAGGAGGGATCCTCCTGTGCAGAACCTACAGGAATTAACAGACGCACTCCATCTTGAATGGCAACGAATACCACAATGGCGTATCAGTCAGTTGGTGACCAGCATGAGACGTCGTGTCCAGGCCGTCATCCAGGCACAAGGTGGATATACCCGGTATTAATAATGACAGTCTCAAACTCGTGCACAGATGTTAAACTTCGTTTTCAGACACCATTAATGACAATCTAGCCACGTGTGTCAACTGTGGGGCAATAGTTGTCAGTTGTGTCAACGTAACCATATTCAGGCCTCGTTTTCAAGTTCAAACAAAAACATACAGTGTTTCCCCACCATCATAATCAGCATTCCTCTAGTTGCATTATTACCTCTTGCACTAAGATGGATGGGTACATAAATGTTTATGCTATTGCTTTCTTCATAGCACATGAATATACCCTCGCATGTGCGTAAAAATAGGGTGGTGCTTAACTTTTGCACAGGTGTATATATGGTACGTAATCGCGCCAATTTATTTGCTCAGACTGTTCTCTTAAGATGACATTTATGTCCCTTACACCAAAATTTCAATGAAAATGAGCAAGATTTGCCGGATTTGTCAAGACCTCTGGGATAATCAGTTTTGAGGAAATTAGTCTGGGGATGTACGGTGTCAACATGTACGAGCGTATTCAGCCAGATTTGAAAAAGTTGAAATCAGAATTCCCGTTTTGTGTGTTTTCAAATTTGTATTTCTTGCTTACTTCTTATTGTATGCTCGTGCAATTTATATGTGGGAGACGAATTTTGATTGCACTTCAACTATACCCCGATAACGCAGATTACTGGGCCGATGCTGGGCCGATATACTTTCAGTGTAGGCACGGTATCGGCCCAGTAAGCTGCGTTATCTCGGTATTGCATTGAAAACTGCGTTTACATACGGACTTTAAATATTTCGTGTACTCTGTAGGTTAAAAGGCCTATATAGCCTCTATATCTTTTTGCATTCACACTGGTGGAAGATAGTCCCGTACTGGACGGCGGTGCTACCTGGTGGAGAGCGAGATAAAATGATTGCAGCAACGCTATAAGCGCACATTTTGAGAGAATAGGTTGCTTTTACATAGGGAAACAATGGCGGTATATCGGAAGATAAAACCGCCGATCTTGTGGTATTAAATTTCGAAATAAATGAAGTATTTATTGAGGTGTAGGAGTTGGTACAATGAGAACGCTAGCCGATATACCTAATATTTACCGAAATAGCGGCTGTATGAGAACACGGCCTAGGTTTTCGCCCTGTCGAATACAGTCAATAATATCATTACGGTGTGTGCCGGATTTGTACGCGTTTGGATTTTAACACATTTACTTGGCCATATTCAGCATTATTATATCCTAATTCCTTGTTTGTTTATGAAAGTTGTGTAACTTTTTCCCTACATCGCTTAGAGCAATCCCCCATGTACACACACACACCAGTTTGAAATAGACAAATAGTTATTAACATAACGCCACGTTCGGATGGCTGATAGTTAACACTATCTGATTAAATCCCAACCGAATTTGAAAGCGTTAACTAGGTATTTCAAAACAGCTGATTCTGTTTCTATAGAATTAAGGGATAATGAGGGAACCCAGATTTACTCATGCCACGCCCACCTAACTAAGCTCCACCAACGCTGTTCCCGCGTTGGAATCGATCTCTCCATGCACTCTCCGAATCTGAATTTCCAGAAAAATATACAGGTAGGCTGTTGAATATTTTGTAACTAATTTAACTGGGTCCTGTTGCTGCCTATGGCAGCAACAACTCTCAGTGGAATTAGTTTCCAAATATTCAACTGCATGTTTATTTAATAGTAAAGACCTACAATTCGTACAACAATGCTTAGTCCGTCATCAATTAAGAGTTCGTAGCGAACTTAGCTACGCCATTCGTAACATAATTGATTATGACGTCATCCTACACATCACTTAGTTGATTATTATTATTATTATTATTATTATTATTATTATTATTATTATTGGTGGATGAAATGGAAAGTGGCATGCTAAGGGTATAAATGTTATAGTAAATATCCTAAAATTTACTGTTACTAAAGAATCTATTCCGGACAGGATCGATATAAGGGCTATGATCTCACTCATAAAAATAATTGGACCAACTTTTTCTGCGAAACTCCTAGAGCCTGTAGGCGTGTCTTTTTAGATAATTAAATGCGCTGTTAGGAAAAGGCTCAGCTAGCATCATAGCCATGTAGATAATATCTGGAACTATTTTGTTATCTGAGTCGATGTCAGGCGTTCAATAGAGATAAAAAATAAATTGTTTACTGGACCTGGACAATTTACTGTTCCTGTTCAGCGTGCGCTGTTCGCATTTACCGCCACAAGTTCGGCCATGTTTTGGGGGGCAGAATAGTACTAGTATCTGTAACCATTCTTTTCTCAACAGCGCCTCAAAGCCCTCAAAATACTATTTATTTCAATTAACTATTTAAAGTTGCATATTCACACCAAAATGCTTGAAAATAAAATTGTTGAAATTATATACTTTTAGATGCTTAAATTCTGTACCTAAATGTAATGAAATGAAATAAATCTGGACATAATGATGATTTTAATCCATATAAATAAATTTCGTAGGTTTAGTTGTGAATTTGAATTAGGGACGCGTGCCTCTAATTATATTAATTTATACGTAATGAAATCACCATATGCTAAGATTTATTTCGTTTCATTACCTCTAGGCACACAATTTAAGCCTCTAAAAGTATATAATTTTGACACTTTTATTTTGAACCATTCTGCTGTGAATACGTACCTTTAATTGAGTTTGACAAAAGTGTAGTGGTCAAGAAAATTCAAATTTCTGCTTAGCAAGTGTCCAATTGCAGACCAAGAATAGTATTTTTGAAAACGTACCACTGGAATGACTGGCTCGGTTAGCGAGCCAGTCATTCCATTGGTAAACTTTCAAAAATATTCTTCTCATAGCCTGCACATGGGCATTTCTCAGGATCACTGCAGAGGTCGTTTTTTACGAACTTGACAATGAACCTTTCCATTTTTAGCTATGCCTCGCCCATCACTGGCTAAGCTCCACCCACACCTCGCGTGTTGGGATTGATCGATCCCCAAATGCCCTAACTATTAATTTCCTGAAAACTATACAGGAAAGCTGTTGAATATTTTGTAACTAATTTGACTGGGCGCTATTGCTGCCATAGCTGTTGCTGCCTATGGCAGCAACAGCGCCCAGTCAAATTAGTTTCAAAATATTCAACAGAATATTTATTAAATAGTAAAAGCAAACAATTTGTACAACAACGCATAGACAGTCTTCAAATATGCATTCGTGACGTACTTATCGACGTCATTCATGACGTTATTCATTATGATGTCATTGACACATCAGGCAGTTCATTATGAGAATATACCAAAGACATCGGTCTAGCATAATATAGAGACAAACCTTCTGAATACTGGGTGTGCTACGAAACCATTCTTCTAGACCCCTTTTGAAAATTGGCTCCCGGACTATTGGATATGGTGAGGAGAGTGGGCTTGTGGTAAAACCTTATACAAAACGAAATTTCTGGCAAATGCTATCACCTAAATTATAATATGTACCATTCGATAACATCCTTTGTAACTCATAGCCAAAATGAGTCCAATTACTTTTTCAGTACACTTGGGGTAAGGTACGGTGAACATGTATCCCCCTTTTTATTTGCAATTTCATAAACGACGTAGAAAATTATTTATAGGAAAACGGAACACCAGGTTTGACATCTATAAATACACCGACTTTTCACAAATTTGACCTATTTATATACCAAGGAATATTCCTCTATGTACGTGACACGGTAATCTTGGCAGATTCCGTAGAAAGTCTTGAAAATGAATTAAATATATTTAACAATTATTGTACAGAATGGAAGCTTTCTGTACATCTAAGTAAAACGCATGTAATGATCTACTACAAGGGTCAAACAATACAGGTAGAATACATTTTATATGGCAGGAGAACAGATTGAAATAGTCGATGCATTCATTTACCTTGGAACGGTAAAAATAACGGTGCTTTCTATTCTTGCATAAACAGAAATTCAAAGCATCTGTCCTTCTTCGCTTTTGCCAACTGTGCCTTGTTCTATTTCCAAAATAATCAGCTTCACATACACACAATTTATCCAAGAATGTCACAGATTTTACTGACTCCTTTGGAAACATTATTATTCACTATAAATGCAAACTCACGTGACTTATCTAGGAAGGGCTACATTTCACAATTCAGCTTTCCAGAGTATCTATCGATCATCTGACATCGTATGACATCATAATCAGATAGGCGGCGTGTAGAAGATGATGGCAGAATTCACCTTTTCAGAGTATCCATCTATCATCTGAGGTCATATGACACCGTAATCAGCTAAGTGGCGTATATGCTTACGTCATAATCATTAAATCATAAATGATACTATTTGTTCCGTCTGTAACTCATAATTGTCCGACACGTTGTACAAATTGTATGTCTTTGCTTTTTAATAAACATGCTGTTGAATATTTTGAAACTAATTTGACTGGGCGCTGTTGCTGCCATAGGCAGCAACAGCACCCAATCGAATTAGTTTCAAAATATACAACAGTTGACCTGTATAGTTTTCTGGAAATTGATAGTCAGGGAGTTCAGAGATCTATCGACCCCAACACGAGCGAGGTGTGGGTGGAGCTTAGCTAGAGATGGGCGGGGCATAGCTAAAAATGGACAGGTCCATTGATCATGTGTACCTACATGTAATATAGCAGCTTGCCGGAACAGTTTGCTTGGCCGCTTTTAACACACGTATAGATGAATGTGTTTTCAATCTTTGTTGTCGCAACAGGAAACACTTTGTCCATGTTAGGTGCCCAGATCTGGTCTAGGGGCATATTTGTCAAGAAGTCTGGCATATAGAAAGTTTCAACTGCTAATCATGAGATCGCCAAGTTAACGAGAAAATCTTAAAATGGGCAGATCTGGAATTAAGAAACTTATGAGCGCACGATACGGGTATGCTAATACGTTGGCCTACCCATCTCCATTGCAGTGCCTTTAGTAGAATCGTAGCTCCGTCAGTTATCTCTCGGCTGATCTGATTCTCCGTTGAAAATGGCACACATGATGTTTCAGGTAATCCATGGAATTCATGGAATCCAGGTGCTTTCTTATAATCCGTCTGGACAACTGTTTTAAATCTGCAACATATGCTATTAAGAAATGGAATCGGGTTAAAAGAATTCAGGCGCGAGCCTGTTTCATATGTAATGAATTGAAACATAGTTTCTTGATCTGTGCTGATCATTGCATTTTGTAGTTATCTAAATGATGTGTAGTCATGCATATGACATCGCTAGTATTGCTGTGCATGAAGATCGTCTCGGCATATTCTTCCCTTGCAGTATAAATGACGCAGCTAGGTTCGTCACGAATTCTTATTTTGATGACGGACTAAACGTTATTGTACGAATTGTATGTCTTTACTATTTAAACAAGAACGCTGAAGCGTACAATGTCTCGCCTGTAAAGGCACGGTTAGTGTTTATTGGCAAATCAAACTTGGCCTGGTTTGTAATACACATATTCAGTAATGCACCAACAAACAAGTGTAACCAATCTCACATGGAAATTCTTTACCAAACTGCAGATAGTCTGATCTTGAATTTATTTTCAAAATAGTACTCTTGCATAGTATATAACTCTGCTGTAAAATTTTGTTGATATCTGGTGAGCCATTGTTGAAAATGAGTGGCCCATAAAAAAACTACAACAAAACAAACATGAACAAATTTCAAAGTCCAATACCGTGAAAAAGTCGTGAAAATTGCCTAAAATCTTATCGGTAATGATGCAAATCGTATCGCTGTATTGCATAGAACACTTCTGTCAAGTTTCAGGGAAATCGGAATGACAATAGTTCAGTTACATGGTCCATAGACAACCTTAACACAAAACCCATGAAACAAATTCAAAGTCCAAAACTGTGAAAAGCAGGAAAAATTTCCCAAAATGAAACGGGTAATGGTGCGGATAGTACCCCTGCATTGTATATAACGCTGCAGTAAAATTCTGTTGATATCCGTTGTTGAAAATGAATGGTTCATAAAAACCTGCAAAACATGAAAAATGTTTGAAGTCCAAAACCATGAAAAGATAATTATAATTCCCCAAAATGAAATCTATTGTTATGTAGCTCACACCCCTGTATAGTAAAGATAACTTTTGTAAAGTTGCATTGAGATAGGATGAGCGACTTGGAAAATAAGTGGATTAAAAAACCTTAACGAAAACTGAACAAATGATGGACTCCGCCGCCGCCGCCGCAAATGACGCCACCGCCAACGACGTCGCCGCCGCCGGAATTAGTTATCCTATGTCTCGCTTTCTGCTTCGCAGGCGAGACAAAACACGCTGTTGAATATTTTGAAACTAATTTGACTGGACGCTGTTGCTGCACAATTAACAAACTACTTAAGGCCCAAAGAAAAACATAGTACTGCTGTTTCGTAGATTTTAAGCACGCATTCGATACGGTGTGGAGAGTCGGCTTGTGGTAAAACCTTACACAAAACGCAATTTCCGACAAATGCTACCAGCTAACTAATAAAATGTACCAATTGATAAAATCCTTTCTAACTCATAGGCAAAATAACTCCAATTAGTTTTCAGTACACGAGGAGTAAGGTACAGTGAAAATGTATGCCTGTCTTTATTTGCAACTTTCATAAACGACCTAGAAAATTATTTATACCTATGGCAGCAACAGTGGCCAGTCAAATTCGTTCAAAATATTCAACCACAAGTTTATTAAATAGTAAAGACATACGATTCGTATAACAACGCTTAGTCCGGCAACACTTAAGCGTTCGTGGCGAACCGAGCGACGTCATTCCTGATGCAATAGATTATGACGTCATCCTATACGCGACGCAGTTGATTATGACGTCATGTGATTGACTGAGCGACTGGAATCCTCCCTTCAATCTTAAATGGAATCCACCAAGCAAGGCATTAACTATTGTATTTTTCTCTCTTGGCATGCCACTGGAGTGATCCGTCATTCAAGTATTTAACGTCATAATCAAAATACGCCACTTATCAGCTGATGTCACAATCAAATGACGTAGGTTCGACACGAACATGTCAATGGTCCGATTGAGTAATAATCTGGCTGTCTTCGGTGACATTACAATTTAATATAGTTTCTGTTGAATTTAATTGTGAAATCTAATTTGCCTGACCTGATTTGCCATTTTGAACCACGGGCCAATTTTATCACTGGCGACAGCAAATTCTGCGTACACACGTTATGAAATAAATGTCATTCGCTCAAACCAATATTTTGCCAACATTTTGCAGAGAGAGGGGGTGGTGGGTGGAGGGGGAGTGGGAGTGGGAGAGAGAGAGAGAGAGAGAGAGAGAGAGAGAGAGAGAGAGAGAGAGCGAGAGAGAAAGAACGAGAGAGAGAGAGAGAGAGAGAGAGCGAGAGAGAGAGAGAGAGATAGAGAGAGAGAGAGAGAGACGTTAGGATATTTATGACATATACGTTATCACTTCTAGTTCGTAAGCACTCTTCCCGAAATCGTCCCAGGTGTTTACATGAGGTTTCTAACATTTATTCTGGCAATAAGCCTACAGCACAGCATCCCAACGACCAATATAATGTGGGTAATTGTAGTCATAGTGTGGCTAATGCATCGGATGATAATTCGGGTAATATTATGCTCACCACACCCAGTTTCCTACCTCAACAACATAGTACAAAAACGCTAAATCTTCTGATGCCACTAATGTGCGTTCTTTATCACCGTAATCGATCTGACCCTTTCCAAAATCACCACCCAGAAAGCAGGCAAATACTGGAAGAAACAGTCAGTTCCATTATTACCAGAACTCCAATCAAGCACGCGCTTGAAGGTGAAAAGGTCAACTTAGAGAAACGCAGAAACGTTAAAACTAATATAAAACTCAAAACTTCTGCTAAACGGGTCCACTCGTAAAGTGCATCCAATGACCAAAGAGACTATGGTTAGTGGTAAAGGTGGAAATGGAAGTCACAGTTTAAAATTATGTCGAAAATAATCCTATCAGATTGCAGTTCATGAATGACTGTGCTACATTCATGGAGAACAAAATTCTAACAGTTTCCCAGGAGAAGTGTTGGCGAAATGTGAGTCATGTGATGAATGGTCACACGAAAGCTGTACTGTTGTGGATGAACGATTTATTTGCCAAATTTGTGAGTGAGATATTATTGTAATTAATTGTTTAAAAGTAATTATTGGTTGTTATGTACAATATCTATTTATTGTAGTTGGTGTTATTAAAGGACACTTGCTAAGTCATCAGTCAATGATTGTTTACTGTTATAAACTTCATTGGTTGTGATGCCATTCTATACGTCATGTAGTCGATTACGACGTCATATGATGGATGGATGCAGTGTAAAGGTCCATTGTACTTGTACTGTGATACAATTATCCCCAGGTATGTGGTTGATTCTATCACACTGGTCAAACATTTCAGGTTGCTGTCACAATCAGGAAAATAGGATCACTGGTCTCTAACCATGGTTATTAGGATTACAAACAGGATACTATGTAGTTCCATCATTTGAAGAACTCTTCCTATCCATCATACACAAGGGGCGGCGGTAGGTCTTTAAAATGAGGGGTGCTCTTAGGGGGTACTCTCCCCAAATGTATTCAAAATTCATGACCTGAGAAGCTATTTCCTGCATCCTGAGTAAATAAAAAAGCACTTAGATTCCGCTTTCACTTCATAGATATTTTGTATTTCACTACCAATTGATCGTGGTATTGAGTCAGGTTAGTGTTAATTTCCTAAAGGTTAACAATTTTTAAAGGGTTACTTTAAATAATATGAGGGCCCGGGAGCCCCAAGAGAATTGTGAAAATTAGATGCCCTCAGACGCCGTTAACTGCGTTCCGATGAATAAATTGGCACCTATATCTTTTACAGTTCATTTTAAAAGATCATTTTAACGAGAGGGTTCTGCTCCCACACTCATAAAAATGGATGGTACTATTATTTTGTACACCGTAGAGAAACATGTTGCAATTGTCCCCGGTCTCCCCTATATATCAATCACCGTTTCTCTAACAACCACCTACAAACAACACTAAACAATGATTAAATGCGTGTCATAAATTTAACACGATAACATAAAGTTAGACATTTTTACATCATGTCGCCAAAATAAGTGTAACAAATGAATTTAGGTCATGCCTTATTAGGCTTCATAAATGTAGTGTCCCTTCAAATGACGCTATATAATCGGGTAACTGCAAAATCAAAGCCATGTCTCTGAAGTAAAGCATAGCTCTATTTATTATGCTACACATTAGGGGTGTGTGGTGGTGGTAGTGAAGAGGTTATTGGTTTTGATTGGTCTATATTGAGTACCTAATTTTTAGGTTCTATTCAGAGCATATCTCGGCTGGGTATATTTTCAGTCTATTACGACATTACGGCTGTCATCCGCAGATTTTTAAACTGGTACCCATTTATACTCCTCGGTGAAGGGGACTGCCCATTTCCCCAACGAAGTCGACGACGTTGGCAACAGGGGTAAAGACCAGTCCAGCGGTGTGGATTTTAATAATGACAATGATGGTGAGCGCGCGGAGATAACGATAGGTTTCTTAAATGTATGTGGCCTACGAAGTAAAATTAAATACCCAGAAATGGATGTGTTTGTGCGACAGGTTGATATACTGGGAATAGGAGAAACAAAATTCGATGATAACGAACTTACTGAAATGGAAAATTATTAAAAAAAAACGTAAAAAAAAAAAAAATGCTCTTACTAGATCTGAGGGTATTGCAATATTGGTCAATAGGGAAATATCAATGTTTACAGAGCAGATAAATAGGCCCAAAAGCAACGCTCGCTTTACATTGACGAGCTAAGCAATTAGATCAACCTATTGATTGTCAAATAAAACTCTACCACCAAATGATAGAACCGATCCTCCTTTATAGCTGTGAAATTATTGGAATCGAAAAATGTAATTTAATCGAAAAAGCACATCTAGAATTTCAAAAATTAAGCAAAGCACACCTAAATACATGACATATGGGGAGCTAGAGGAACTGCCAATAAAGGTATTAATAGAAAAGCGCATGATCATATACTGGATAAGGCTTATCTCAGGAAAGCAAAATAAACTAGCACTACAAATATATAATTGCATGTTAAAACATTTTAATGGACACAGAACACCATACAAATGGCTAACACGTATTAAAACCATTCTAGGTAATACAGACACACATACCTTTGGAACACACAAACGATCCATAGCAACACATTCATCCAAGCTGCAATTACTAGAAACGTAGAGGACCAGTTTATGCAAACGTGGCTGACCCAAATGCAGGAATCGTGGAAGGGTAAGATCTATGATTATTTTAAGACTAACTGGGAAACGGACCCATACATCCTTAGACTTTATGATAGAAATAGAATATTGTTCACTATGTATAGGACCAGTAACCAATCATTACAAATAGAAAAGGGAAGGTGGGAAGGAATACTAAGAGAAGGAAAGAAATGCAGTATTTGTGACAAAAAAACGAAATTGGAGATGAATTTCATTACATTTTTATTTGCAACATTTTTCATACAAAATGATTAGAAACACTACCGTAAGCGACCACATTATTTTTAATTCTTCCAGTTATTCACGTGCAATAACAAATAAATAATATGTAAACTGTCTTGCCACTACATAGATTGTATAATGTTTATGCCCCATGTATCACATGCATGATCTGGGAGTAGTATATAAATCTGAATCTGAAATCTGAATCTGAATCTGATGACCAGATATTCTACCAGTCAGGCGCGATCCCGGTTCTGTTCGCTGGTTAAGAAGTCATGGGTGTTAGCCACTAAACCAAGCCGCCGCCGCTTCCATTGCGGTGCTGGGCCGTATTGGGTGGTAGTAAGCGTTTTTCTTACTTACCAGGGGCCTAGTGCACCGTAAAGGCGTTTCTTGGTCGGTCGTAAAACCTGTTCTATGCGACCACGTTATCGGATGTAAACGACGAACACCATATCTAATAGTAACCATATGATGGCCCATACTCTAAAATTTAAGACAAGCATTGATTACCCGTTAGCTGTTGAATATTTTCGAACTAATTTTACTGGGATCTGTTGCTGCCATAGGCAGCAACAGCTCCCAGTTAAATTTGTTTCAAAATAATTTTTGAAAACGTAAGGCAAGTGATAAAAATGTCCTGATAACATGTTTTACTGCGCCTGTATTGAGGAATCCAGTTTCTCAGTCAATCATATGACATCATAATCAATTACGTAACGTGTGGGCTGGCGACATAATACATTACGTCATGAATGACTCGATTTAGCCCTTCTTAAACGCTTGTACGAATTGTATGTTTTTAATATTTAATAAATATGCTGTTGAATATTTAGAAATTAATTTGCCTAGCCATATAGGCAGCAAAATAACCCAGTCAAAATAATTTCAAAATAGTCAACGGCTTACCTGTACAGTTTTCTGGAAATTGATATTCACGGTGTGCAGGAATCGATCGATCCCAACACGGACACAGTGTGGTTGGAGCTTGGCTAGAGATGGGCTGGACACAGCTAAAACTGAATCCTCCATTGGCCATGTATTTGTAAGTACCGCCTCAGTAGCATGCATTGTCACTTATCAGGGCAACTGCCAATCAGAGACTAGAGACTCCTATCATCTCTGTTTTGCTGTCCTTTCTAATGTATTCTATAGATGCTTTTCGACCAATTCTAGCTTACCAGATCCGCAATTCATGAGGCTACGAAGTACACAAACCAATAAATGAACGAACAAATGAATGAAATGAACGAAATGACAGAAACAAAACGAGCGAACGAACGAACGAACGATCCAATGAACCAACGAATCGACTAATGAACGAACGAACGAATCAACGAACGAATGAATAAATGAATGAATGAACTGACGAAGGAACGGACGAACGAGCGAACGAATGAATGAATGAACGAATCAATGAGGCAACGAACGAACGAGGATCGAACCTGTGAACGGAACAATAAACCAATAAATCAAATAATGAACCAAAGAACGAACCAACGAACGAATGAACAGACAAACAAACACATACGTGGTGCGTGCGTGCGTATGTTATTGTGCACATTAAGTATCTAAAAACTGCCGATTTGATTTGACTCAAATTTTAACACAAGAAAGGATATTACCGTAAACGAATATTTTTTAGACTATAGCCGTGATCCGGATAAAAACGTACACTCCAGCAGCCAATTAAAAGAGGGCTCTAGTTAGTGAAATAACTCAATAACCAGGTAGAAAAATCCTGATAGTGTCATGATATTGCTACATATGTCTATTTTAGCTCCATGGTGGATGTAGGGTTCAAAAGTAATAAAAAAGGTTTTAATATTTTACGATGTAGCACACATCAGGTTGAAAATATCTGATGTTGTCCAAAGGTTTAAACATACATCGGTCATAATTCTGTATGGACGATGGGCTTGAAACGTGGTCCAGTTTTAAAGTATGAGTAAATTTAATATGTTAAAAAATAAACTATGTACACTTGAAAACTAGGGGTTACAGTTACTAAAATGCAGATATCTCAGCATAAAGTAGAAACATACCCATGGAACAACGTTTATTTGGATCTGATAATGCTGGCTTAATGGTAAACACAACTATATCTGGGATTACCACACACGTTTTTATTTCTTGCTAAAGTGAGAAAATAGGTAGAAAAAAAGTCAACTACATTTTTTAAAGTTATCTGTTGCACGTATGATGCCTATGTAAATGTACAATATAGCGTGTTATATCCACCATATCAGCAAGTGCCAGGTGTTCTGGTATTACAAGAGTTCCCCCACATCGGAATCGTTGTCCTCCCTATCACTGAAGCATATGTTCAAACCGGGTTTCCCGACACAAACACGTGCATCTGTACACGTGATTCCTTCTTTCTCACGTGTACAGCAGCTTGTAGTGCAACCTTTCTCGCAATGGATCCTTCCAGTTTTAGCTATGCCCCACCCATCTCTATCTAAGCTCCACCCACACCACGTCCGTGCTGGTATCGATCGATCTCTGAACTCCCTGACTATCAATTTCCAGAAAGCTTTACAGTTAAGCTATTGAATATTTTGGAACTAATTTGACTGGGCACTGTTGCTGCCTATGCCAGCAATAGCGTCCAGTCAAATTAGTTTCAAAATAATCAATAGCATCTTTATTAAATAGCAAAGACATAAAATTCGTACAACGCATCGGACTATTAAGAGTTAAAGATGATCCAAATCGAATCATTTATGACGTAATGATTATGACGTCATCCTACACGCCACAATGATGGTTATGACGTCATATGACGTCAAATGATAGTTGGATACTCTGGAAATGTGAATTTACATTGTGTGAGTTTTAATCCTGCATCTGGTACAGGGAGCTGGGTCATCATAATGGAAATAAGATGTCCATTAACATCGAACACCCAAACATACTTTTGTTGTGGGGGCAACTTCAGCATCGTATTTATCACATGAATCCATATATAAGTCTGATAGTTTACCTAGCGCAATTGCAGCTGGAACGAATCCATTGTAGGAGGTAACGTATCACTCGCTATGCAGGCTTTGCTGACTAAGTCATACGTACGATTATCAATGATATCAGTGATTGATACATCTGTTTGCTGTAGACTAGCGACATTAAGGCCACACATTCCTCCACTGCTTGCGGTGACGGGTTTGCTGCATTTTTGCTGCACCTCGACCTAAGCACATAATGACAGCCATCAGTTCTGGATAATTGCTTATAGCATCCACCTCTATCTTCTTTCCAACTGAGCTAAATGCGCTGAATGAATCGCAGCATTCAGGGAACCGTGGGCATGGGCTGCGGAAGTACAAGGGTACCTCTCACCAATGGCACGTACAATGCCATGGATAGGAATGGCTCTATTCCTTTCCCAGCTTCAGTTTTGAAGAAAAATTCTTCCAATCGATGACGGATGCAGTATTTGTGACACATTGCAGGCATCAGAATAGATACTCCACAAAAAAACCACATCCAGTACCCCAACTGCATGGCGGATATGCACAAACATAGTGAGTCAGAATATTCACGGTCTGATTCGAGTTCACTGATCATGTACTGGCAATTTCGTGTCATCATTACAACTTCCGGTTGATCCTTAAAACCGCCTGTTAAGAAACCGTGTTCAAATTCCACAGGACCAACACATTTGATCATGTGTACTTTACAGTATATCACTGCATCATAGTCACATATGTCCAATTCTGGCCCAAGACCTTGAACAGCTGTTTTAATTGCGTCATCATAGTGCAAACTGTATTACTGATACATGCATGGCATATGGTCAACTCGGAACTGTGGTTGATTCCGCGCGCTCAATGTATGCATCAAACGTTTTTTGAGGCATAAGTCAGAGTAAAATAAAAACATTGTCTATAGCCTTGAATCTGGCATGTTCATTGATACATGCATCAAACCATTCTATTTTGCTTAACATTTCTTATCAAATGCGATGGTGTTGATTGCTTTCCACCCACATTCGGTTATACGGGAATGTCCGTTTTCATGTAACTGGGCTGTAGTATCCGTTCTCGGTTAGTACAATGGACCTTTCCATTTTAGCTATGCCTCGCCCATCACTAGCTAAGCTCCACCCACACCTCGCCGTGTTGGGATTGATCGATCCCAGAATGCCCTAACCATCAATTTCCTGAAAACTATACAGGGAAGCTGTTGAATATTTTGTAACTAATTTGACTGGGTGCTGTTGCTGCGTATGGCAGCAACAGTGTCCAGTCAAATTAGTTTGAAAATATTCAACATAATATTTATTAAATAGTAAAAGCAAACAATCTGTACAACAACGTATAGACCGTCTTCAAATATGTGTTCATTACGTACTTATCGACATCATTCATGACATCATTCATTATGATGTCATTATACACATCACGCAGTTTATTATGACGTCATATGATGGATAGGCACTCTGGAAGGGTGAATTAACTGATACGTTATCAATAAACCAATGACCTTTTCTGCTGCTGCCTGTTGCAAACTCATGTTTACAAGATCATGGTGATGTCCTTCAATCTTCATCAACTAAGTTCTGTAGGGTGAGAGGCATGCCACAGCCCGGAGCTTTCCTAAAGGCTTGTGAACTCCCGGATGTGTGTATGACTTTCTATGTTCCCTTTCTTAGGTCAAGTTCGACTCGCTAACTATAGTCAGTTTGATGGTTTACTGAACATGCGCAGTCGCTATGACAAGCCGAACGCTGAATAGTCAACTATAGTTCGTTGGTACCCGGTTTCCCATTGAATTACTATTGCAGAAAATTTGGAGCCAGGTACCAGTCTCCATTAATCCTTTCTGTCGTCTGTTTTGATGACCTACGAAAATGGGTTATTTTTGTCCGCTAAGACATATGGCGTCCATATGGCATAAAGTGGGAAGGAATATGGGCTTAGGAACATTGACATACAATGGGAAAGTATAATTTCATCAAACCTAAGTTATTTAGTGAAATATTTACACTTTTATATTAATTTATTCGTGGCAATGGATCGGTGTCCGCCATTTTGAAATTTACGCAAATATCGGACTAACCATCTGAACCGAGGTCGGGTGCTCGGTTGACTATAGTTGACTAGCTAGTTAACTATTTGAAGTTCGACTGGTACTCTAGTTTGCTATAGCTAACTATGGTTAGGAGTCGAACTTGACCTTAGATGTCCATCCCTATCTGTTTGACTAATTATACACTTGAAAACGTTTAGAAATAATCCTGTTCTCTTCGGGAACCAATTGGACTTTAAGGGGTTAGTTTCTATCCTTATCAACGATACGTCGCCTTAAGATAAAATGTGCAAATTAAAAGTCGCATAAGTACATATATTCTGTTTTTCAATCTAAAACATAATTTTATCATTTAGTTTCAGAAACGCTTTATGAGGCCGTGTTCTCGCTAGAGAGTTAATCCTGAATAACGCCATACGTCAGTCTCTAGTGAGAACACGGGCTAAGATTTCACTGGATTCTATATTATGTAAAAATACATCGTGGAAATTTGGTTTTAAGGTGGTGATATTTGAGCTCCTGCTAAAAAATCGCACCACTTTTGGAGTCTACATCCACCACATCATTTATTGGCAGATGGTCGCCAAACCCCTGTATGATCAGAAATGTTCTACTTAATGGGTTTAACACTACGCCCAACACTTGTCTTCTTAGGCTGCCAGGACTAGTATCAAATTCCGGATCTATGGATATCTCGAAAACTACTTGGCCGGTATGGCTCAAATCCTTATACAACGCTATTGTTACCGTACATTACCCATGTAACGCAGTTTACTGGACCGATGCCGGGCCGATACGGAGCCAACACTTTCAGTATCGGCCCAGTAAGCTGCGTTATCAGAGTAGCATTCCATAACTGATATTAATTCCGAAAATCAACAAAATCGGGAAAATCCGAACGGATGTGGCGGCGACGGTTAATATATATATATATATATATATATATATATATATATATATATATATATATATATTTTTTTTGGTTTTTTTTGTTGTTGTTTTCATGATAAATATATACGTGGCCAATGGACTGCTCACAGTGTTCCGAACTACGTGGCTGAGATGCAAAACTGTTTATTCGTGACAAAAGTTTGCGCTCACAGCTCATGGGAGCTAACTATGGTTTTAACTTAGAATTCGCGTTGAATGAACTCCCTTGTGTTGTACATTGTAATGAATGAGTTGATTGCCGCGTTCTGCCAGGAAGAGAGTCGTGAAGAAATTGAAGGACCGATTTTTATCTATGTTCTGCCCATTTCTAGCTAAGCTCTGCACCCTTTATAATTTGTATGTGCAATTGAATCGATTATAATATTTTGGACCCGGACCTCCCAAGAATCATAATTTCAAAATTCAAGGTCTACACGCAAGCGTCTCGATATTTTCAAACTGATTTGGCTGGGATCTGTCGCTACCATTGATTGGTCAACTTAATTTCAAAATATCCAAAAGAATGTGTATTAAATTGTAATTTCACCAAAGACATACAATCCAGTCACTTTTGTGAAGGACCTTTCCCACATTTGTTGCGTTCATACATTATTTGCTTGCGACGTAAGCTGCTATGCCATCATATAATTGCGTGGCATATCAAATCACAGATAATCACTCCATTGTAAGTAGCCAAACTAGTTTCAAAATATTCAAAAGAATGCATATTTAAATTGCAAATCCACCACAGACCTGCAATTCAGGTTCATGTACTAGATAGACATTGTCCTGACCTTAAAGGAAGGGAAAAGGGAAATAACAAATGACGTTTATTGGCAATTTCATACAATATTAAATAAACTACTGTAGTACGGTTGTACCACGTATTAAGTTAACACAATATAGTACCTAATTGAGAGTACCTTTGGCCTCGGACGCGACTTTGGAAGCACGTCCACTCAGTAGGCCATTCAGATATCGTCTGCTTTTGTGGACTCAAGAGGCGTGCGAATGTACGTTGATGTGCCGATGATGCAGTATGACCCGCACCACATGCTTCCCCGTTATATTTGTTTTCCCACATTTTAATTGTGGGCTAAATCAAGGTTGCAGTTGAGAGGTAACAGATGGTAAGAGATCTAAACAGTACCACCATGATCAAGCCTTAGAAATCAGATGTTACAGTGGACACAAGGAGGAGGTGAAGTGAACAACATGCCAACGGGTCTGCGTGACCGAGCCACAGAGACAGTTATGACATATGATGGAAAAGCCATAAGAACCTTAGAGAAGTCTATGTAACATATCTCAAGGACCTGCGTGACCAAACCTCAGGAGCTAGTTTCACACAATATGGAACAACAAAAAATATTCTTGAAAAGGACAAATCTTCACAAACTGGTAAACCTTACAGCACAAAGTGGCACGAGCATACTTTAATAACATTCAACATAGCAATGATTACAAGTTTACAACCTGTAAATCCGGTGGAATTTATACACCAAATTACTCACTGAGGTGGTAGTAACATGAAGCCACAAACAATACATATACACCAGCTCTCTATACTCTACCCTGTACTATTTAAAGCCAACAAAGTACAATTCAATGATATTCTAACAGACTTCTGGAAAAGCAAGAAGGCAATAAAAGTTCGGACAGAATCACATAAGTAGCAGTGTACCCAAAGTTGCAGAATTCCGTTATTAGTAGAGACGTGGTGCAGAGGGGCTCGAAGACCAGTATATTCAGGCCGTAAGAGTATCGCGCTCCAGAAGTGTTTGTAGCCGAGAAGAATCGAGGACCAGTGTGCCCATGCTGCAAGCATGTCATGCATGCTGAGCAGGAACACATTAATGCACAAGCAGATGAGTATTTACATTGACTACCATGATTATATACAACGATCTACTACATCTAGCCAAGAATGACAACAAGTACATCACAACAAAACCATTTAAATGATGACCAGACCTGAATTAAATACACATTTTATAACAATGGCACATGTGACCCTATAAAGATGAACCACTTAAAACAGGTCATTAGAAATACAAGCTGTAACATATATGACATATGGGTGTTGTCGGGCTAATCAAACATTGCCACGCAGTCTTCATATGCCTGTGATGATTACACTATGCTAGTCATGGTCAAAACAGATTATGAATCACGATTGTGCACTGATGCACTGAAGATATGATTTCATCGGGCCAATCAAGTATTGCCACAGAGATCACATATATTCATGTATTATTTCATATGGTTCGGAATGTTAAATATTTACTATTGAAAATTCAGGATGTGACAATCTGAACAACAACAGTGTTAAATGTCAATGTCAGCAAACTACTATGAGGTACATGTATTTATTTATCCGTATATGACTGATGTAAGTGTAATATAAGTTCTACACGTGCCAGTTTATTCAAGCCTCATGGAAGATATGGTAATGTCATGATCAATAGACTACATGAGTATATGCATTGAAACAAGGTACTGAGCACGATTTCAATTATTTGTGTGCCTTGCTATTTTAGTGACGTGTCCTACTCAGAACTAAAATTAGTTACATGGAGGACATCTGAGTTGTAAGACTCTCAACTAATCTTACTGAAACTAAGTTACTAAAGGAATACGCATAGGGTCAGAATAAGCAAGCTTCAGGAAAAGTGTTAAATGACCAATAACAAATACGTATGATAATCGAGTCGTATTGGTGAGAATTTGTGCAAAATGAGAACCGATCGAATCAATCAATACAGACATATGCCAATATCTACTAACACCTCAAAGATGATTACCTAAACTTTGCCCATGAGAAATACTATCTACGGGCCAGCGTGACCATGCTACAAAGGATATTAATTCTCAGACCTAGATACCAAGTTAGTTCAGAAAGTATGCACGATGCAACATCCATCATCGTAAGTAGAAGTTAACAAAGAGACAGGTATGCATCATCCTCAAAGGCCTGCGTGATCAAACCTCCGGAGGTAGATGCAACTATGAGAAGGAATAACTACAAATAGGATCAGTGGAAGCAACAACTAACTAGCGCATCTCAGCTAGGTGAGCCTACTAGGAGGACTTTGGAATCAAGTGATCAAAATATAGAACACTAGTGTCACCTGTCCTGAGTGTAAGGTGAAGCCATTAAAAGAGATACTATTAGAATAAACAGTTGTGATGAATCTTCAAGGACCAGTTTATTCTAGCCCTATGGAGACAAATCCAAATTGCATCATAGTCATAGATTGCATGTGGCCAAGAAGACATAGTTTACAGAGTGCAATGTACGGCTGACATGTACTCGTATTTACAAAGAACTATTTCCATCAAGCGAATCTGTTGATTCAGAAGAGTGGCTTCCAAGGGCCAGAAGAGCCAAGAAAATCTTCTTTCACTGACGCTGTACATGCTACCTCCGATGGCAAGCCAAGTCTTTGCAATTCGGTCTTGGCCGTCACCAACTGCCTTTCAGTAATGTGCTGCACAGAGCCTACGTCAGTGGGTCGACTCTTTCAGTGATAGAGGTGGTGGTGACCTGATCGTTTCCCCTTGCGCAAGCCTCAAAACACTGACTAATAGGACAAGGCAGAAATGCACACTCACTGTCTGGTGGTTCTTTTACTGACGAAAGTGATATCAGTTGTGATGGAAGCAGATCAACCGAATGAGCATGTGGTCGATGCATCAGGAGAAAGGCATCAGCGAGACCAACAGTTGAAATGTCAGATATAATGTGGCCCATGTTGTGTGGCGTTGCAGTGGCATGCATTGATAATGGCATCATTATAGGTGTGCAGAACACATGCTCACAGAATGATGTGGAAGGTTGTATCGTGAATCTGTGCTCCAAACCATATGCTGCTGACATAATAATCCAGCCTCTACCAAATCTAGAGCCATCAGCAGTGCCAATGGTTCCTGATCCATGACAATCCTAGCCGCCTTCCGATTATCCACACCCAGTAGAATACTCTCAACTGCAATGCTTTCATGGACATCATCTGCAGCGATGGGATAGGCATCAGCGGTCATGTTGTCTATCAGGTCGGCGAACTCGATCAAGGAGAAATAACCTTGTTCTAGCACCTGCAATGTGCGACGTGGACGCTGCATATCTTCAAACCAGTCACTGATCTTCATGATGCCCACCTAAGTGGAGATAGCTTGAACATGGACACCAATAGTACTAGTTCTTCCCTCCATCAAATGAATGAAGCAGTTGTGGTGGTATTGGAAGAAAGAAGCCATTTTAAGCAATAAGGCACGAGGAGTAGACAATAGATATTCACATGCACAGACAAAGGTACTCAGTCAAATTGAAACCAATAGAGAAAGACAACTGAAAATGCAGCGTGTATGGGAAAACATTAATTGTGCACAGTCACTTCATATCTTAGATGTCACGAACAAATTTATCAAAGTAAACTAGAGATAGTGGTCATGGATTGGTCTATCTAGACACATTAAGAATAAAATGCAAAGACATTTGACAATCGCATCATATTATGGCAGAGAAATTAATGCAAGAAAGCTACCCTAAAACATCTCTACAATAACAATACAATTATATATGAACACTGTAATGTAATGACGTCTTATTATAGAACATTGCTACATGTAGTCATAATAATTTGGATGTAATGGATTGGTTAAACAGTTCTAACAGTAACAAAGTCATTATAAATCCTAATGATTTTTATTGGAAATATGTTATTCTCAGCTCAGTGTAGGGATCGAGTGAACAATAATCCTTGAAGTACGAAAGTCATATTTCCGTGAGAATTTTACTTTGAACACTTTGTAAATATGGGATTGTCTTGTGGGAAGTCATGACCCCGCAGGATGTCTTATAATTCACGTAAGACCCGAAAAGAAATTATGTTTTGAAAATACCAGGCGAGCTAAAAGTCCAGGTGAGCTAAAGATGGATGCTGTAGCAGTGCATCACTATTTAGATGACTAAGTGCACCATGGCTGGTTCGACTACTTGTTATTTATAAATATGTCAATCATTGGGACGGTGGAAAGTCGAGCTAGCCGGGTCATCTCTTTGTATGTGATAGGAGTGCACCAATGCTAAATGAATGGGATGCTGTTTATAGTGTTACATAACCAGCAGATGAGATTAATATGATAATTTTAGAAATGGACGAATTAATTGGTTCTGAGTTGATGTGTATTTGAAAATAGTTTAGATAAAAGTTGTTGCTGCTTAACCGGCATTCACTTTTATGATATTCAGCAGTTACTGGTAATTGTAGTTTTGGAAATAATCAATGTTTAGTAGTCAGTGTTGAGATCATGAATTATGAGAATAAATTGAACGTGACAAACTGACTTAGTTGATGACGTAGGCACTCTAGTATTTCACCGTGGGCTAGAACAACGCCACCTGGTAATAAATCATCACGTGTGCCTAGCACCCTAGTATTCTTGAGACTTCTCCATTAGTACGCAATGGACAGGACATGGACATTGTAGCATCCTTTAGGAATTCATAACAGAATCGAAATTTATTGATAAACTATATGCCACTAATTTGATGGCATGCAACAACAACCCATTCCGTAATGTTGTTAGTTAGCTGACAGATCACATCAAATCAGAACCGGTCCCCACTGCTTTGTCTATGTGAGGCGCAATCTTCATGGAAAAACGATATAAGTAAGAGCTCTGAATCTGGGCTATAAAAGGCGAGATTTCTCTCAGAATAATCAATCCATCACTTGCCCTGTAGGTGGGGCTTAGAATACACCTTCCGTATCCTCTGCGTGTCGTAAGAGGCGACTAAAGGAGGTAAGGGTGAGGTAACCCTGACAGAAACCTCGAGTGCTGAAGACGGAGGTGCCAGGCCGCACGGCGCACTCTAATAAAGTGTCGATAGCCACTTACAGGACTGGCGGTATGATCAGCGAACGAAAAGAAGAAGAAGATCAATCCATCACCATCTGTGATTCACTGAGCATCTCGTGCTTGCTCAGTTCGAAAAGCTGTGGCTCTTACGCCTAACGAAGCTTCGTCGGTTTAGAATAGGATTGTTAGTTTGTACACACGAATTGTACTAAGTGTTTATTGTGAGCGATTTTGCTCTAGACCACAAAACCTATTATATCTTGTAAATACAGTTTTAATCTCACGTTTATGTAAGACCTGTCTTTGTCGATTGATTAGAGTAGGAATCTAGCCGAACTGGGAGCAACACCCAGTCCTTACCAGGATCTTAGTATCAGTCAGATTAGGCCCAGCAGTCAAAGATAAATATCGTCTACTTCACCATCAGTCAGACCAGGCGAGCCGACTGCAGATAGTCAGTTTTCTGTATCACCACCGGCGACGTTGTCGTAGCAACACTTTCAAGTTACCGGTAGTGAAGCGGGATCCATTTTCATCGTAGATCTTAGTGTAAGAAGAAGTAGGAGTTCCCGACGGTGCCTTTGAAGAAACCCGAAAATCTTCAACTTGAATTTGAACAAACACAAATCTTGCAACATATTACAATATCATTTACATTCTAAGCAGTGTGTTTAGTAGACACATATTTCAATACATTTGAAATTATATTACCCGTCACTGGTAGTAATAAGGATTGTGTGTCTTACTGCAGAATTTAACTTGAATGCCCCCATTTCACGGGCTTAATTGCAGCAGAGAAATATAACATTATTGGACACAAATTGCTATGAAATATGTTGACGCTGCGGTCGATTAGAAGCTCGAGACTAGAGGATTTGTCAAAATATTTAAGAACAGTAACAAAATCGTGATTCCAACATATAGATATTACTTCCCTACCACTACAATATTTAAGAAACAAGAATAAAGAGAAACATTTGGATGCCAATAAAACAATTACTGAAAAAAATCTCAAAATCACATGTCAAGATGGCGGGAAATTTAAATGGCAGAGAGAAAAGAAAGCGATAAATAGAACCGCTAACTTTTCCTTTCTTTTTTAATTTAATTAATAACGGGCGTCATCCAATTTGTCCTGACAACAATGCGCTTTTGCACCACGTATTAAGCTATCACATTACAGTACCTAATTGAGACACGGCCATTCAGCTATCGTCTGCATTTGCGGACTCGAGAGGCGCGTGATGACGTCACTCGGCAATCATCGGGACTGTACGTTGGTGTGCCGATGATGCAGTATGACCCGCACCACACTACCATCGGTAAAACATGGAAATGAATCGGGATTATTTGAGAAAAAGCATTTAGTAAATCTTGGGGCGCTTAACTTGGAGCCAATTAGTGACTTCGCTGGTGCTTAGCAACCAGCCGTGTGTCATCTGTGCGTGCAGGTATACCGCATAGGCCAACCTGAATATAACGAAGGCACGAATCCAGTTTTGAAAGCGGTATAGTGTTCTCTATCAGCACCGATGCAGAGCTATTAACTCACTACTGCTCATTCACTATTAATCCTTTTGACTCACTATGGATCATTGCCAGACCTTAGCCGCGTACTCGCAGAGGCCACTCAGACAATCATAGACAGACCCATCAGACAAGCTACACGTCAAGACACGCGCGAACTGTCACCTCCAACGGGAGTAGCACTCCTACCTACAACAGAAGTGTGTACAGTATACACGTCCACTCCGCCAACGGGAACTAACATTGGGGGAGGCCGTAAAATCCAACAACATACGTTGAGCAACCCCGCACTAGCTCACTGGACCTGTACAATAAAACATCTGACAATACCGATCGCTCTGTCAGGTTGGACGCATTCGAAATGATGGTTCAACGACTTTATACCCAAATAGAACATATTGCTGAACAGCCCGGTAAAATTGATGATATCACAATCTCGGTAAATGAAATTACTAGCAAACTCTCCCGTCTGGAAAATGATAGTAGCCGTCTAAAGCATCACGTGAGTGAGTTGGATTCCAGATCGACAAATATGGAACAAAGCGTACGATTTATGTCCAACGCCTATGATGATGTCATACAAGAGAACAAGTGTATTACAAATGACGTAGCTGAACTGAAAACGATGTTAACAACCACAGGAGCGGCAAGCCGGATAGCTAACGAATCGCTCAAAGCCAAAACAATAAATCTGGAGCAGAAGTCTAATACCAGTGCCAGCACACCAAAGAAACCCAGTTAGACATACAAAGCCGATGACGACGACGACAGCAACAACAACGACGACAGCAGCAACACAAACCGCAGCAAGGCCACCACCACCGCCACCACCACCACCACCACCACCACCACCACCACCACCACCACCACCAACAACAACAACAACAACAACAACAATAATAATAATAACAACAACAACAATAGCAATAACACCAACACCACCGCCATCGTGGCGACCGACATGGCCACTGCCACCACCATCGCCACCACCACTACCACCAACACCACCACCACCACAACCAACAACAACAACGACCGTAACGTCCCCAGCAGCGGCAACTCCAACGACGACAACGACCACGACGGCGACACCGACGACGACAACACTGAACTTAATGTAGGGGTTCTCAACGTGTGTGGTTTGAAAAATAAATTGAAGTATCTGGAAATGAATGAGTTTATAAGACAGTTTGATATTGTAGGAATAGCTGAAACCAATCTAGACGACCTAGATACAGTGAGAATAGATAATCATACAGTGATTACAAAAAACCCGCATAAACGGCGACGTAAATCTGGGGGAATTGCTTTACTAATTAACAATACGATATCTAAACACATTCAACAACTGGACACAGATAGTGAATATGTCATCTGGGCATCGATATCTAAGACATACACAAACCTAAATAGCGAGATAATAATTAACTGCGTCTACATTCCACCGGAATATTCAGACTATTCGACTATAGAGGCTTTTGGAGAACTGGAGCGTGACATCATTAAATTCTCAAACGGAAGTAAATTATTCTTATTAATAGGCGATCTAAATGCGAAAACTGGCGTAATAGATGACTTTCTACACAGCGACGAAACGTTGCTACATTTTGTAGGCACCGATCCAAATGATATAGAAACAAGTACGCAATTCGATGCCCCAAAACGCACATCCCAGGACAGAAATCGTTCTAATAATTATGGTCATAGACTACTTGACCTATGCAAATACAACAGCTTCTACATACTCAATGGTAGAGCAGATACAGACGCAAACTTAAGAAAATTAACATCGAGGTATGGTAGCGTTATAGATTACGGTATATCCTTAGCCGAACTTTATAAATACATATCAAAACTCAAAGTCTCTGATTACTGTTCTATCACATCTGATATCCATTCCGCACTGAATCTATCAATAGTCTTAAAGACTACATCAAAGGTAGAAGAATCTAATAATACCAAAAACACCGACTCATTAACAACGCGAAAATGGAAGTTTGAGCAAAGAAATGCATTTATCGATAAAATACTACACCACTAAACACTGGCAAATGTAAAAAACCCAGATTGCAAATGGTGCACTTGGCGCGCAAAACAGTAACGAGATTACGAACGCAATTTCAAAAAGTTTGAGGAATCAGCTGCGGAAACTTTCGGTAATATAAAGCCCACTCGTATATCCCAGAAAAAACAATCAAGCCCATGGGCTTGATTGTTTTTTCTGGGATATACGAGTGGGCTTTATATTACCGAAAGTTTCCGCAGCTGATTCCTCAAACTTTTTGAAATTGCGTTCGTCTGAAAATCAGACAGGCTTTAGAAATGGCTACTCCACTACTGACCACATCTTTACATTCTATACATTAATAGAAATATTTAAAAGAAGAAAGAAAACACTATTTTGCTGCTTTGTAGCTTTTGAAAAAGCTTTCGAC